>OX457053.1:15744554-15749554 GCA_949752735.1 Lumbricus terrestris | reverse complement strand
TTTGTTTAGCATGGGCGCCAGCACGCGGGTTCGAATCCACCTCAAGTTGCCGCGTATATGGTTGTTGGGCAAGTCCTTCACTTTCAATTGCTCACCGCTTCGGCGTGAAATTCGGATCCAGTGTCCGCTCTGTTAGTCGGGAGCGCCTCTGAGTAAGGAACCTGAAGGAGCGCTATAACAAGTGCATAAATACAAAAGGAAGGAAGGAGAAACAGAGAGCTAAGGCATAAAACAAGATGGCAGTGGAAGTGGACCATAAGGGATGGTATACACTGGAAGTTCACGCTTCATATTCAAATCAGATTATAAATCGGGATGAGCACCAATTCGCGGAAACGGTGATGCAGTCTACAAGGAAAGAGTTCCGAAGCAATTGATGTTAAAACAATTCCAGCTTATACTTCCGCAAAATTATGCACAGAGACATGTATATAATTATATATACAGGTAGGCAGACAGGCAAACAGACTGACAGACAGACAGGAAAACAGGAATGCAGGCAGGCAGGCAAGCATACATATGGCTATCTATGGAATTTATATATCGCCCCTTCAAGACACCTATTCAGAGGCACTCCCGACCCTGGCACGGTCAAGGAGGAAAGTCTTGAGTGGTTAACAGTTCATTATATATATATGGGGGGTGTGCGTGCGTGTGTGTGTGTGTGTGTGTGTGTGTGTGTGTGTGTGTGAGAGAGAGAGAGAGAGAGAGAGAGAGAGAGAGAGAGAGAGACTGATATACAGAGAGACAGATATGCAGAGAGCTCTAAATGGGGTCAGATAAGAAAATTGGATAAATTGCCTTTAGTGCATTGTAGTCATCGCTTTTAGGTCGTTGCTGCTCAGGACTTCTCTGCTGCAGCAGCCTGTGCGTAGAAAGGCAGAAAGAGGGAAAGAGAGAAAGAGAGGGGAGTCGGCGGCCATTACGGCTTATCCTATATCAATAACTCATCGTAACAGTTTTTGCAGAACTCTGCGGCACATTCACCATTAAGAACATTGGTGCGTCATTCCGTACCCCATTCCACCTCACCCCTCACTCCCCCAGAGGGATCGGCTCTGCATGGTCACGACGCGCTCTTTATCTTCTGTGGCCCATATGTAGGGCGCTGATGTTTCCGCGATTACTGCAGTAATGCGGGATGCATTGCACGGAGTATTATATAATAAACAAAGAGACTACTGTGATAATGCTCCAGTTTAGTGCGCAGCAGGATAAATGGACCGCTACGGCTTTGCAGTAATAAATAATCAGACAAAATGTGTGCCTTGTCTGACACATGTATATTAGGCTTGACGTGATTCGAAAAGTGACGCTTAAAGTCAGAGATAGCTTTCGATGAACAATAATATTGTGCCTAACGGTATAGCTAGTCTTTCGGACTATATACACGCTCGCATTGTTAGCTCTATGTACCAGTTAAAAACTGTTTTCTTCCTAGTCTAGAATTTAGCAGAAACAGACACTTTTAATTTTTCTTCGTAGTGTATACAAAGTTGCGGTATATAGCCTATGGCAACTTAATTTTCTTGTATAAACGAAATATATATATATATAGTGCAAGAGCATAATGTCTAGATTCTTCCAATTCAATTCATCCTGCAGCTCGCGTTTTCGATTTATTTCGCCTCATCAATTGATTATTGTCGCTTAATTCTTCGAATCAACCCACCGCTTCTTCAATTTACCACTACCTCTTCTTCAATTCTCCCCCATTGGTTCAGCAGATGGCAGACTGAATGCTCAGCGAAATGACACTGCCCCTGCAGCAGCCTTATATATAATATGACAATTATTCTAGGACTGTCAATCACAGCTGTCCTAACAATGTAAACGTGTTAGTCTTTTTATATATACCCCAAAAAAATTTATACATGCAGTGAAATATTTCATAGTCGAGTCGAGCGAGGACACAGCGATCAACGACCTGTCGAAACAAACGATCGAGTCGACTTGCAAGTTGAGATCGAGTCTACTGTTGACCGACATATTTTTTGGCAAGAACTTGACAATGCAAAGTAGGAAATTAAGAGGATGGGAAGGGAAAGAGGGGGTTGTGGAGTTGTTCTTGTAGAAATTCCTGCTACCTTTTTAACTGCAACTTTTCGGGTATCTAACTAAATTCTAAAGCACTAATGGCAGTAATACAATACAAAGTGAAACTGAGATATTCACATTGAGAAGCCACAATTAAAAATATCCATCAATGCTCTTGATTTCCTACTTTGCATTTTTCAAGCTCTTGCCAAAACATTGGGCCTAGCCGCCACCGTTCTGTTTGGCCTCTGCTTTATTATACATGTAGCTGCTGCAAACATACATTAATTTTATTTGCGGGCGCCGTGACTATAATTGACTTATAGCATCGAACTGTCCTTTTGTAAGTGGTGGTGACATGTCTATTGAATGGGTCTTATCAGGCAGATCTTTTCTAGCGTGCTGTTCTACAATCTACGCAATGGTGTGCAGTTTTAAATGCATGGATGTGTGCAGTTGTAGTGCAGAAGCACTTCTCTGCAGTTAAAAATAGTTTCTAAAAGGTCATTGTCATCCGATTGGGTGTAATTCAACCATAGAGGATGGGAAGGGAAAGAAGGGTTGTGCAGTTGTAAAAATTCATTTAAAAGCCTTGTTATCATGGCCCTGTCGCTGCCCCCTGTTGGGGTGGAGGGGTGAGGGGTGGGGGGACAGCGAACGGGGTATACGTATGGGGTATACGTTGTTTGTATGGTGAAGCATGAATAGAACGTCTATATATATACTTATGTATATATATATACTTATAATATATTGTAGCAAGCTGAACTGCAGGCATTTATATGGATGAAGGGAGCAAGAGAAAGGTCTGGCTTGCATCGAACAAGCGCCGCTATCCATCAAACGATCATTAAATTCCTTAGTTAAGAGCTACTACGGCCTTGCTTCCAAGTGTCAAGTCTCAGCGTTAATTAACCCACTAATTAAGCAAATAAGTAAGAAAGCTGGCCGAGCGTTGATCTCCAAGTGTATACTAAACAATGCAATGCACGTGCGTCATGATATGCAGCGAATCCTTGCGGCTGTATATCTAATCCAACCGTTCGACAACCCATATTCATCACGCTCTCAAGTCCATATTAGACGAGTGTGTTAGTGTGTGTTAGTGTGTGCGTTAGTGTGTTTGTGCGTTAGTGTGTGTGTGTGTGTGCGTGTGTGTGCGTGCGGGCGTGTGTGTGTAAAACACTGCTAGAGAAATGTTACAAATTATAAGTAAAGTTCCTGAACCATGCAATGTTTATAAACAATATACATATGTATATAATTATATACAGCATGCTAGTATATAATTATACATATATAGTACACAGCATGTATACAGTCGTGTGTGTATGTATATATGTGTGTAATGCATATATACATATAAATCAGCATATATATATATATAATATAAAGACTGTCGACTGCTCAGAAGTTTCGAGAAACATTTCCCGCAGCCTGACCCAATTCTGAACATGATGGATGGCATGACGTCGTTTTCAACGGAACAGACAATTATCATCATCACCACCACCGCCGTCGCTGACACTGCCATCACCACCACTAGCACCGTCGTCGACACCACCACCACCAGCCGCCACCAACCACCACCAGCACCGACACACACCGCCATCACCACCATGTAGTCCATCACCACCATGACCATGCACATTTTGGTTCTGCTCAGTGTATAAGCTTACCTACAAAGTAGTACAAACACACGTAAATGTATTATACTATATTATGTATTATATTTATATATGTGTAATTTGTATATATTATTGCTCTTTGATCTTTAAACTGTTTGCTTTTCTCTTTGGTATTTAGATTATTCATGAATCATGAATTTTTCTCTTTGATCTTTGAACTATCGATTTTTAGTTTGATCTTTGGATTATTTATGTTATATATACATATATATAAACTTAATTATATATTATATCCCATCGTTGAAAACAGGCAGGGCTGTATTCAAGGGTATACATACGCGGGTATACGGCGTATACTCACCTCCGGCCCTCCGGGAAAAATGACCGAGTAAATTCACCTAAAAAAAGACTAGGGTACACGCGGGTATACAGCATATAACCACCTCAGTAAGACCAAGTGGGTATACGCAGGCCAAAATCGCGAATTACGAAGGCAAAAAATCCTGAAAGTAGAGTGTTTACGCTGTTTCAAAGGTTTTCCGGGAGAAAAATCCCGAAAAACAGGTCATCAGAAATTTCGATGACTAAAAACAGGTCATCAGAAATTTCGATGAATAAAAAAGGTCGTCAGAAAAATGTCGATTTTTTTTCGGTGGCAGCGTGTATACTCGCCACAAAAGTTCTGAGTATAGCCCTATAAGAACAGGTGCTGGAAATCAGTGTAAACGATAAGTTCTTTTGGTTGAATGTTGAACTGAATATTTATATACCACCCTGACTGATCTGATATAGCCTATGCAATGTAGGAGCCAGTTGAAAACTTTAAAGTATAGCCTAATAATTAAATCTGACGTTTGATCTTCATTTTCAATCGCACGCGTCATGCCAAACGCATGTATTAAGTCTTTGAAATGACAAATTTGAGATTTTATTTCCAAATCGTGTAGTGGTTATGCACCTCTTACTTACTTGCTTATATTTACGAAAATACATGTACTTATGTTTGTATTTTCTAATTCCTTACATACCCTACGTTTACTTGACTACAATATGTATAGTTATGCCCATCGATGTAAAAAAAACGATGAAAATAAAATAAAATAAACGGGGAAAACGTCGTTTTTTCGAAAAAATTAAAAAACGATAGAAAACGATGCGAAACAATGGCGGCGCCAGGATTTCAGTTTGGGGGGCTGAAGCCTCGCGACGAAAATTTCACATTTTCATCCTTCAAAATTTCTGACGACCTTTGTTTTTTAGTCGCGAACCGAAATCTCGTGAAAATTTTCAATTTTCGCCGCCAAAATTTCTGACGACCTTTTTTTAGTCGTCAAC
>OX457053.1:15642054-15739554 GCA_949752735.1 Lumbricus terrestris | reverse complement strand
AATATTTTTTCCTTTTGGCCAAAATATTGGCAGAAACGCAAGAAGCAATTTTTGTCCCACCCTGTACATGCTAAAGTCTCCGTTACACTCACAAACTCCACATAAAATCATAAATCAACGCCAGCTATTGTATTTTATTTTATTTACAATGTATACACTATGCTGCCACATGCGCCTGTAGGTATTCTAAAAATATATGCATGGAGTGCTGTGCGTGGGCGTTATAAAGGATTGGCGTACGAAGTGAACAAGACGTTATTATCTTCTCCTACCATGCATGAGGCTGATCAAGTCCGTCATTGGTGTGTAAAAAGTGACATCGGTGTGTAAATGGTGTGTAAAAAGTGACAACATGTATGCAATGTGCATACATTCATGGGTGTACATGGGTGACAGTGGGTGACGAATTGTCAACGGCGCCGTCGCGTGAGTTTTTAAAATTGGTCGTATAATTAAATGTACAAAAATACTATAATTATTAATTTACGAATAGACGGAAGTTGCGTTTTTCGTCGGGCGGATTTTTCTGCGTGGGTTGATGGGACCGGAAGCCGAGATAATGAAATGACGATCATTGACATTGATATAGCGCCGTCGCTTAAAACTGATTTGTAATCGTAGACTGGAAACTTCTAAAGGGATATAATTATAATAATTATAAAGTTGAATGTAGATTCCGCAGAGAACTAATTTATTCAGTTGTTCTTCGCCAGCGGCTTCTAGTGACCCCCTCATAAACAACCGGGCTTAACTCCTCTCCTTCCCCCTTCTTGTGCCGGTGTCGCGTGACAGAGTCTCCCCCTAAAACCTAAAAGTTCCCCGAGACCTTATTTCGAAACAGATTCTCCCTCTGCCCCCCGCTGTTCCATAATAAATTCGCCCCCCTCCCCGGAGAGTATATTCTGAAATAAAGTCTCCGGGGGAGAGGATGCTTTTCTCAGTCAACGAAAGCGTGACCGTCACCGTTCAGCGTGAAAATCGTGACACCGGCATCCTGGGGCAATAATTTTTTTAGTCCCTTTTTATGGGGAAAAAGAACGTTTCTCGGGGTGGAGGAGACGCCAATCGCCCGAGCAGTGGAGAGCTTGTGGAACGGGTATGAACCCCCACATAAGAAATTTTGGCTCAGTATAGTATACGTTTTGTTCTGTTGAATAACGTTTGTCTTTCTGATTCTTTTGTTCCAGATGTTTCCAGACACTTTATTTAGCGCCAACTTCTACTCTCATCGCTGAGATAACCAACCGCCTACCACCCCAACCCACCCCAACCCCACCCACCTCACTCACGCGATGGCGCTTCACGTTGAAATTCCGACGGTGCCAATTGTAGGGCGTGACCCCGCCCGACCTCCCCTCCAGGACGTCGTCTCCCGCCCTCTCCCACCGCGAATCGACTGCTCGAACCAGGACTGGCGCCAGGCGAATGACTACGTCCGGACGCCGTGTCATCTCACCCCACCCGACCCGACCCACCAGCGTACCCCACTGAGGGACAGCGCCCCGAAGAACTGCGTCCACTACAACGCCCAATCGACCACCGGTCAACAGCTCGTCCTCGCCGAGGTGTTGACCTCCCCGGACCTCAAGGAACCCGACGAGCCTCGGCTCCCGTCGAAGCAGAAAGGAACCGGAAACGGTATGACATCATCGGCGGGTACTTCCGGTTCCGATTGGTGCAGTGGGGCATCGTCCGTCTGCCCGCGATGTCATCGGTGTCGGTGCGGGAAGTGCCGGGCGCCGAGGGAGCTGCCGCGGCGCTGGTGCGGCTCGTGGGAGTGCAGCGCGGAGAGGACGGTTGACTGCGTGACGTGCATGTGTTGCGTTCGTGCCTCGTTCTATCACTGCTGCAGTGACGCCGAAGAGGAGACGGACTACTCGGACAATCCCTGCGGATGCTGCAACCACCCTCGCTGCCTTGCACGCTGGTTGTTCATCATAGTCGTCTCGCTCTTTCTGCCTTGCCTCGTCCTCTACTGGCCCTTCCGAGGGGCGCTTGCCCTCACGACGCACTGCTACAACAGCTGCGGGTCTGGAGGGTGTCGGTGCGATCGGGAGCACCCCGCCAGCCAGCCACTCATCGAAGCCGAAAATGCCAGCGTCTGATTGAATGACTCCGCCTTATATACGACGAATCACGTGTCCGTCGATTTGGCCTGCGATTGGCCAACTCACGACCCTTATGACGTATTGCAAATGTTGCCTTAATCTCCAACCGTAATGGTTTCTATGGCAACAGTTATTGATTCGTACTGCTTATGGAATTTTGTTGGGGCCACGACCAATCGAAACGTTTTTTATCGTCACGCCTTTATTCGGACAGTGTCTTGATTGGTTGCTTCGTAGAACCGTCCACCAATTCGAAACGTAAAGGATAAAAGTCTCTCGTTAATCAACCAATCATAACCAACCATTTAAAACATAATTATCTGAATGAAACGTGGATAGCGATTGACAGATTGCAAGTATCCTGGATTTATCTACCGGGCGGAGCCAGTTTCTCATGAATTTCATTGTGATTGCACCACTTTCGTGATGCAGTTTGAAATATTTAGCCCACAGAGAACAGTTTTTGAAAAATTTCATGTCGACCGCGCACTTGTAAAGTAGCCTCCCTTACTTTTTCGCAAATTTAGCAGTGTAATTCGAACGCAATAACTTGTATAAAAGTTGTACAGCAACTGTCAGTTCATGTACTTAAGCATAGGCGCAACCACCCTAGGGGACCCACGGGACGCGTTCCCCAACTTTTGAGTGGTCCCCTAACTTTATTATTATGGTCCCTCCCAACTTTTAGGACGTGATTCATTACGGCCCCCCCAAACTTTTAGGACGCGATTGCACCTATGTACGTAAGCCTTCTGAAATCAGGCGTTCAGGCATAGGCGTAGGGGACATTTCGGCAGTGGGGGGGGCAAAGACTTTGACTTTTGCCCGAAAAGTACACTGTTATCGAAAAAAATTGCTGACCTTTTTTTAGTCATCCGCCCAAACTTTTCCGATTTGACCGTCCGAAAAATCTGATGACTTTTTAGTCATTTCCAAAAAATCTTCAGAAAATATAGCTGTTTGACCTCTGTTTGCCCGAAAAAATCCTCCCGTACCTGTTTGCCCGAAAATATTTCCTTAAAATTTGTTTCGCCCATGCCTGTTTTGGCCGAAAAACACATTTGCCCGAAATTTTGTTTTTTTTGCCCCTCTGGACCCCGCCTCCTACGCCTATGCGTTCAGGAACATGTGATATGATCTAGGCCTACGGTGCAGTATCGGGAGGAGACTATATATCCTTACGAAGGGTGCAGTATGATACCTCTACAATACTTGGTAGGCTATATATGACAGCTGCAGTCTGTTATTTTAGACAAGATATTGATTTTCGTTTCGGATGGTATAATACGGTCGTAAGAAGAAGGTGGGCTTTATAATATATTTAATATTCTAATATAATATAATAATTATTCAAATGATGGTCTCGACGATTCATTTTATTTAATCTCGTATATAATTATATATATATTTCTGTCGAGTTTTAGCAATAATCGTTTTTTGGATTAAATTAAACCTTTCTTTATTAACATAATGCTGTTGTAGAAGTTCTTTGTCGAAGAACTGTGACAGAATATTTAAATACATGCACGTAATATTAATGCACGAAGACGAGGTTGTATTTGCATAGCATGGAAGGAGAGGAGGAGGAGGTGATGGAGGAGGAGGAGGAGGAGGAGGAGGAGGAGGAGATGGAGAAGGGAAAGACCGTGAAGACGAGAAGCAGGATGAGAATTGCCGGGGGCTGTGGGGCTCAGTCTTTGTTAGAACTCCATTGTAAAGTTCTCATTGCACATCCCAACGTTCACATAAATCAATGTCGTGTTGTCTATTCCCCAGCTTTTTTTTACAATTCTCAAACTGATGAGAAGATGAAGAAGACGGGAGAATTGTTTAGCTCAGTCATTTTTAGCGGAGAGGCAGCCCTGCTTAAGGTTCACACACTGTCACACACACACACACACACACACACACACACACACACACACACACACACACACACACACACACACACACACACACACACACACACACACACACACACACACACACACACACACACACATGGAGCGCACTTCACAGTGCACGTGCACCCTAGACTGTACCAACAGTACATGTACATGCATTCATTACATTATATTCGTTTTGTTGAGTTCTTGCTGACATACCGCAGCATTTACAAATGAGATTATGAGAGATAGTACATAAAATCATAATAATTCAATCAAAGAGGTGGAAGTCAGAAAAAGGTGCAGTGGTCGAGTATCTGTAAAGTATTCGAGAAATGCAAGTCCTAATTCGTCCTTAATCGGTAGTTCAAAACTGCGAGGACGAAGATTATAGGGCCAGTGGACTCTTGGTGGGAAAATGTCTTAATCAGGACGTGTGAGTCGAGTCGGATCACTGTACGAAGTATATATAGCGGATTTTCAATGTCATGCACAATAGAAGTGCTTCAGCGCTCTTAATTCCACTAGGCCTACATATACAAATTAGGCCTATATATACATAGGTCACATGCGAATGTCGATGCGTGAATGATTGCATACATAGGCCTATATACAAGTATTCAGTCACACATACAATGATACAACGTCATAGTTACATACATGCACACAGTGTGCATGTATGTAGCTATGAAGTTGTATCATTGTATGTATGATTGAATACTTGTATAGGCATATGTATGCAATCATTCACGCATCGACATACTTTCATCATTCCATGCACCCGTATAATTTTATTCATACGTTAAAATGGTTATTGTATTGTATTGTATTTAAACATTTATAAAGCGCCTCTAGTAGGGTGAACCGTTCAGAGGCGCTCCCAGTGCGCAAAGCCCCGCGAGAAGAAGCAGGTTTTGAGAAGAGACAGAGCAGAGAAGAGACTGACAGACAGAAGTGTAGAGCGAACAGAAGGAGAAAGAGCATTCCAGAGAGAAGGACCAATTGTGACAAAAGATCGAGACTGAGCCATAGCAGTTCTAGACCGATTAACCAATAGGCTGTAATATGCTATACATGTGTAGGCTTTAGCCTACTGTGACATTCATCACATACATTATGTAGTGTAAGAAAATGCAATATTGGGTCTACATGTTTTATTATTTTCTAATTATTACTGTTACAGTAGATCTGAACTGAACTGCGTGTTAATTGTTAGGCCTAATCGTAATCGTAAATTCGAAATTTCTAAAGCGCCACTCGAAAGCCAAGCAGCAGCGGTGCAGCAGCTTATTCACGAGCGCTGCGTTGAATTAGAAGGGTTGTCCGTCAGAGTAGTCCGTGTTAGTTTAGTCATCTTCGTCTTTTGTGAATACATCGACGGCGAATTAACCGACATCAACTGGAATGCAGTTATGGGGTCCATTGATGCTGATTGATTATCTGAGCGGTCATGTACCCTTATCGGCGCACTTCTCTTGTCTGTCTCGAGGCATATCCGACCAATTCCTGCAGCTGGATATAGATGGATCGAAGTAAAGGCCCTCTCCACATCCCCTGACGGTCATCCCCCCATTGCTGTATTCGATGAACCACTTGCAATTGTTAGGATGGGGGTATATCGGTTTCGTCGGATCAGGTTTAGCGCCCGGATCCTCTGCAATTTACACATAGTAGCATATATGTATATAGCCTAGACGGAGCAATGATTGATTGATTGATTGATTGACTGATTGACTAACTGACTGGCTGACTGACTGATTGATTGATTGGTTGATTGATTGCTTTGGTTGATGGTAATTGCAAAACTTTATATATACAGTTCCGTTTCGGAGAGACCACATCAGAGGTGCTTTTAACTTAGACAACTATTTTGCAAGCCGAAGGATCAAAATCTGCCCATCATTTGAACGATAAAGTTGACTGCTGAAATTTTTCATCAGATGGAAGCTGGATTGATGCAATAGGCTATATATATTATCACGGACATACGTAGAAAGTTTTCTTTCCAACGTCAAATACAGCATAATTCAATCAAAGGGGTGGAAGTCAGAAAGAGGGGCAGTGGTCGAGTATCTGTAAAGTCCTCGAGAAATGCAATTTCTTTCGTCCTTAATCGGTAGTTCAAAACTGCGATGACGAAGATTATAAGGCCAGTGGACTCTCGGTGGGAAAATGCTAATCAGGACGTGTGAGTCGAGTCGGATCACTTTACGAAGTATATAGCGAATTTTCAATATCATGCACAATACAAGTGCTTCAACGCTCTTAATACCACTAGGCCTACATATACAAAATTAGGCCTATATATACATATAGGTCACATGCAGGGCTGTACTCAAGAGTATGCGGGGTATGCGGCGTATACTCACCTCCGGCAAAAAATGGTAGCATATACTCACCTCAAAACACGAGGATACACGCGGGTATACAGCGTATACCCACCTCAGTAAGATCAAGTTGGTACATGCAGGCAAAATTCGCGAATTACGAAGGGAAAAAATCATGAAAGTAGAGCGTTTTACGCTGTTTTAAAGGTTTTCCGGGCGAAATATCACGGCAAAAAGCTTCGATGACTAAACAAAGGTCATCAGGAATTTTTAAAAACAATTTTTGGCGGATGGAAGAGAAAATTTTTCATGAAATTTCGGCTGATGACTTAGAAAAGGACGTCAGAAATGTTTTGCCCAAAAAGTCGATTTTTTCCGGCGGCAGCGTGTACTCACCTCAAAAGTTCTGAGTACAGCCCTGGTCACATGCGAAAGCAGGTTTTGAGAAGAGACAGAGCAGAGGAGAGACTGACAGACAGAAGTGTAGAGCGAACAGAAGGAGAAAGAGCATTCCAGAGAGAAGGACCAATTGAGACAAAAGATCGAGACTGAGCCATAGCAGTTCTAGACCGATTAACCAATAGGCTATATATGCTATACATTTGTAGGCTTTAGCCTACTGTAACATTCATCACATACATTACGAAGTGTAAGAAAACGAAATATTGGGTCTACATGTTTTATTATTTTCTAATTATTACTGTTACAGTAGATCTGAACTGAACTGCGTGTTAAATTGTTAGGCCTAATCGTAATCGTAAATTCGAAATTTCTAAAGCGCCACTCGAAAGCCAAGTAGGAGCGGGGCAGCAGCTTATTCACGAGCGCTGCGTTGAATTAGAAGGGTTGTCCGTCAGAGTAGTCCGTGTTAGTTTAGTCATCATCGTCTTTTATGAGTAGTGTAAGACCACCACCTCTGCTAGAACAGATGGCTTTTTAATTGCTTTTTAATTGCTTTACGACTACCATTTCTGGAACTAATGACCTTTTTATTGCTTTTATGACTACCATTGCTAGAGCTAATGACCTTTTTATTGCTTTTACGACTACCATTTCTGGAACTAATGACCTTTTTATTGCTTTTATGACTACCATTGCTAGGACTAATGACCTTTTTTATTGCTTTTATTGCTTTTATGACTACCATTGTTAGAACTAATGACCTTTTATTGCTTTTATGACTACAGGAGCTAGAACTAATGACTTTCTTTGATGTGCTGACTAATGACTTTTTTATTACTTTTACGACTATCTTTCTAGAACTAATGACTTTTTATTACTTTTACAAAAGGCGCCATGTTGCAAACGGCTGATAGTGCTGCTGTTCGATTCGTCGATTTTTTAGTTTGTGTGTATATGAAAGTTAGAAATGACCCATCTTGGGAGTGGAAGGTTGAAGTATTCGTCGGTTTTTGAGTTCGTGTGTGCAAGCAAGTTAGAAATGACACCATCTTGGGAGTGGAAGGTTGAAGTATTCGTCGATTTTTGAGTTCGTGCGTGCAAGAAAGTTAGAAATGGCACCATCTTGGGAGTGGAAGGTTGCAGAAATCGTCGGTTTTTGAGAATGTGTGTGCAAGGAAGTAAGAAAATGTTACTATCTTGGTTAAGGAAGGCTGCAGAAATTGTCGGTTTTTGAGTTTGTGTGTGCAAGGAAGTAAGAAATGTCACCATCTTGGGAGTGGAAGGTTGAAGTATTCGTCGCTTTATGAGTTTGTATTCGCAAGGAAGTAAGAAATGTCACCATCTTGGGAGTGGAAGTTTGAAGTATTCGTCGGTGTTTGAGTTCGTGTGTGCATGAAAGTTAGAAATGTCGCCATCTTGCGAAAGGAGGTCTGCTGGATTCGTCAGTTTTTGTGTTTGTGTGCAAGAAAGTTCGAAATGTTACTACAGATTGTGTGTTTCTAAGTTCTACAAGTCTAAAATATAAGGAATTATTTTCAACTAGAGAATGGAAGGGTGAGCAGTTTGTGTGTTTCTACGTTCTACATGTCTAAAATATAGAGAAATTGGAAGGTAATGTTGCAGAGTCTGTATGTTTATAAGTTCTACAAGTCTAAAATATAAGGAATTATTTCCAAATAGAGAATGGAAGGGTGAGCAGGAAAGCCATTACACCAAAAGAAGTCATTAAAGGATGTCACTGCACATCAAAGTCGTCTGTTAGCTAATACACATAAGAGAAATCCATTAATCATTAGATCAATGGATGGCAGTCACATCCATTTCTGAAACGGCCGGTCATTAAAAATTCATTAGTCATCAAAAAGTCATTAGTCCTAGCTCCTGTAGTCGTAAAAGTAATAAAAAAAGTCATTAGTTCTAGAAAGATAGTCGTAAAAGTAATAAAAAAGTCATTAGTCAGCACATCGAAGAAAGTCATTAGTTCTAGCTCCTGTAGTCATAAAAGCAATAAAAGGTCATTAGTTCTAGCAATGGTAGTCATAAAAGCAATAAAAGCAATAAAAAGGTCATTAGTCCTTGCAATGGTAGTGATAAAAGCAATAAGAAGGTCATTAGTTCCAGAAATGGTAGTCGTAAAAGCAATAAAAAAGGTCATTAGTTCTAGCAATGGTAGTCATAAAAGCAATAAAAAGGTCATTAGTTCCAGAAATGGTAGTCGTAAAAGCAATTAAAATGCCATTAGTTCTTGAAGTGGTAGTCGTAAAGCAATTAAAAAGCAATTAAAAAGCCATCTGTTCTAGCAGTGGTGGTCTTGCACTACTTTTGTGAATACATCGATGGCGAATTAACCGACACCAGCTGGAATGCAGTTGGGTCCATTGATGCTGGCTAATTAACTGAGCGGTCATGTACCCTTCTCGGTGCACTTCTCTTGTCTTTCTGGAGGCATCTCCGACCAATTCCTGCAGCTGGACACCGATGGATCGTAGTAAAGGCCCTCTCCACATTTCTTGATGATCGAACCCCCATTGCTGCATTCGATGAACAGCTGGCACTCGTTAGGATGGGGGTATATCGGTTTCGTCGGATCAGGTTTAGCGCACGGATCCTCTGCAATTTACACATATGAGCCTATGTATAGCCTAGAGTACTAGACGGAGCAATGGTTGATTGATTGATTGATTGATTGACTGATTGATTGATTGATGGTAATTGCAAAACTTTATACAGTTCCGTTTCGGAGAGACCACATCAGAGGTGCTTTTAACTTAGACAACTATTTTGCAAGCCGAAGGATCAAAATCTGCCCATCGTTTTGAGCGATAAAGTTGACAGCTGAAATTTTTCATCAGATGGAGGCTGGATTGATGCAATATATCATGGACATACGTAGAAAGTTTACTTACCAACGTCAAGTAGGCCTACGGCATTGAAACAGTAAAATAATTTAGCAACTTAACCCTATATTGCACAGCGAAAACCATGGGTGATAAACTTTAACATTTTATGAAAGTAACTTCTGCGTATACGAAAAATATGCGGTTTGCGGCGTTATTCTGTAAATTGATTTGCATTCGCGAGATGGCGATAGCAGAAAATCAGTTTGTTGCCCCAGGTTAACACTGTCCCACATCCCGTGAAAGTGTTATGTTGCCTGGGGTTAACAGTGTGCAATATAGGCCCTTTGTTTTAGGGTTAAACTGAGGGATAACCCCAGTTGGATTGACAAGCACAATCTTGCTAAACAGAAATAGATTGATGAAAATAATATTTGCTTAAATAGAAGTATAGGATTGGTAAACCTCGGCTTTTCTTGGTTGCTTTAGCATTCTAAATTGATCGCTTGGCACAGCACAATTATTTTTCATAATCCAATTTCTACTTTGGCATGAATCCTTTTAATCGATTCATCTTTTATTTGGACAAAAATTAGTTTTATCAATCCAGCCTCTATTTAAGCAATAACTATTTTTATCAGTCCAAGTTCTATTTTAATAACACGTACCGTTTTATCCAGCTCCAATTTCATCAAGAATATTTTCATCGATCCCACTTCTATTTGAGTAAAAATATTTTCAACAATCCGATTTCCATTTAGCGAGAATTTTTCTACAATCACCCTCGTTCTGGTGAGCAACGCGGAAAAAACATAATTCTATTCTATTCTATTTTGGGATTTATAAAGCGCCTCTCACAGTACAAGCTAATCAGAGGCGCTCCCAGTGCGAAGAACTCCTGGAAAAAGAAAAGTCTTAAGACAACGGGCAGAAAAAGTAAAGCCTCCAGATAAAATCTGGGAACGAATAATAGGAGGAACGGCATTCCACAGTAAAGGGCAGACAGATGCAAAGGTGCGATGTTAGGCTGTGGCAGTCCGAGATCGTGATGGTACAAGAAGATCATAACGGTCTAAAGAGCGGAGAGGACGTCCAACGGTAGCAGAGAAAGGCTTCCTAATAAGATCACAAAGGTAGCGAGGCGCTTGACCCAAAAACATCTTATAGGTAAGAAAAATAATTTTATATTGAATCCGGGCAGTCAAAGGAAGCCAGTGAAGGTGCTCAGTCATGAAAGTCGAAATGTGAGAGAAACGAGGAAGGCGGGCAATCAAACGTGCAGATGCATTAAGTACCGACTGAAGACTGAAGAGGAGCCAGGCGGAGTTTAGGTAGGCCAATCAGTAACGAGTTACAATAGTCAATGCGGGAACAGATGAAGGCATGGACCATAGAAGAAAAAATCGATGAAGAGACAGATCGCCTAATGGCACGTAAACGTCGCAGATGATAGAAACTGGACCGAGAAATATTAGCAATATGCGTAGAGAAGGAAAGAGTATTGTCAATAGTAACACCCAGGTCACGGACATTTGTCACAAAGCAAATTGAGGAAAGTGCTTAGCAAGTAAAACGCAATCAAGCTTGTTAAGTTGTTGACGAGTGCCCAACCAGATCAACTGAGTCTTGGAAGAATTGAGCGAAAGACGATTTGAGGACATCCAACAATTGAGATCAGCAGAAAGAGATTCAATAGACTGACAGAATTATAGCAAGGGATTGAAAAAAAAAATTACTACATGATGGTGACTAATTTAGCAAGCTAAAATGACAGATTGCCTGATGTATTGTATATGCTACTTGTTGATTACTTAAGGTGCATGAGCAGCATGACCATAACTTGGGAATCAATGATTCTATATTACAGGGTACTATGGTAGGTTACTTCTTATTTCTTATCTGACCATTTATAAAGCGCTTCTCGCAGCAAGAGCCTTTCAGAAGCGCTCCCAGTGCGTTTAACTCCGAGAAAAAAGACAAGTTTTTAGACGAGAGAAAGACGAGGACACACTACCAGAGAGGATGGCAGAGCGAACTGATGGGGGAAGCCCATTCCATAGGGAAGGACCAATGCAGGCAAATGATCTGGATTGAGCCATGGCAGTCCTGACTCGGGGGACAAAGAGGTCAAGCCGATCAGAGGACCTAAGAGGACGCAGTGAAGTGGCAGAAAGGGGGAGATGTATCTGATTACACAGATACTTCGGAGCAAGACCCATTTGAGACTTAATGACCAAAATCAGGACTTTAAATTGAATACGGGCCGAGAGTGGAAGCCAGTGAAGTTGTTGAACGTAGTTTTAAAAGGATTGGTTTCATTAATTACTTGTGAACATTTTGTGGTCATGATTTTACTCTCGGCAATTGTCACGAGTTGCCCTTGTAAATATCTTTAGGCCGTTATTGTATGCTTATATAAATGTATCTATGTTGTGCAATGTCTTAGGCCTATATAATTATTATATGCTTAAAGGAACATTGTGACAATATTATAATATATACTATTATACTTAGTGCCACATAGCTATATATATTAATGTATCGATGGTCGTCGATGGTCGTTTGGTCCAAGAAGGTGTGCCGGGGGTAAAGGTCATCTGTCTGGAGGCGGATAGGCTATATAGGCAAGAGTACAGACTGTCTGGGGATCAATCGTCGTGGATCAATCGTCGTGAATCGTCGGAAGGGAATCGTCGGAAGTCAACCGTCGGAGTCCAGTGGTCGGAAGGCGAATACGGAGCACAACCGTGCTACCAGGCGGGAATACGGAGCACAACCGTGCTACCAGGCGGGTTTACGGGGCACAACGGTGCTACCAGGAGAATACGAAGCACAACGGTGCTACGGTGCTATCAGACGAGGACGGAGTCATCTTCTCCGCCACGTCTACGACAGGAGGTGGGCGGTGTCCGAAAGCGGAAACTTCTCCGCCACTTCTACGACAGGAGGTGGGCGGTGCCGGAAGGCACTCCTCTACAAGACGCGGTCAGCGGTCGTGACTGGAACGCCAGCAGGACTGCAACTCTGGACGCTGGGTTCTTCTTCCATCCTGGAACGAGGAAACGGACGAAGTCGACTTCAGAACGGAGCAACCGAACCAGACCAGTGAGCCGACAGAAGCCCTTCACTGTGAAACCCGTAGGACTTCTTCACACCTACAGAAACTGTCGCCATGCGAACGGTAACGTGAGTCATCGACCAGTTGTTGGGTGGGGTCTGGGGGAGGGCACGACCATCGATTAGGGCGCTATAGATTTAACCTATCGACGATATTATTTGCTCTATATGTATTATGTCTTTCAGTTTAATTTCAGTTGTCTTTTTACCTTAATAATTTCTAAACGAGTTCTGTGCTTTGTTCTATAGTCTAGTACTTCGATATTAGTCTTAAGCACCCTGGTCCGTAATAGGCTAGGGCCTAACTCACCATTAAAGATAACTCATGACAATGTGGTGGCAGCGTAGGTGGGATGGTTGAGTTTGTTTAGGCTAGTGTCGGGGTATTTGTATAACTTAGGCTATTTGTATAAGCTTCCATTGTCTCGTTAGAATTAGACGGGGATTTATGCACTGATAGACGTTTTAGCTAAACGCATTGAAGCATTGCTGAAGATAGTTTTATATGCTAGGATAGCGTAGGTGTTGTACGCTGCATAAAATAGGCCAGAGGGATTGTTTAAAGACATACTTCTTTTAGCGTCGCCTATAGTTGAGTCTAAGGTAATTATCTAGACTAAATACAGTAGACTAGCATTTGTCGCTGAGGGGATATTCTGTTTCAGTTTAGCCCAGTCTGCTAATTATTTCTCGACATGGAGCAATTGATAGCACTTGCCGAAAGGAGTGGCTTGAAAGGGCCTGAGCTTCTTCAGTTTGTAGAAAAGCACACAGCTGATGAGGAAGCGCGACAGAAACGGATTCTTGAGCGAGAAGAGAGAGCAGCTGACAGAGAGCTGCGCAAGTTTGAGATGGAGCGACAGAAGTTGGATATGGAGCAACAGGCTAAAATGGTAGCCGAAGATAATGCAATGAAGAAGCTAGATTTTGAGAGACAAGCAAAAGCCGAAGCCGATGAGAGCGCAATGAGAAAATTAGAATTAGAAAGAAAGATGAAAGCAGAGGCGCACGAGCAGGCATTGGAAATGCAAAAGGAGCAGCATGAGCAATCCATGGCTTTGGAGACAGCTAAGCTCGAAGGGAAAGCTGTACGGCAGGCTAGCATCAGAAGCGTTAGTGAAAACGCAGCATCGGAGGAGGATGGTGAAGAGGATGAGGAAGAGGAGCGGACCTCGGATTGGACAGTCAATGCGAGGAAAGGACCAAAGCTGCCTCCATTTGAGGATGGCAAAGATAATATGGACGCTTATCTGAGAAGATTTGAGAAATATGCGTCTATTCGAAAATGGAAAAGGCAAGAATGGGCAGTTTATTTAGCCGCACTTTTGAAGGGACGCGCTTTAGAAGTTTATGCGCGGATGCCGCCTGAACAATACGATGATTATGACGCATTGAAAGATGCTCTTCTGAAAAGATATCAAATGACGGAGGAAGGCTTTCACAAACGGTTTAATACTAGTAGACCGGAAACAGGTGAATCGCCTCAACAATTCATCACTAGGTTAGAAAGCTACTTGATGAGATGGATTGAGCTTGCCAAAGTCACTCAAGATTTTGAAGGACTGAAGAGTTTGCTGGTAAAGGAGCAGTATCTCTCTGTTGTGAGCAAAGAATTGTCGCTTTTCTTGAGAGTACGAGCGCCAAAAGATCTCCAGGAACTAGCGAAATTAGCCGAGACCTACACAGAGGCACACGACGGAAGGCTAAAGCAGCCATACCAGTCGAACTTCGCAGAAAAAAAATAAGAACAGAGAGAAAATTTCTCAAGCCGGACTTCATTAAGGAAAATGAGAGGACTGGAAGGAAAGACCAAAGTCGTAATGGGGCTACTGATAGGCTTTGTTTTTTCTGCAATCGGCCTGGACATTCCTATAATTCTTGCCGATTTAGAATGAATAGGCCTACTTCACAGAAAGCAGCAGGAATGCAGACTTCCTGGAAGCCTAGAAATGCACAGAAACAAAAGACTGAAAACAGGGATAAACCAACATCTTCTGCAGTTGATAAGAAAACGCATAGAACGACAGCAACTTCTACTGATCCAGAAAGGACGCTGGTCAAGGAAGGATGTGATGAAAACGCTGGTCAGGCGTTGAAAAATCTGTCGGATGGTGAAGATGTCGAACTAAGATGTGGTTGTAAAGCGCACGTCATAGCTGAAGCAAGTAGACCGGGAAAATACGGAACTGATATGAAAACGACGATAGGTTATGTAGGTGATCAGCAGGTCGAAGTGCTTCGAGACACCGGATGTTCGTCAGTTGTTGTAGCCAGGAAGCTGGTGAAAAAGAATCAGATGACTGGGAAGCATGAATTGTGCATTCTGATTGACAAAACTATGAGGAAAGTGCCAACTGCTATCATTGAAGTCAGAACGGACTACTTCACAGGGAAAGTGAAAGCGCTCTGCATGAAGGAAACGCTATACGACCTCGTAATTAAAAATATAGCTGGAGCGGAACTACGGCCCAGATTCTTTGACAAGAGCACTGAAGTGCATGAACAAGACTTGTTAATTGACGCAGGGAAAGATGAGATGAGTGCCGAAGAGCAGTTAAATGTGACGTCAGCCGTGGAGACTCGAAATATGAAAGAGAAAGCGAAATC
The DNA here is from genome assembly GCA_949752735.1 of Lumbricus terrestris. NCBI lineage: Eukaryota > Metazoa > Annelida > Clitellata > Crassiclitellata > Lumbricidae > Lumbricus > Lumbricus terrestris. The sequence continues at coordinate 15,724,270 of OX457053.1, read as the reverse complement.
ATTGCCAAAGCAGTTAAGAGTCCCAGAATTTCAGAATGAAGTCACATTGGAAACGCTGAAGAAGGAGCAGGCTGAAGACAGTTCATTGAAGAAATGCTGGGAGTATTCAGCACAGAAAGAAACACCTGTCAAGAACGATGTTGATCGCGTCGTACGCTTTGATGTGGAACGAGGGTTGCTGTACCGCAAGTTTCGATCACCACATCATAACTTCGGCGATGAAGTAAAGCAGCTGGTAATTCCATCTAAGTTGAGAACCAGAGTAATGGAAATAGCCCATAGCTCAATTCTTGGAGGACACTTAGGCATTCACAAAACTCAAGAGAGAATTTTATCGCAATTCTTTTGGCCAGGATGCTACAGTGATATTGGAAGGTACTGTCGATCCTGCGATATTTGTCAAAGAACCTTGCCGAAGGGGCGAGTTCAGAAAGTGCCGTTGATTAAAATGCCGATAATCGACACGGTCTTTAAGAGATGCGTGGTCGACCTGATTGGACCACTTCCATGCTCAGAGCGAGGACACCGATACATCTTAACATTGGTGGATTGTGCAAGCCGCTATCCTGAGTGTATCGCACTTAAGCAAATTGACACCTGTTCTGTTGCAGAAGCATTGCTTAGCATCTTTTCAAGAATGGGAGCTCCATTGGAGTTGCTGAGTGATAATGGATCACAGTTCACAGGAGCAATGATGAAGGAAGTAGGTCGACTTCTGTCGATAAAACAACTATTCAGCACTCCATATCACAGTCAGAACTGTGGATTGGTTGAACGATATAACGGAGTCATTAAACAAATGCTTCGGAAGATGTGTGCAGAGAAAGTGAAAGATTGGGATCGATACTTAGATCCTTTGATGTTCGCATATCGTGAGGTCAGTAATGAAAGTACGGGATTCAGTCCATTTGAGATGATTTACGGAAGGCCTGTGCGAGGGTCCATGGCTATCTTGAAAGAACTGTGGACTAAAGATATTGCTGAACCAGAGGCGAAAACGACTTATGAGTATGTTGTCGATCTGAGGAATCGTCTTCAAGAGACTTGTCATTTGGCGCAAGAAAATCTGCAAAGAGCCGCTGATAAGTATAAGCGAAATTTTGACAAGCATGCAAAGCCTCGAAAGTTTGATCCAGGTGATAAAGTACTGCTACTGTTGCTTACAGAAAGCAACAAACTACAGATGCAATGGAAAGGTCCATTTCAAGTACTGAAACGGTTTGGAGAAGCTGATTATGTAATCCAGTTTCCTCACCGAACAAAGACGTTCCATGCGAACATGCTGAAACGCTATTATGAGCGTCAAACAGAGAGCGAGATTAGATCGAGCGAGGAAGCCGTGAATGACGGGACGCAAGCTGTAGGAGCAGCTGTTGTCGTGGAAGAATTGTCGGATGCAGAGATGAGGATGACTGGCGAAGGAAATCTACCACTCTTTAACAATCTGCAAAGAGAAACTTACAAAGATGTGGAGATAGGCCAGGCTCTGTCAACAGATCAGAAGAAGGAGGTCGAAAACCTCTTGGAAGAATTCCAAGACATCTTCAGTGATGTGCCAGGAAGAACTGACCTAGTCAGACATCGGATCCAGCTCACGTCGAAGGTTCCAGTGCGGAAGAGACCATATCCTGTGCCTTATGCTATGAGGCAAGAGTTGGACAATGAAATCGATGACATGATCAGGTTAGGGGTGATTGAACATACCACAGCAGCATACGCCTCTCCTATGTTGCTAGTAAGAAAGTCAGACGGATCCAATCGTCCTTGTGTGGACTTCAGGGACTTGAACCGAATCACAGAGTTTGACGCTGAGCCGATGCCACAGGCCGATGAGATTTTTGCCAAGTTAGCAGGCAACAATTTCTTCTCAAAGTTTGATCTTGCAAAGGGTTACTGGGGAATCGAAGTCGAACCAGAATCAAGGGACTGCACGTCGTTCATAACGCACCGTGGACTCTATCGATTTGTCACTATGCCATTTGGTTTGGTAACGGCGCCTTCAACGTTTTCTAGAGCTATGCGAAAGCTCTTGGATCAAAGTAAAAATCTGGACAACTATCTTGATGATGTCCTATGCCACACTGTTGGATGGCCAGATCATCTGAATTCTCTGAAGGACTTCTTTACAAGAGTACGAAGGGCCGGTCTAACACTTAGACCTACCAAATGTCAAATTGGAGAACAGAGCATCGACTTCTTAGGACATAAGATAAGTGATGGAATGATTCAGCCAAAAGCAGAGAAAATAGAGAAAATCGCTGAAGCTTCACGACCCGAAACCAAGAAACAGATTCGCTCGTATTTGGGACTCCTGGGATATTATTAAAAGTTCATTCCGAACTTTGCCAGCATCGCCGCTCCGCTAACTGATCTGACGAGGAAGAATCAGCCGAACAAAGTCAGCTGGGGTGACGCGCAAGAATTAGCTTTCCAGGAGCTAAAGCAGCATCTGATGAATTATCCAATCCTGAGATTGCCGGACTGGAGCGCAGAGTTCATTTTGCAGACGGACGCTTCTAATTATGGGGCAGGCGCTGTTCTACTACAGGAAGTAGATGGCGTTAAGCATCCCATTGCATACGCTAGTAGAAAGTTTCTACCAAGAGAGACCCGATACTCAACGATTGAGAGAGAAGGACTTGCAATAGTATGGGCGCTACAAAAGTTCCAGGTGTACTTATTTGGAAAACACTTCTGGCTAGAGACGGATCATCAGCCTCTGATTCATATTCAAAGAGCAAATCCAGTGAATGGGAGATTAATGCGCTGGGCTTTAATTTTGCAGCCTTATTGTTTTACTATACGCTCCATAAAAGGGTCTGAAAATGTGGGAGCCGATTTCTTAAGCCGCCATCTGTAGGTCTTGATAGGAACTAGGATAAGTAAACCTAGATATTGACAGGGCAATCGTTTTTTAATTTAGTTGTAAAGAAAAGCTAAGTTAGTTTTCTCTTAAGTGTGGGGCCATTGTCACGAGTTGCCCTTGTAAATATCTTTAGGCCGTTATTGTATGCTTATATAATTGTATCTATGTTGTGCAATGTCTTAGGCCTATATAATTATTATATGCTTAAAGGAACATTGTGACAATATTATAATATATACTTAGTGCCACATAGCTATATATATTAATGTATCGATGGTCGTCGATGGTCGTTGGGTCCAAGAAGGTGTGCCGGGGGTAAAGGTCATCTGTCTGGAGGCGGATAGGCTATATAGGCAAGAGTACAGACTGTCTGGGGATCAATCGTCGTGGATCAATCGTCGTGAATCGTCGGAAGGGAATCGTCGGAAGTCAACCGTCGGAGTCCAGTGGTCGGAAGGCGAATACGGAGCACAACCGTGCTACCAGGCGGGAATACGGAGCACAACCGTGCTACCAGGCGGGTTTACGGGGCACAACGGTGCTACCAGGAGAATACGAAGCACAATGGTGCTACGGTGCTATCAGACGAGGACGGAGTCATCTTCTCCGCCACGTCTACGACAGGAGGTGGGCGGTGTCCGAAAGCGGAAACTTCTCCGCCACTTCTACGACAGGAGGTGGGCGGTGCCGGAAGGCACTCCTCTACAAGACGCGGTCAGCGGTCGTGACTGGAACGCCAGCAGGACTGCAACTCTGGACGCTGGGTTCTTCTTCCATCCTGGAACGAGGAAACGGACGAAGTCGACTTCAGAACGGAGCAACCGAACCAGACCAGTGAGCCGACAGAAGCCCTTCACTGTGAAACCCGTAGGACTTCTTCACACCTACAGAAACTGTCGCCATGCGAACGGTAACGTGAGTCATCGACCAGTTGTTGGGTGGGGTCTGGGGGAGGGCACGACCATCGATTAGGGCGCTATAGATTTAACCTATCGACGATATTATTTGCTCTATATGTATTATGTCTTTCAGTTTAATTTCAGTTGTCTTTTTACCTTAATAATTTCTAAACGAGTTCTGTGCTTTGTTCTATAGTCTAGTACTTCGATATTAGTCTTAAGCACCCTGGTCCGTAATAGGCTAGGGCCTAACTCACCATTAAAGATAACTCATGACAGCAATAGATGGCGCTCCGCTTAAAATTCCATTTCTATCGCTAAGGATGATGTTTTAAATCTCCAAAGGTATTTGTTTATTTTGCAAACATAATTAGTCGTCAATCTGTTTTCATATATGTAACTAATTGAATGCTTTTATTTTGTAAATAAGATTTGAAATTTTCCGGAACTCCGATTATCGCCCAAAAACCTGTAAGAGGCGGCTAAAGAAGAAGAAACTAGTCCTGTGTAAAGAGTCCTTGCTTGGGAATGTTCCTAAATTGGGCACCCTCTGTATCTATAAATATAGACGACATAGAATGGTTCCTTCTATAGGTGTAGCCTAATCATTAGCATAAGCTCATTTTAGCAGGTATTAAACGTGTACTGCATTTAAATAGCCAGTTCAAAGAGAAACCAATCCTTTTAAAATGAAAAATATAATTGAAAACTATTAAAGAAACAATACAATTATGCAGTGTTCCTAATTACTTATTGGCGTTGATTAATTACTAGATTTATTATGTTTCTAGGTTCACTTGAGTGTAGAATTCTTTCTAGTTCATCGTCCGCCAATTCTGTAAATCGTCGTAGTTCCGATCCTCGTATATCCGACAACCAAGTGTCTTCGAAGAAGTTGTGGAATTATATACACCAAAGATATTTCGCAGTCCAGGCCGAACCACGGAATTCCAAGATATATATATATATAGTATTCACCAATGCCAATCTTCTTACTTGAATGGATGAGATGTGTCACGATGCCAGCATGCACATCAACCGTCCAGATCAACCTTGTGATCATAAATGTTCGAATCAACCTCGTGATTATCTCCAGCGACTCTCTCCAATGTTCGTAGAATTCAAAATCCTCGAGCAAACTCTTCACCCACGAATAACGATAGTTCTCTGAGTCCAAACTTTGCCTCGATCGCAAAAACTGTCCCGAAAACTCAACGTCCGTTGGCCACACTTCTTCTCAACGTCGAAGGTGCCACATACCACTCATTCTGCCGCTAATTTCACTTAAGAGTTCATTTGCCACAACAAAATGACCCTTCACCATTAGCTCCAACTTGCAGAAATCAAAAATTCTACCGTTTCTCTCGATGACGTGTGTTTTTTTTCGTTAGACTGCGTCTTAATTGGCTTACGCGTCGTTACGTTGTTTTTGTTGCTATAGTCGCCAATAGCGACCAACGTCTATCAGCCTCGCCGCATTTCTTTAGCGCTTCTGTGTTTTCGTTTGCTGATCGTATTACTAAATATTAATTCTTCTAGCAACGCCAATTAATTAACTAACTAAATCAACGCCACTACATTGTCTGACTTAGCTTCTACTTAAAATTAACACTTAATACTAGACAAGTTAGATTGATAGATAATAGCGATTTAATACGCTACAATAGGAAATAGGCCTACTATCAACTCTATGTATTGTTGTTATAAAACAGGAAAGTATGTAGGTGGAAAAGTTTACTTTGAGGTAAGAAGTGAATGTTGTTTTACCATGCGAATGTTTAAATGTTCGATATTTGGTTAGGCAGCTGCTGAGGGCGAGTTGCTTTTTGGTGTATTTTCAATCGGTTTTTTGCAAAGAGTTCTGCAATGTATCTCTGTTTCACTCCAGGTGAACGAAAAAGCGAGAGAAAATGAGTTATCTTTGTCATTAATTTTCCTATGAAGGTATTGCATTATAGACTCTAATGTGGGCACCATTTTGTATTGGGCAGTACCCATTCTAGGTAACCTTGTATGCCCACATGAGGCCACGTTTACTACTATATTGCACGCTAGTATTTTCTTTATAGTTGTATACAATTATGTATAAATAGGCCTCTGTTACACTAGGCCCTACAATCTACGAGTTTATAATTTTGACACTTCTTACATTTAGGCCTATCTGATTTTTTTAATGTTCAATTTATTTTAGGATTGGAACATGGAGAACCATCTATGGTGGAGTTCCCTTATTTGAGCGCCTTAAGAAAAAGACTTGTATTGCAATAATTTTAATATGCATACCTCTAGTTTCGTACTGTTTGGTTGAATTGGGTATTAGGAAATGAAAATATATATTTAATACATGCACTTGAATGTTTGACAATATTAGTTCTACTGTTCTGCGGAGAAAACGATATGCCCCCAAAGTGCCCAAATTAGGACAAGGTGGATTGAATACATGCACTTGAGTGTTTGACAATATTAATTCTGCGGAGAACAGGATATGCCCCCAAAGATCCGAAATCAGGACAAGGTGCCTCAATTTGAGCACCAGGTCCCCAAATTAGGTGCACCTTGGTCCAGGCTTTCCAGCTATTAAAGTGGTGATATCTACATATCTGGTGATATCTATATGCATACATACATACATACATACATACATACATACATACATACATACATACATACATACATACATACATACATACATACATACATACATACATACATACATACATACATACATACATACATACATACATACATGCATGCAAGCATGCATGCATGCATACATACATACATACATACACACATACTTACATACATACATACATACATACATACATACATACATACATACATACATACATACATACATACATACATACATACATACATACATACATACATACATTATACCTAAAACTGTTTATGTTCATAACAATTGAATCCATCTTAGGATGGAAGTAGAAAATTACCGAAATAATTGCAAAAGAGGGGAATGATTTTACGCTTTTAATATATAGCCTTTTATGCTAGGCAAGATCTACCATTTCAGTAGCAGTAGGCGAGTCATCATGCAAGTGCCCGGAACGAAGTAATAATAAAGTAAAGTAATGTAGGCTGCACGAAATGTAATGAAAAAATTGCCAATAAGACTGTAAGGCATTCTAGTAATTATTAACCCTTTTCTGAAGTAGAAATCTAAAATAATACGAATCTAAAATAGATTAGCAGCTGATGAATTAGAACAGATCTTTACCTGCGCTGCTCGGCATTGAGCACAGAGCCAGTAGGAGAAGCGAGAGGCAGATCTTGATGGCTTCCATTCTGTAGACGATCTTCTAAGGCAACAGGCGAATCACGGCAATCGGAAGACTGTAGTTGTAGGCAACATAGATGGACAGCTTCACCTCTGCGGTTTATATAGCAGAAGAAGAAGGCCTTTGCAACAGAACGGTGGTCGTGAAAATTATAGAAGATTTCGGACGAGTAATGGAACAGTTTCAAAGTTATCGGACTGATGTTCAGGTAAGTAGGCTATTGAAGGAAATGTCACCAGAGTACAAAACCGTGAAGATGACAAATAATATTGTTTATTGACAAATGGTTTAAATGGGATGATTTTCAGCACGCATCAAATGTAACGTCTGCCGGTGTTGCGGGAATCCCTTTAAGGCTATCCTGGGAATGGAATATTCCGGGTATAGAGTATAGTAGGTGTGTGAATCATTCTATCTCAATTATTAAAAATGCGTATAATTGATAAATTTACACTGTGATCAAAATTTTAAGTGACTGTTTTAAATGTCCTAAGTAGGGGAAAGGCTTGTAATATGGGCCCCTAAGGAACTTCACTATTTTACGGTACAGATGTAGTTGAATGCGTCGTTTCGTTTATTCCATGCACTACTTGGCGTGAATTGTGATCAAATTATGAAGAAATTATTCTTTAATCTGTTCAAATAAATTTTTTAATTTTTTATATATACGAAAAATGGACCATATTACACAACCCTGTGTGTAATATGGACCGCCATGTTAAATTTGAAAACATTTTTTCTTTGTGCAGAAAGTGGCCCATATTACACGACTTTGTGTGCTTGTATGAATGGCAGAAGCCCATAATTATTACACATTCGATCACTGGCCCATATTACACACACTGGTATGCATAGGGAAAATCCGTTATAGCGTTGTGGCGAAATTCGCCTTTGCAGCTGCCGCGGTCTTCTCCTCTTCCCCCGCCGCCGCCGCCGCGGTCTTGTTTACGCGTTCGCCGGCATCGATTAGGCGGTCGCATCGCGCCGTCGTTCGCACGTGCATTAAGTCCCCTGTCCGGGCCTGTGACGTAGAAGTTCCTCGGTCCGGGCCTGTGACGTAGCAGTCCCCTTCCCCCCTCCTTCGCCTCCAAAGACCTCTGTCCGGGCCTCTGACGTCACGGTTTCCCCTTGTGCGCATGCGCGGATCTTGTAAGCTGAAGTCCCCTCGGTCCGGGCCTGTGACGTAGCAGTCCCCTTCCCCCCTCCCTCGCCTCCAAAGACCTGTCCGGGCCTGTGACGTAGTAGTCCCCTCCCCTCCTCCGGCAAAATCCCCCCTGTCCGGGCCTGTGACGTAGAAAGTCCCCCTGTCCGGGCCTGTGACGTCACGGTCCCCTCGGTCGGGTATATATAGGAGCGCGGTCTCCATGCATTAGCTCAGTCGTCGTGGAGAGGGCTCAGTCCGTCGCAGCTCAGTCAGAAGTCAGAAGTCAGCGGGAGCTCCGTCCGTTCGTGAAGTGCAGGTGCAGTCGTCGTCGTGAGCAGCAGTCGTTGTGGCCGTCGGTCGCCGTCGTTGCGGTAGAGAAGGAGCGGTCGTCGTTGCAGCTGTCAGTCGTCCGAGGGAGCTGCCGTCGCCGTCGCCTGGTATCGGTCGTCGGAGCTCGCCCTTGCCGCCGCCGCAGTACGCCGCTGCCGTTGCCGAGTTCCTGCGTTTGTCGCAGTGGGGCGCTCTCGAAGTCCGCCATTGCGTGGGAGCCGCCATTTTGTGTGCGACCGTCCGCTACCAGGGTACGACTGTTGCGGGTATCACGTGGTTGCCTGTTGTGACGTGTGGAGTGTTGACAATACATCGTCTGAAAATACATCGTGTCTTCGGGTCTTCGTACGGTAGTGGGATCATTTCCGTCACACTGGTACCAGAAGTGGGGTACGCAGTTGTTCCAGCCGACGAATAGACGAGTCTACCGAAGATGATGGACGACGACGAGGTAACGTTCCGGCAGCCGAGACTTTTCGAGTTCAGCAAGCCTGCTGATGTCTCTCCGCCTGCTGTGGGAAGAACGACGATGGAGAAGCAGCCGAGCCGTGGCCGACTGATCGAGCTCATTTCTGACGATGGTGAGGAGCTGGTGGAGACGAGTCCCCGTGTGAAGACGGAGACAACGGATTCGTCGAAGGAGTTGTTGGAGAACTTCGGAAGTCTCCTACGGAACCGACCGACGCCAATGAAGCCGGGTCGATTCGACGGGACTGGGTCCCTGGAATCCTTTCTAGTACAGTTTGAGGTATGTGCTCGTCACAATCGATGGACAGACTCGGACAAAGTGGATCATCTACGCTGCGCGCTAGAGAAGGCTGCGACGCAACTTCTCTGGGATTTCGGCGCGCAAGCTGACGTAAGTTACGCCCAACTGGTGGAGCGTCTCCGACAGAGATATGGGACGGACGGACAAGCTGAGACGTTCCGTAGTCAGCTGTATTTTCGACGTCAAGGGGCCGGAGAAAGTTTGAGCGACTTATTACACGAGATTCGCAGACTCGTTGTATTGGCCTATCCTGTCCCGTCCAACGAGACGACGCAGATTATCGCAAGAGACTCGTTCCTGGAAGCTTTGCGAGACAGGGAGCTTTCGTTGAAAGTCAGGGAGCGTGAGCCGAAGACTCTGGATGAGGCTTATCGGACCGCTCTACGCTTAGAGGCCTACCAGAGAGCCTCTGAGAACGACGATCATCGGAGACCGTCGAACCGTGTCCGTGGAACGCAAGAAGTCGAGCCGACCGACCAGCTCCAGTCGACTCTGGACCGCTTCTTGACGACACAGCGTGACGATCAGCGTCGTTGGCAGCGAGAAATGGAACGGAAGATGGACGAACAGTTCCGGGAGCTACGCAACCAGTCTACGATCGAAGACGATGGATCGAGACGAGATCAACGGCCTGGGAACCGCCGATTGGGAGATCGCCAGCCGGAGACTACGAGGAGAACCGTGACCTGTTATGGATGCGGCCGAGCCGGTCACGTGGTCCGAGATTGCCGTCAGCCGCGCCGCTTCCGGAACCGGCCGAGTGACGAGGAAACGACAGGAGGAGACGCAACCGCGCCATCGACATCCGTGGTGGTGAACCACACGACACGTCCGAAGCTGCCCGACCGCGCCAGCAGTAATGCCGTTTACGTTCGTGGAAGGATCAACGACCGACTGCAGATGTCTCTCATCGACACCGGATCCGAAGTGAGCCTGGTTCCGTCTTCAGCCGTTGAAGGGTTAGAACTCCGTTCTTGTACACGCTTGTTGATGGCTGCTAATGGCTCAGATATTAATGTCTTGGGCGAGGTCCGGTTACCCCTTAGATTTTGGGATGGTTTTGAGGTCCATGCTAACTTTTTAGTCTCTGACCAGATTTCCGAACCGATGTTAGGAATGGATTTCCTGAGGGAACAGCGTTGTCGCTTGAGTTTTGGTAACGGGGCTCTGTTTATTGGTCGCAAACGTGTCCCCCTGGTGAGAGGGAATGGCTCAATGTGCTGCCGGCATGTAATGGTCGCCGAGGATATAGAGTTACAGCCCAAATGTCAAAGTGAGGTACCCGTGAAAACAGTATACGGAGATTTGACCTCGGTGGCTCCCGCGTGGATAACGGAGGCTCACGAGATCCGTCCTGGAGTTCACCTTGCCCGTGTAGTGTTAGGCGATGAGGCTAGCTCGCACGTGAGAATAGTGAACTTGAGTGATAGCCCGGTTAAGTTTAGCAAAGATACGTTCCTTGCAGGGTTGCACCCAGTGGAAGTTGAGCCGGTTAGGGTGGACGAAGGGAAGATTCGTAGGAGTAAAGACGCTTCGCCTAGTGAGTTGATGTTGGCAGATTTTCCCGAGGATGTGTCGCCGGAAATCAGGGAACGGTTGAAAAGCTTGTTAGCTAAGTACGGAGACGTATTTTCCGTTACTGACCGGGACATAGGAAATACGCCGGTGAGCACCCATAAGATCGAGACAGGAGATGCACCTCCGGTGAGGCAACCGTTGAGACGACACCCGCTGCCGCATAGGGTTGTTATTGATAACCAGTTGGACAGTATGCTTGCTGATGGAATTGTGGAACCTGCGGTTAGCGAGTGGGCGGCCAACGTAGTACTGGCTCGCAAGAAGGACGGAACTTTGAGGTTCTGCATAGATTATAGACAGTTGAATGACCGGACGAGGAAAGACTCGTACCCGCTGCCGAGGATAGACGAATGTTTGGACGCCCTTGCAGGCGGAGGCTGGTTCAGCACCTTGGACCTACGGAGTGGTTACCATCAAGTGGCAGTAGACCCGAAGGATGCGGATAAGACTGCGTTTGTTACGCGACGGAGGATTTTCCGATTGAAAGTCATGCCGTTCGGGTTCTGTAACGCTCCGGCCACGTTTCAGCGTCTCATGGATATTGTGTTGTCTGGTCTTAATTTTGAAGTTTGTCTTGTCTATCTTGATGACGTGATCATATTTGGGGATACACCAGAACAACATTTAGACCGCTTAGAGCAAGTGTTCCAGCGATTGAGGGAAGCGAATCTCAAGCTGAAGCCGAGTAAATGTCATTTACTGAGGAGGACTGTCTGCTTTCTGGGGCATATAGTAACGCCGGAAGGAGTGGCTATGGACCCTTCCAAGATCAAGGATGTAGTGGATTGGCCCACGCCGCAGCGATTAAAAGATGTACGCGCCTTCCTCGGGTTGTGCGCCTACTATCGGCGATTTGTGCGGGATTTCTCGACTTTGGCTGCTCCCTTGTTCGCCCTGACGAAAAAGGGTAGGATATTCGTGTGGGATGAGGAGTGCCAAGAGACTTTTGAGTTGTTGAAAACCGCGCTGACGACCGCTCCGATTTTAGCGTTGCCCAGGGATAACGAGACGTATACGCTAGATTGTGACGCGTGTGACGTGGGAATAGGCGCGGTGCTTTCTCAAAGCATAGATGGAGAGGAGAGAGTAATCGCGTACGGGAGCCGACTACTGTCCGCCGCGGAAAGGAATTATTGTGTGACCCGTAGGGAATTGTTAGCGGTGGTGTATTTTACCAAGTTGTACAGGCAGTATTTGTTGGGTCGGCCTTTTGTCTTGAGAACCGACCACGCTGCTTTGCAGTGGCTTCAGCGGACTCCAGAGCCCATTGGCCAGCAGGGCCGATGGCTGGAACGTCTCGCGGAATTCGAGTTTAGGATATTGCACCGGCCAGGGCGAAGACATGGGAACGCTGATGCGCTTTCCCGACGGCCGTGTCGGCAATGTGGACTGGAGGACTTGACGACGGTGGCCGCCGTAACGGAGACAACGACTTCGGTTACGCCAGGTGCTGTTACGGGCGTTCCGGATTCGATGGAAGAAGCCCAGCGGGAGGATCCCGACCTGAGAATAGTACGCACTTGGCTAGAAGAAGGTGCGGAGGCGCCTGATTTCATGGAACTCCTCGCGGAAAGTGAAACCATTAAGATTTATTGGCATCAGAGGGAGAGACTTTTTTTGAAGGATGGAGTGATCTATCGCCGAACGCCAGAAGGGGTAGAACAGTTACTAATGCCGAAAACTAAACGGGAAGAGTTTCTCAAGCTCGCGCATACAGGTGTAACTGGTGGACATTTGGGTGTGCGCCGAACTAGGTGGCAGGTTAGACGCAGGGCCTACTGGTTTGGTTGGTCGGGAGCCGTAAAGAGGTTTTGTCAGCGGTGCTCTCCCTGTGCCCAATACCATCGAGGTCATCCGCCCAGGCAGGGTCCCTTGCAACCCATACCCTGTGGAGAGCCGTGGGAACGGCTTAGCATTGATATTACTGGTCCCCACCCGCGTAGTCGTAGGGGTCATGTCTACATTTTGACGGTGATGGACGGGTTCGCTAAATTTGTAGAAGCCATTCCACTGGCTGATTATAAGGTTAATTCCGTGGCTTGGGTTGAGACAAGTTTTGACGGGATCCTTTTTGGGGAAAGTCGCAAGCAGCCATCAGAGTGTGACATTGCCACTCGTCCGCATAACGAGTCCGCCGCTGTTGATGCTTCGTCGCCGGTGACTGTGAATTTCCAGGATGGCCGACCAAAGCGTGTGGTCCGTCGTCCGGCTCGCTACGAATAGACGTTTATTGTGAAAAGAGACTTGAACTCTGAGACTTTTTGTGTAATGGACAATGGACATTGTTGAACGCTCAAGTTGAAGCGTTGTTTAATTGTACTTTGATATGTGTGGCCGTTGGCTGTTTCTCATTGTTGAAACGTATATAACTCGTGCTTTTCTGTTAGTTAGGCCCGTTGGCCGTGTCTCGTTATGATGAGACTTAGCGTAAGGTGTTGTGGCCCGTTGGCCCAGTGTTGTGGATTCTACATGATGAACCGTGGACATTTCGTGGACATTAGTTCGTTCTTCCTGTTCCGCTTTTGTTGTTACGACTTGCAAGTCGTTCGAGGGCAGAGTTGTTGCCATTGGCCCGTTGGCCGGTTACTGTATAACGCGGACGGTCTAGGGGGATCCTTGTTTTTGGGAGGGCCCGTGGGCCCTGGCCCTTCGAAATAAGAGACATTTCGAAATCGTGGTGGAAGGAGAGTGTGGCGAAATTCGCCTTTGCAGCTGCCGCGGTCTTCTCCTCTTCCCCCGCCGCCGCCGCCGCGGTCTTGTTTACGCGTTCGCCGGCATCGATTAGGCGGTCGCATCGCGCCGTCGTTCGCACGTGCGCATTAAGTCCCCTGTCCGGGCCTGTGACGTAGAAGTTCCTCGGTCCGGGCCTGTGACGTAGCAGTCCCCTTCCCCCCTCCTTCGCCTCCAAAGACCTCTGTCCGGGCCTCTGACGTCACGGTTTCCCCTTGTGCGCATGCGCGGATCTTGTAAGCTGAAGTCCCCTCGGTCCGGGCCTGTGACGTAGCAGTCCCCTTCCCCCCTCCCTCGCCTCCAAAGACCTGTCCGGGCCTGTGACGTAGTAGTCCCCTCCCCTCCTCCGGCAAAATCCCCCCTGTCCGGGCCTGTGACGTAGAAAGTCCCCCTGTCCGGGCCTGTGACGTCACGGGCCCCTCGGTCGGGTATATATAGGAGCGCGGTCTCCATGCATTAGCTCAGATGTCACCGGGAAGTCTGCGGGAGCTCCGTCCGTTTTAGAAGCGCAGGTGCAGTCGTCGTCGTGTGCAGCAGTCGTAGCAGCCGCCGGTCGTCGTCGTCGCAGTAGAGAAGGAGCGGTCGTCGTTGCAGCTGTCAGTCGTCCGAGGGAGCTGCCGTCGCCGTCGCCTTGTACCGGTCGTCGGAGCTCGCCCTTGCCGCCGCCGCAGTACGCCGCTGCCGCTGCCGGGTTCCTGCGTTTGTCGCAGTGGGGCGCTCTCGAAGTCCGCCATTGCGTGGGAGCCGCCATTTTGGGAAACGACCGTCCGCTACCAGGGTACGACTGTTGCGGGTATCACGTGGTTGCCTGTTGTGACGTGTGGAGTGTTGACAATATATCGTCTGAAAATACATCGTGTCTTCGGGTCTTCGTACGGTAGTGGGAGCACTGTTAAGCCCTTCGATAGACGACGGAGGCCGGACTTGCGCTCATCCTGAGCGACACGCAAGCCTTGCCACCTGGTGGGAGAGTTCGCCATCCCCTCTCTCATCAGCCGCGCTCGGCGCGGAGGCCATTTCCGTCACAGCGTGATCAACGAAAGTTTTAAATATCAAGATAGTTGCGTTTTTACATGATGAAGAAATTCCCTACCTTCTGAGACCAAAAAGGTATAGCATAACTCAAATATTGAGCCACACAACAGCTGCTGAAGTTCGAAATTTTTTTAAAGAAATCTACATAAAAACTAAAACATTGAATAGTTTCGTGCGGAGGTTATGAGCATAGGGACACATTCAAAACAGGAAGTTGAAATCGGTGGACGGATTGTATCCCACAGTAAGAGCTCTCCGCAGACATGGTAGGTGGGAGAAACAGTCGAGGCCCATATTACACACTAGCCCATATTACAAACCTTTCCCCTAATGTTCGAAGCAAGGCACCTGGAATATTGATAGAAAATTTAAATGTTCTTAAGTGTTCTAAGTTTTCTACAAGGAAAGTAAACAAAATTATCTAGCAAAATAAACATTTCTGTTAGTGCCTTTTCTCAAAACAAAACAAATGGAAGCTAATTGATAATAAAAAAAAACACGCGCGGAAGTGACTTTTTAGCCTCTCTTCATCTGGGGGAATACGTTAAAAATTGTAAATATGGTAACTTATTCGGCTTCACATCCTGTATCATTACTATCATTAGCGATATTTGTTAAATAGAAGAAATCCGTTAAAAACAAAAGTTGCAGTTTCAGTAAAATTGATGAAACTTTCAGGGAGACAAGTGCTCCTCTTGCCCTACTGTGATGGCTCCAATGCACGAGGCCACTACAAAAAGGAGATCTGTGGTTGGATTTGGAAACTATAATTGCCGAAATAACTTTTGGCAGAATTAAATGTTTACATGTAAATAAATGCATCTTCAAATTATGTTTAATACCAAAGTTTCTATAGACAAAAGTAAACTGTATTCATTCATTTATTTCACGACTTTATAATATAGAACCATATTCAAGAAGCCCACTCCGTCCAACCACGGTAATACAGATACACGGTAATACAGATACACGGTAATACAGATACACGGTAATACAGATACACGGTAATTCAGATACACGGTAATACAGATACACGGTAATACAGATACACGGTAATACAGATATGGTAATACAGATATACGGTATGGGATGAAAGCTTCTTCAGCGAGAGACCGCTTTAAAAATGGCGCTAGGAAAGAGACATTTGTTTGAGGCAGAAGTCAAAATGTATGAAGAATATGTAGAGGAAATGCGCCATCACTGGGAGTATCTGAACCGGTAGAAAGAGATAGGCCTATAACTTTAAAGCAGAACATTAGGGGGCACCAGGTTCAGTGCACGCTGGTATACGAATCAATGGAAACAGGAAAGAAATGTGTCCCAAAAATATCCCACCCCAAATTTTGACCAACATTACCTGCAAGTTGACTCTATTATGTATCACTGGACAACAGCAGTCACTATTTTGAATTGCTGTTGATTCCGTTTGCATTAAATTTTACATGTCTGTTCTCGTTAACTGGACCCATACTGCACGTAAACATTATTTTTGCACGGTTGGTTTAGCACGGGCCATTTATTTCTCATGACCGCGTCAGCAATATATATATATATATATATATATATATATATATATATATATATCACGTGAATGTCGTCCATGGCCTTAACGTGAACTTGATCAATCAATGCTTCACAAACAAGTTACATGACAGCAAAATGGATCCGAAGGCAAGTAAACAGCCTCAACTAGGAAGAAGGCCACAAGACATATTATAAGGGTAAAGCCAATCAGAGTCATGACTGAGGTCTGTTTAAATAGTTTTAGTTGATAAGAATGAATATTGTAGGCCTATAATTTATGCGATTGTCTGCAGCCTATGCAATGAGATTATAGTGTGGTCCAAAAAAATAAAATTCAAGCTAGAATCCAAGACAACCTCCCAGTTTGTTAGACTTGTTATTAGTATTATTGAGACCAAATTTCAGCCCCAGATTCGGACTAGAAGACGGTGCTCAATGACACAAAACTTACCATGTAGTAGTATTAGCTAGAAATCTTGATACCTTTCTTGTTTGGTCAAAAACTCAACATTTGTCATGTAGATGAGCTTTAAATAGTTTCTGTTGTGTTATCATACGCGCCAGAATTAAGACTACACACTTGTTAGGCCAATAAGTGACAAGTGTATTTTATGGAAATGAGACTTCTGGTGATTTGATCATGAAGGATTGAGATTTTTGGTGCCAATTTCTGCAGCACATGTGTACTATCCTTCTGTCGTGCCGTTTTCATGGAGTACCATTAACAAGGAATGCTTAAGAAGACCAGGATGGAACATGCCGAAGTTGAAAGATCTGAAATTGTACCACCAGATTATCCTGGGATCTTCAGAGCAGGAAATGTCAACCGCCTGCCAGTGCTGGTTTCAGGTGATGGTGTGTATAAACTCTTTGGAGTGCCCAAATTAGCTTCAGTGTCAGGATACTAATCAAATCCAAGGCCTTTCATTATTTTCTGGAGTGATGGAAACTCACTGATAATATTCAGGTCTTGAGCATTGATACAACATTATGCCAGCACCGGAATTTTCAATAGAGTGTACGATTTTGCAGGAAGACAAGATAGGTCAAGAGCTCCTGTAGCTGACCTTCATGTGATGGAATTGATTTTTATCCATAAGCATTCTGCATGTTGCTGTGATTTATCTAATTCACCACATATTCCAATGTTTAAGAGATTTAATGCTGCTTGGCAAGGTGTGACACTTGACAACATCTGAGGACTGGAAGTCACATCCGGTACTGAATTCCTCCATGCAAGAGTATTCAGCTTTCTCAAGTACTCTGCTGAAATAAAGTCAGTTTTAGAAAAATTACCAAGAACTCATTGAGATATCAATGGTTGACATAGTAAGTCACCTTCAATAAGAAACTGGAGAGTCCAATAAACAATGCACATTGGATGGTACTGCGCGCCATCAAAATAATAATTATACCTTTTAGTGATCAACATGATGTAATCAATCTAAGTACGAAGGAAGAAACTCAGATTCATCAACTTATGTAATTTGGTGGCCTTCGTCACACAAGGGCATGGATAAAAGACTTCTCTTGCTGTTGTTGCTCCAGAACAAGATCTTTCAATATGGTCAGATATAGAAAATGCGAGTCAGTTGCCCAGGAGATCAGTCTTGCTTCCATGAAGGTCCTAGAAAACCACCAGTAGTACCTTTCAGGTGAGGTTGTAGGTCTGGTTATGTGGCTATTTGCCTATAATTTAGAGACAAGGTGAAATATTCCACAGAATGACTCTGAAGCCTGGTGAAAGGATGGTGAGGCCTAGTGCTATTGCACTGAAAAAAGAGATTGCATGGGTGACTTTGCATCTCAGCAAATGAGGACACTACCATAATGCCTGAAGATTGGTAATTCTTTTTTACACTTCCACCAGAAAAATAGATCGAGAAAGAGGATTATAAATAAGGCAGATACTGAATTCAACACTGGTCAGAGAGTGGTGAAAAACACACCTTTGAGATGTGAAAAGTTGTTCAAGGAATTCAATCGACTCATCACTGATGATGAAGAAAGCCAAGTGGTCAAGGGATGTAGGAAAGCTGTCCCCACTCAATCAATAACGAAATCTGCTGTTGACACAGTGCCTCCTGCTTAGCCTTCTGGATTATAAAGACCTTATCGGATGTTGGAGTAAGAAAACGAGAACTATCGACATTCATAGACTAAGCGATGTTTTTTGACAATTTTGAACATTTCCAATTTTTCAAACCAACTGAAATTTTACATTTAATGCTGACCAATTGCTTAAGTATCACACATATTGTCATATTACAGCAATATTTGATTTATATTGATATAAAATACGATTGTATAGGAATGTATGCTCAACACATTATTTTGTACAGTCAACGTCTATACATTGGTCCATGCAAAGTAACACAGTCGTTGAGCACCGTCTTCCAGATGGAATAGGAAGCTGAAATTTTGTCTCAATCATACTATTGATAGGTCTAACAAACTGAGAGGGTGTCTTGGTTTCTGGCTTGAACTTTATTTTTTACCATGTATCTGTGAACCACACATGCACAGATTATGTGTATTATTGAGTCAATGTACGACTATACGAACTGATTTATGCGTGCATCTATATGTACATGCATATAACACTTTCCATAAAATACCTTTTAAAGAAATAATTAATGCACTAGACATTGCAGTGTTACAACTCTTTTTTTAATTCAAAGTATGACAAATCCAGGTGACAAAACCGCACCAGGTTGCAAGTCAGAAATGTAAAATTAAAACACAGAGTAATAATAATGATTAGTAATAATAATGTGATAAATTTGCGGCAGCCATGATCTGGCACAAAACCGTCAAGATGTTGATGTTAAAATGGACAGTTGATGTTGAATTCCTGTCATTGAATCAGGATTAGCCAAAAACGGCCCGTCACTGCCGTCAGTTGTTAGCAGCTACTGTATGAGCGCTAATGACGCTCGCTTCACGATGGCACCAGTTCAATTTGTAGGTTTAGCCGTTGCTACAAAGTCTATCCATTCCAAGTATAAAGTGCCCGATAAAACTGAAGTCGTGACTTAACAGAATTGTTGATAGAATCTTTATAGTCCATTTTGAAGGGCTTGCGGGAGAAGTGCGTGAAAAATCGGATCCGGACATTTCGGTTTTAGTTCTTACCGACCCACGTGACGAAATGCAGAGAAGATCGGTAGATTCGTAGATGGTAGCCAAAATCGTCGAAAACATGATTATTCCGCGCAATTGTCCAGTCAAACATCACACAAGCAGACTAGGACACTTTATACGCTCAAATAGACGAAGCATTTTAAATCAAACAGCGTAAAATCCAAAGAAACCGGCAAATTCTCTCCGAGCGAAATGCCGGGCAAACCGGATGTATCGCTAGCGAGATCCCGTCATACATACATACATAGTGTAGCCTATGTGGTAGTAAGGTGGAGTTTGAGAGGCTGTCTCTTCCGAAAGAACTGAAGTATACGAATAGACACGGCGCATCAATTGCTAAAGATAAACAAGACAAAATAAATAGCTATATTTTGTTAATGTAAGCAATAATACTAAATTTATACTTTGAAACAAGGTCGGAGAAATTATTAAACGGTCTTACGATACAAGGCCGTAGCTATGGGGGTGTTTTGGGTGTTTGAACACCCCCGAAATGGAAAATGTGAAAAAGTAGAATGCATTTACGAGCACATGATGTAAAAACCATGAAATAAAACCATGAAAACACACCTCGAAATGGAAAAATGTAAAAAAAACCAGAATTAATTGTTGACATTATTTGACGATTTCGGCCGGATGACTAAAAAGGTCATTTTGGGAAGGAAGATTGGTGACTTTTTCTGAAAATTTCGGCCCGACGATTAAAAAAGGTCATCCGGTTTTTGGGAAAGGAAATTGGTGAAACACCCCCGAAATCAAATCCTGGCTACGGCCTTGCATACATACATACATACATACATACATACATACATACATACATACATACATGCATACATGCATACATGCATACATACATACATACATACATACATACATACATGCATGCATACATACATACATACATACATACATACATACATACATACATACATACATACATGCATGCATACATACATATATACATACATACATACATACATACATACATACATACACACATAGATGTATTGCAGTCCGTACAAAACGGCCGTTTATCCCACCCACCCAGAAACATGATCCCCTCGCAATGCAGGAGAGGAGATTAAACAATGGTCAATGAGAAATTTGTGGACTGTCCTTGTGCGTAATTCATTCGTCAGAAAGAATAAAGTAACTTACCATCACCCGCAATGACATCATCCACAATGCTGTTAGGCCGATCAGCAAGAACCATGCCAGCTTCATTCCGCAAGCGATTGTCTTGAGTATGCTGAGGAAAAACTGCTGAAGATGCTGAGGACATGGATGGTAGAACGTCGCCGACTGTATTTCATTTTCAGTAATTGTCTACGACTGGCTTTGATAGACAATCGCTTGACAAGTCACTTAGTCTTTATATTATAAATTTAACAATTAAAAGTCGTGGATTGAACAGAATTGAAAGACGACAGACACTCAAGGCAATACGCGAAGACGGGAACATCACAGAAGAGGAAGAAGACAGAGCAGACAGACCGAGATGATTATAAGAGAGGAAGGGTGGAGCATAACTTATAAACAGATAGGGGAGAGAGAGAGAGACAGACAGATAGACAGACAGAGAGAGAGAGAGACAGAGAGAGACAGAGAAAGACAGAGACAGAGAGAGAAAGAGACACAGAGAGAGACAAACAGACAGACAGAGAGACAGAGACAGAGAGAGACAGACAGACAGACAAGACAGACAAGCAGACAGACAGAGACAGAAAGAGATAGACAGACAAGACAGACAAGCAGACAGACAGAGACAGAGAGACAGAGAGAGACAGACAGGCAGACAGACAGAGACAGAGAGACAGAGTTAGAGACAGAGAGAGGGAGAGAGACAGACAAGACAAGACAGACAGGCAGACAGACAGACAGAGCCAGAGACAGAGAGAGACAGAGACAGAGAGAGACAGAGACAGATAGCGACAGACAGACAGAGACAGAGAGACAGACAGACAGACAGACAGACAGACAGACAGAGAGAGAGACAGAGAGGGACGGGCTAGGGGAAGAATGGAATAGAAACTACGTTTGGTAGGCCTAATTGAATTTGAAGACAGGCGCCTAAACTCTTGTGCGCAGTCCTACGTGGGAAAATTAGGGACCAGTTATATTTTCGTTAATTAATGTTAAGTGAAATTATAACTGAAAATATTGATTTCCGTCAAGTATAACTGCAATTCATTATTACTGAAATTATTTTAAGAGCGAAAACTCAAATAGAACGGAAATTAAGCACACTGAGCAAAAATTATGATAAAAACAAAAATTAAAACGAAATTAATTTTAAAAATGGAAATTTTTTTGACAGTTGAATTTGCGATGCAGTTGTGTCTAGATCTAAAAGATGCACAGACTTTCCTATTCTTAAAACTTTGTAACTTTGGCGTAGAATGTGCTTCCATGTGCAATTTATCATGGTTATTTTGCAAATTTGGATTTTTTCTATAAGGACATACAATATTATAAACAAGAACTGAATAATTGAGAACTGAAATCATTTTGAAAACTGAATTTGAAGTATGACTAATTTTTTAAACAGAACTGTAACTGAATTAGAGCTTAAATTGACGTCGACCGAACTAAAATAGAAGTGTAACGAAAATTATTTCCTGAATTAAAAAATCACTGTTAGGGACACAGGTGGTGCATGCGTACGTATTGACTGCAATATGCAATAATTATTAGCGTATACATGCCTGCCTCAGTGCTCAATCGAAGAGTTATTGTGATATCTTAATTTCGTGATTTCCGTAAGTTTTAATTACGCATGTGCAACGTGGGCCGAAAAATAGCGCCCTCCTACCTTTCTTTTACAAATATCTTTGCCATAAGTATAAACTTTTTAATCGAATTTTGCAGGCTTAAAGGCCGTTCTAATCTGCTTTCAACCGTCAAATTGCAACAAAAGATTTCAAACGTATAGCAAAAGCTATATCACTTTCAATGAAACCACATATACTCCTTTGACGTAAACTCGTAAAGGGTGCACTATGCAGAGCCGTTTTAAGGCATAGGCACGCGAGGCACGTGCATAGGGCCCCGCGCAACAAAGGGGCCCCGCGGCGACCCAAATAGACTAGCCTACATTGCTTAGCAAATTAACATGTTAAATGCGAACTTCAATGTAATACGTTAAATTTAAATTTATTTAATGCTTATATATGCACCAACGACCAATGCGACGGAGCAAGAAATAGATGAATTCTATGAAACATTGCAGCAAACGATGCAGGAAATACCAAGTCAGGATCTTATCATTGTAATGGGCGACTTCAATGCAAAAGTAGGAAGAGACTGGGAGACCTGGAGAGGAGCAATAGGGAAATTTGGCTACGGAGAGGAGAACGAGCGAAGAGAGAGGCTGCTCAACTTCTGCCTAAACAACAACCTGCAGATAATGAATACGGCATTCTATCAAAAGAGAGAAAGCAGGAAATGGACATGGGAGTCACCAGACAATAGAACAAGGAATGTGATAGATTTTGTGATGGTGAACAACAGATGGAAAAGTGCTGTAACCAACTGCAGAGCCTTCTCACGACCAGACATAGCATCCGACCCCAAACTGGTGATGGCAGGGATCAAAATAAAAATGAAGGCGGTGTACAATGAAGCACCAAGCAGAAGGTTCGATATCGGTAAACTGAGAGAAGATGGCATCAGAAAGCTGTACAATAGACAATTGAACAACAGATGGCAGCAAGTCAAGGAGGAAGACATGAACACGGTAGAAGCCACTTGGAAGGAGATAAAAAAAAAAACATACACAGAGGTGGCACAACAGATACTAGGATACGAGGAAAGAAGGAAGAAGAAACCTTGGATAACTAAGGAGATCCTAGAACTGAGTGACAGAAGAACAGACATGAAGAAGTTAAAGAAGAATAGCGAAGAAGATAGGAAAAGGTACAATGCGATCACATGGGAAATCAGGAAGAAGGCCAAGATATGCAAAAAAGAGTGGATAGAGGAAAATGCAAAGAGGCGGAAAGGGGAACAACAGAACAAAACACAGGGAAGTTATTCCAAATAGCCAAAGAAATCTGTGGTACAGTCAATCCTAAACTAGCCACAGTAAAAAGCAAAGAAGGAAAAGCACTGGAGGGAAAGACAGATATTAAAAAGCGATGGAAACAGCATTATGAAGAAATGTACAACAACGAGAATCCAGTGGATAGAACAGTGTTGGAAGAATTACCTACAAGTAACAACCAAGAGAGAATGATGGACATAATGAGAGAGGAAGTGGAAGCAGCCATGAAAAGACTTAAAACTGGAAAAGCTCCGGGAGAAGACAATATTACATCAGAAATGATCCAAGCAGGAGAGAATTGTTCAACAGAAATGCTTCACAAATTGTGTAACCAAATCTACTACAAGAAGGAATGCCCCAGGGACTGGGGAAGAGCCATAATTGTGCCAGTGCATAAAAAGGGTGACAAAGCAGAATGCTCCAATTATCGAGCAATTAGTCTACTAAGTGTACCTGGAAAGGTCTACACAAAGATACTGCAGCAGCGACCAGAATTCTCACACTGCTTCTCGTGAAGACGAGAAGCAGTGTGAGAATAGCCGGGGGTTGAAGGGGTCACCTCCCCTAGTCTTTCTTAGAACTCGATTATAAAGTTCTCATTGTACACCCCCAACGTTCACATAAGCAAACGTCATGTTATCTATAATAACCCAGTTGCTTTTTACAATTCTCAAACTTATGAGAGGAAGAAGAAGACTGGAGAAATGTTTAACTCAGTCATTTTTAGCGGAGAGCCAGCCCTGCTTAAGGTCCACCCACATGGAGCGCACCATAGTTGTAAAAAAGTTTTTCCAGTTTTTTATTCACTCCCAAAAAACGTCGTTTTTTCGTTTTTTATTTTCCCCATCGTTTTTTATCGTTTTTTTAATTTTTTCCCCTAACTTTATTTATTCATTTGCTTTCTGTAATTATTTTTCTTAATTTTAATATTTTTTATATTCCTTATGTTTTCCGCCAACTCTCAAGGATTCAGCTAACTAAAGTTATTGTTTCATCGTTTAACATAATCATTTAAGAGATAGCTTGCGAGTAGTAGGTTCGGTTCCTTTTTCTGACTTCCACGCCTTTAATTAAATTATTATGATTTTATGTATTATCTCTCATAATCTCATTTGTAAATGGCTGCGGTATGTCAGCAAAAACTCAATAAAACGAATATAATGTAATGAATGCATGTACATGTACTGTAGGTACAGTCTAGGGTGCACGTGCACTGTGAAGTGCGCTCCATAGATGTAAAAAAAACGATGGAAACAAAATAAAAAACGGAAAAACGTGGTTTTTTTCGAAAAAATTAAAAACGATAAAAACCGATAAAAAACGGAGACGGTAAATAATTTGACTTTGCTACATCTAAAACCGCAATTTAACCTTGAAAACATTGATGGAAGCTGGATTGATGCAATAGGCTACATTATCATGGACATACGTAGAAACTTTTCTTACCAACGTCAAGTACAGCATAATTCAATCAAAGGGGTGGAAGTCAGAAAGAGGGGCAGTGGTCGAGTATCTGTAAAGTACTCGAGAAATGCAAGTCCTAATTCGTCCTTAATCCGTAGTTCAAAACTGCGAGGACGAATATTATAGGGCCAGTGGACTCTCGGTGGGAAAATGCTAATCAGGACGTGTGAGTCGAGTCGGATCACTGTACGAAGTATATAGCGGATTTTCAATGTCATGCACAATAGAAGTGCTTCAGCGCTCTTAATACCACTAGGCCTACATTATACAAAATTAGGCCTATATATACATAGGTCACATGCGAATGTCGATGCGTGAATGATTGCATACATAGGCCTATATACAAGTATTCAGTCACACATACAATGATACAACGTCATAGTTACATACATGCACACAGTGTGCATGTATGTAGCTATGAAGTTGTATCATTGTATGTATGATTGAATACTTGTATAGGCATATGTATGCAATCATTCACGCATCGACATACTTTCATCATTCCATGCACCCGTATAATTTTATTCATACGTTAAAATGGCTATTGTATTGTAAATCAAATCAAATCAAATCAAATCAAATTTTATTGAATCGATTCAGTGTAAACATGCTATTATCACCATGATAAATCTTAGTACATCGAATGAACCAAATGTAGACAGGAAATATTAGAGGTAAACATTGCACATTAGATAATAGATCAGTATATAGCAAGGGAATCGACTCGTGGGGAGAAGAAGCAGATGCTTATCTAGTCATCCCCACATCATTGGGAACAGCAATAATAACAAGAATAGGTAGGAAGAATCGATGGCTGTGTCGCAGATATTAGTGGATAACTTAATTAGCATCTACATAGAGTCAGCTGTTTTAAGCAAATGCTTTTTAAATGCCAACTTAAAGGAATTAAGAGAATTAATGGAGCGAGTGCTGGGATCAATTGAGTTCCAAAGTTTGGGGCCTGAGAGTCTGACAGAGTGTTGTTTGGTGTTAGTATTGCATGAAATGTGGTGTATGTTGAAACGTGATCTGGTGTTATAGTTGTGAATAGAAGCGTTAGTTATAAAATAGTCCCTAAATAGACTAGGCAATAAGTTATTCTGATGACGGTACATAAATACTGCCAGTTGAAGTTTAAATAAGTCATAAACCGTTAGCAGGTCGAGATTTTTAAATAGGCCAGCAGAGGCAGCCAGATAGTGGGAGCCAGAGATTATTCTAACTGCGCGTTTCTGTAATAGTAGTAGAGGTACAAGGCGGGTTTTGTATCCTCCAGCCCAGATAATAATACCATAGTTGAGATAAGGTAAGACAAAGGTATTATAGAGTGTTTTAAGCGTAAAGGGGGAGAATATTTTAAGGCCTGTTAATTATTCCAATAGACTTAGCAATCTTATTCCTGGTAAGGGTGATATGAGATTTCCAACTAAGGTGCTCGTCAATGATCAGTCCCAAAAATTTGGTCTGGGATACACGTTTGATAGGGATATTGTTAAGAATGATACTTTTTAAAGGTTCTTCGGGGATTTTCTTACCTGCACTAGAGAATATGATATAATTGGATTTTTTAATATTAAGAGATAAGGAATTAGCATTAAACCAAGCAGATAAATGAAGCAATTCAGAGTTCATGCTATCGAACAGGTCACTTATGTCGTTAGAGGATATAAAAACTGTGGTGTCGTCAGTAAATAAATAAAAGAGGAGCTTATTGGAGCAATTACATATATCATTAATATAAATTAAGAAGAGCAGAGGGCCAAGGATAGATCCTTGGGGAACCCCAAAACATATGGTGGCCAGATCAGACGTCGCTCCACGATAGGTTACTAGTTGGTGTCTATTGGATAAGTAAGATTTAAACCATTCTAAAACCATTCCTCTAATGCCATAATGGCGGAGTTTCTCAATTAAAATATCATGCTTGATAGTATCGAAAGCCTTCGATAAGTCCAGGAAAACACCAATAGCTGTGTTACGGATGTCGATGGCGTCCGATAGTTTGTCAACGACTTCTAGGATTGCATGAGTAGTAGAGTGACCTTTTCTAAAGCCAAATTGCTTATCATATAGGATATTAGTCTTTTCAATGAAATTGGATAATCTAGAATGCATGGCTCTTTCAAGAATTTTAGAAAAACAAGTAAGTTTAGATATGGGTCTGTAATTAGCCATATCCTGACAATCATTGGATTTAAAAATAGGGGAGATATTGGCAAGTTTCATACCTTTAGGAACAATGCCAGTGGTAAAAGATTGATTAATTAGGTGAGCAATGGGTTTGGAAATGATAGGCGCAAGCTTTTTAATAATAAGAACAGGCAGTTCATAACAGTCATACGGTTTAGTATTTTTAAGATTAGAGATGATATCGGCAATTTCACAATCATTAACTGGTGTAATAAACATAGAACTAGGGTTGGGAGTTTTTAAGTAGGAAGAATAGTGGGTAGAAGTCAGGGGAATATCAGCGGCCATTTTAGGTCCTATAGAAGCAAAATAGTCATTAAATAGGTTAGCACAAGTAGTAGGATCCTCAATAGCAACACCATTAACAATAAGGGGCAAATTAGCAATGCTCTGACCTTTTTGCTGAAGTATAGTTTTAATAATCTTCCAAGTTTCCCTGAGGTTAATTCTATGTTGCTCAAGGAGATTAGTGTAGTACAGTTTTTCGCAGTTGCGTAGAATAGTAGTCAATTTGTTTTTATAGTTTTTATATTTAGTTAATGCCTTATCAGTTTTAGTTTGTATTGTATTTAAACATTTATAAAGCGCCTCTAGTAGGGTGAACCGTTCAGAGGCGCTTCCAGTGCGCAAGGCCCCGCGAGAAGAAGCAGGTTTTGAGAAGAGACAGAGCAAAAGAGAGACTGACAGACAGAAGTGCAGAGCGAACAGAAAAAGAAAGAGCATTCCAGAGAGAAGGACCAATTGAGACAAAAGCTCGAGACTGAGCCATAGCAGTTCTAGACCGAGGAACCAATATATGCTATATGCTATACATTTGTAGGCTTTTAGCCTACTGTAACATTCATCACATACATTATGTAGTGTAAGAAAACGCAATATTGGGTCTACATGTTTTATTATTTTCCAATTATTATTACTGTTACAGTATATCTGAACTGAACTGCGTGTTAAATTGTTAATCGCAATCGTAATTGTAAATTCGAAATTTCTAAAGCGCCACTCGAAAGCCAAGCAGCAGCGGGGCAGCAGCTTATTCACGAGCGCTGCGTTGAATTAGAAGGGTTGTCCGTCAGAGTAGTCCGTGTTAGTTTAGTCATCATCGTCTTTTGTGAATACATCGATGGCGAATTAACCGACATCAACTGGAATGCAGTGACGGGTCCATTGATGCTGACTGGTTAACTGAGCGGTCATGTACCCTTATCGGCGCATTCCAGTTGTCTGTCTCGAGGCATCTCCGACCAATTCCTGCAGCTGGAAATCGATGGATCGAAGTAAAGGCCCTCTCCACATTCCTTGATGATCTGCCCACCATTGCTACATTCGATGAACAACTTGCAGTCGTTAGGATGGGGGTGAATCGGTTTCGTCGGATCAGGTTTAGCGCACGGATCCTCTGCAATATACACATAGGAGCCTATGTATAGCCTAGATGGTGCAATGGTTGATTGATTGATTGATTGATTGGTTGTTTGATTGATTGATTGATTGGTTGATTGATTGATTGATTGACTGATTGACTGACTGACTGATTAATTGATTGACTGACTGACTGACTGACTGATTGATTGATTGATCGACTGACTGATTGACTGACTGACTGATTGATTGACTAACTGACTGACTGACTGAATGATTGATTGATTGATGACTGATTGACTAACTGACTGACTGATTGATTGATTGATTGACTGATTGACTGACTGATTGATTGACTAACTGACTGACTGACTGATTGATTGATTGATTGATTGATTGATTGACTGATTGACTGACTGACTGATTGATTGATTGATTGATTGATTGATGGTAATTGCAAAACTTAATACAGTTCCGTTTGATTGATTGATTGACTGATTGACTAACTGACTGATTGATTGATTGACTGATTGATTGATTGATTGAATGATGGTAATTGCAAAACTTTATACAGTTCCGTTTCGGAGAGACCACATCAGAGGTGCTTCTGACTTAGACAACTATTTTGCAAGCAGAAGGATCAAATCTGTCCATCATTTGAACGATAAAGTTTACGCTGAGATTGATGATCTTAAGCCATTGCCGCTGCTTTTGAAGAACCTCATCTTCCCAGTGGAGTCGTATCGGTGTAACGAGTCTACTGACCGTATACCATTGTGATTCTAGCAATTCTCCGATTGCAAAACTATAACAATGATGGAAAACGGCGGCCATTTTGGGCGCCATCTTTTTTCAGAGAGCGCTTCAGATGGATTGTTTGGCATTTTTGCTATGTTATTCTACTCATACTCCTACGCCTCTCCTGAAAATTTCAGCTTGTTACGAGCTTTTCCCAGATGATGGCTAATGACCTTGGGAAATGGCGGTCATTTTGTACGCCATCTTGGATTTCGGAAAGAGCTCTTGTTTGGCACTTTTCGTATCTCATTCTACAAATATTCCTACGCCTATCCTGAAAATTTCAGCTTGTTATGAGCTATTGCAACATTTTTATTTAATGTTCCTGAAAACAATTCAATGGGAAAAAACTGGGGAAAAACTGGAATTTTTTCTTTTTTCCAACTGGCACTATATCACATTTTTCTATGAAAAGCTATGAAAGTGGGGATATCTATATACATACATACATGCATACATACATGCATACATACATGCATGCATACATACATAC
Source organism: Lumbricus terrestris (assembly GCA_949752735.1). Taxonomy (NCBI): domain Eukaryota; kingdom Metazoa; phylum Annelida; class Clitellata; order Crassiclitellata; family Lumbricidae; genus Lumbricus; species Lumbricus terrestris. The sequence goes on along the minus strand of OX457053.1, from coordinate 15,694,600 downwards.
ATACATACATACATACATACATACATACATACATACATACATACATGCGTACGTTTTACGTACGTACGACGTACGTGTGTGCGTGCGTGCGTGCGTGCGTGCCTATGTACGTACGTACGTACGTACATACATGCAGGGTGCGCCAAAAAAAGGCCCCCCAAGTTTTTTGACAATATGTTGACCAAAAGTAAGAATTTCCAAATGAAATTTTACAGGCTTATAGACAATTCACATTTACACTTTATGGCCAGATTTCATCAAACTATTTCAAACAGAACAAAAGTTACATCACTTTTAGTGAGGTCACCTCCCGTTTTTTGACGATTCAAAAACGAAGCGCAACAAAAATTACGTTTTTTGCCAATATCTTGGCCAAAAGTAAGACTATCGAAATGAAATTTTACAGGCTTAAAGACAATTCATATATGCAGATGTTGGCCAAATTTCATAAAAATATTTCAAACAGGGCAAAAGTTATACCACATTTAGTGAGGCCACCCACCGTTTTTTGACGATTCCAAAACGAAACGCAACAAAAAGTAACAAAACACGATTTTATCATGTCCAATCTCAAATAACTGTTGTCAAATGAACTTGGTAGTGCTTCACAACTTGTGTTCAATGTGCCCACCACCAGTGCCAGCACTTCTTTTGAGTGTCTTTGCAAAGTTCTTAATGGACCCCTGATTAATCTGACAGATTCCTTATTTACCAATTTGATTGTCATCTTGCTAAGTGACTTCTCAGTGACTTGCAGCTTCGCTGGTACCCTGTTTCTATTTTAAAAGGGAATTTTAATGATCATCTGGCAATATCAAGTCCATCTGATAACAATTATTTAAGATGAGGAGACTTAATAAAATCGTGTTTTTGCTACTTTTTGCTGCGTTACGTCTTTGAATCGTCAAGAAATGGGGGGGGGGTGGCCTCACTAAAAGTGGTATACCTTTTGTTCGTTTGAACTATTTCGACGGAATTTGACCAACATGTGCAGGTATGAATTGTCTTTTAGCGTATATAATTTCATTTCGATAGTCTTACTTTTGGCCAAGATATTGGCCAGAATAATTAGATTGGTTTTTGTTACTTTTTATTGCGTCGCGTTTTTTGAATCGTCAAAAAACGGTGGGTGGTCTCACTAAATGTGGTATAACTTTTGTTCTGTTTGAGATATTTTGATAACATCTGGCCATTATGTGTAAATATGAATTGTCTTTAAGACTGTAAAATTTCATTTTGAAATTCTCACTTTTGGTCAAGATATTGGCAAAAAACCTAGGGGGTATTTTTTTGGCGCACCCTGTACATACATTATCTAAAACTGTTTACGTCCATAACAACTAAATCCATCTTAGGATGAGTGTAGAAAATTACCGAAATAATTGCAAAAGAGGGGAATGATTTTACGCTTTTATACTAGGCTGAAGAGATTAGATCATTTGACATAATTAATGGGCATAGGTGGCTTTCTATACAAAACAGGTGAGATGTAGTGTTTGTCGTCTTTGACTGGCAATACAAGGTTGTTAGGGCGTGGTCTCAATTGATAGGAACGATCGACAACAGGTGGGGAAAGCGATCGGAGAACGTGGAAGCCGTTTCTGGAGACTGCTGCCAGAAGACGGGCATAAGCAAGATGATCTACCATTTCAGTAGCAGTAGGCGAGTCATATCAGGCAAGTACCCGGAACGAAGTCATAATATAGTAAAGTAATGTAGGCTACACGAAATGTAATAAAAAATGCCAATAAGACTGTAAGGCATTCTAGTAATTATTAACCCCTTTCTGAAGTAGAAATCTAAAATAATACGAATCTAAAATAGATCAGCAGCTTATGAATTAGAACAGATCTTTACCTGCGCTGCTCTGCATTGCGTACAGAGTCAGTAGGAGAAGCGAGAGGCAGATCTTGATGGCTTCCATTCTGTAGACGATCTTCTAAGGCAACAGGCGAATCACGGCAATCGGAAGACTGTATATAGTTGTAGACAACATAGATGGACAGCTTCACCTCTGCGGTTTATATAGCTGAAGAAGGCCTTTGTAAAAGAACAGTGGTCGTGAAAATTATGGAAGATTTCGGACGAGTAATGGGACAGTTTCAAACTAGGCTAATCGGACTGATGTTCAGAAAAGTAGACTATTGAAGAAAATGTCACCAGAGTACAAGACGGTGAAGATGACGAATGGTTTATATGGGATGATTTTCAGCACGCATCAAATGTAACGTCTGCCGGTGTTGAGGGAATCCCTTTAAGGCTATCCGGGAAATGGAATATTCCGGGTATAGTGTATCGGGGGGAGGGAGGTGTGAACCTTTCTATCTCAATTATTGAAAAATGCTTATGGCCTATATCACTGATAAATTTATACTGTAATCAAAATTTAAAGTGACTAATAATTGTTTGGACGTGGACTTTAAAGGAGGAGGAAAGAACTATACAGGCTTTCGAAAACACATGAATTTGGAAACTATACTACGTATTTCATGGACAGAAATGTTGACTAATTAACGAGTTTACAAATTAGCAGAAACAAAATGCGAGTTGTTAGGCCATGTCAAAACTCGAAAATTACGATACTTTGGTCACACAAACTGTCACAAATCTCGGACCCCCCCCCCTAAAGTACGTCACACTTTCGAACAAATTTTTAAAAAACATAACCATTTACCTAACCCTCTAAACCCTAGGATACTATCCCTAATCACTCTGATAGTGACGTGTGTCCCTAAACGCTTTGATAGTGACGGGAAATCAACTTTTATCCCGCCAGGCCGGGTTTTAGACACGCCTGGCCGGGTCGGATTTTAGGTACTAAGAACAAAAAAATATAAAAGAATTTTAAAAATAAATGTGTGACGTCACACATGGCCTGACCCCCTCCCCCTGTCACAAACTGTCACACTTTCCTACACCCCCTCTGGAGCGTGACGTACTTTATGGACGGCCCCTTATTGAAAATATTGCCATGACGAGACTGGTGGAGGGTGTTCGTAGCCGCGGCAGACCTAGAATTTGTGCATACATAGTCTGCAGACAATCGCATATAGGCCTACAATATTCATTCTTATCAACTAGGCCTAAGACTATTTAAACAGAACTCAGTGATGACTCTGATTTGTTTTTACCGTATAATGTCCTGTGGCCTTCTTCCTAGTTTACTTGTTTCCTGTTTACTTCGGATTCATTTTGCTGTCATGTATCTTGTGAAGCCTTGATTGATCAAGTTCACGTGAAAGTCATGGACGACATTCACGTGCTATATATTTCTGACGCAGTCATGAGGAACAAATGCCCCGTACAAAACCAACCAACCGTGTGAAAAGGATGTTTACGTGCAGTATGGAAAATTTAATGCAAATGGATTCAACAGTAACTCAATAGTGACTGCTATTTCCAATGATAGCCTACATATATAGTAGGGTCAACTTGCAGGTAACGTTAGTCAAAATTTGGGATGGGATACGATTATTAAATATGTATGCACAAATAATGTGTATTCAGGCAATGTACGACTATACATACTGATTTATGCGTGCATCAATGTAGACCTACATGCATATAACACTTTCCATATAATACCTTTTAAAGAAATAATTAATGCACTAGAGTGACTAGACATTGCAATGTAGCCTATGTGGTAGTAAGGTGGAGCTTGAGAAGCTGTCTCTTCCGAAAGAACTGAAGTATACGAACAGACACGGTGCATCAATTGCTAAAGATAAACAAGACAAATAGCTATTTGTCAATATAAGCAATAATACTAAATTTCTGCTTTCAAACAAGGTCAGAGAAATTATTAAACGGTGTCACGATACAAGGCCGTAGCTAGGGGGGTGCCTTTGGTTTTGAACACCCCCCGAAATGGAAAATGTGAAAAAAGTAGAATGCATTTAGGAGCACATGATGTAAAAACCATGAAATAAAACCATGAAAACACATCCTGAAATGGAAAAATGTAAAAAACAGAATTAATTGGTGACATTATTTGAAGATTCGGCCGGATGACTAAAGAAAGGTCATCAGGCTTTTGGGAAGAGAGATTGGTGACTTTGTTTGAAGATTTCGGCCCTAAATGATTAAAAAAAGGTCATCCGGTTTTTGGGAAGGGAAATTGGTGAAACACACCCCCCAAATCAAATCCTGTCTACGGCCTTGCATATATACATACATACATACATATTGTCTGTACTTAAGCTGCCTGTGTTGAAGTTTTAGGTGTATGTAAGTAAGGCCGATTTTTTGTGGGGCGCGGTGGTGTAGTGGTGGCGTCGTCGCCTTGAAACCGAAAGGTTCGAGGTTCGAATCCACCTCGCCGCGTAAGGACCTTGGGCAAGTCCTTCGCTCACAATTGCTTAGCGCTTCGGCGTGAAACTCCGATGCAGTGTCCGCTCTGCATTCGGGAGCGCCTCTGAGTGGTAGAGAGCTTGAAGGGGCGCTATAACAAGTGCACATACAAACATACATACATACATACATACATACATACATACATACATACATACATACATACATACATACATACATACATACATACATACATACATACATACATACATACATACATACATACATACATACATACATACAATCATACATACATGAGTTCAAAATTTTGACACTTATGCGCAATTCTCTTCATGGGGTTGCTCCCTCCTACCTCCGTTCTTTCTGTATTCAGGTCTCCTCTCTCCCCGGTCGCTCTGCCCTTCGTTCGGCAGCTAATGGCCTCCTTGTTGTTCCTCGCATGCGTGGGGCTACTGCCCAGTCCAGGAGCTTTGCCTATGTTGGCCCCTCCTGCTGGAAACGTCTTCCATATAAACTACGTCTTGAGCTTCTCAGCCTCTCTCCCCCTCTGTTTAGGAAGCGCCTGAAGACTATACTATTCGTTAGCGACAGTGCTAACTTTGGGTCGGGAGCGCTACTGAATCTATGAGCGGCGCTATACAAATGTTCAATTACAATTACAATTACAATTACAATACATACATACATACATACATACATACATACATACATACATACATACATACATACATACATACATACATACATACATACATACATACATACATACATACGTACGTACGTACGTACGTACGTACGTACGTACGTACGTACGCGTACGTACATACATACATATATACATCCATGCATGCATGCATGTATACATACAGACATACATTGCAGTCCGTACGAAACGGCCGTTTTTCCCGCCCTCTCAGAAACATGATCCCCTCCCAATGCAGGAGACTAAGATATGATAAGATAAGAATATTCTTTAATTCACCAATTGCTAGCCGCATTTTGGTTTACAGTCATGCACGGTACAATAAAATGAAATATAGTTAATATACATGTACATAACGAAGTAATGAATAAAGGAGTCCAGTTAATTTCCACGTTTTCAGCAGAATTTGTAATGTTTGAAGTCCGTCAAGCAGATTTCAATAATTATTATTTAATTTGATTCTGTTACGTCCAGTTGAGAACAGCATGGCAACAGTACTCCATGATGACGGTCCGAGAGATGACCAAAGATCCAGTACCAAAGTTGTCCAGTTTGGAAAAGTAAATACAACACTGTAGAATGTAGATCGCACATGGATGCCGTGACCAAGTGTCGACTCATACAGCGCCTGTGACGTAGGTCTTTACGGCGTACATGGCAGACATCTTTGCATCATATATAGTCCGATTAATTCCCTCAACTTCGCCCGGAGACCAACGTTGCAGTATAATAGGCTGTTTAACGTTATGCAGTCGGTCACCCAACCGTGTTTAATCTAGTCCCCCTCCTCTGGTGGTGGGGGAATTGAGGTTTCTGGGGGGAACAATTGAGCGTTCAAAGAACGCTCATGAGGCGCGTAGCGCCAAGACCTGAAGGGTAGGGGTATGGGGAGGGGGATGTGCCCCCTCACTATCAGAAAATTTTTGAATTTCCATATTGCAATGGCAGCATTTTAAGGTGTCATCTTAACAAAATACTGTACTTTTTCAGTGCCCCATCAGAAAATTCTTGAATTTCCAAATTGCAATGGCAGCATTTTAAGGTGTAATCTTAACAAAATAGCTGTACTTTTTCAGTGCCTCATCAGAAACGTTTTGAACTTCCACATTGCAATGGCAGCATTTTAAGGTGTCATCTTAACAAAATAGCTGTTCTTTTTCAGTGCCCCATCAGAAAATTCTTGAATTTCCATATTGCAATGGCAGCATTTTAAGGTGTCATCTTAACAAAATAGCTGCACTTTTTCATTGCCCCATCAGAAACTTCTTGAACTTCCACATTGCAATGGCAGCATTTTAAGGTGTCATCTTAACAAAATAGCTGCACTTTTTCAGTGCCACATCAGAAAATTCTTGAATTTCCACATTGCAATGGCAGCATTTTAATGTCTCATCTTAACAAAATAGCTGCAATTTTTCAGTGCCCATCAGAAAATTCTTGAATTTCCACATTACAATGGCAGCATTTTAAGATGTCATCTTAACAAAATAGCTGCACTTTTTCAGTGCCCATCAGAAACTTTTTGAACTTCAACATTGCAATGGCAGCATTTTAAGGTGTCATCTTAACAAAATAGCTGTACTTTTCAGTGCCCCATCAGAAACTTTTTGAATTTCCACCTTTCAATTGCAGAATTTTAATGTGTCAACTTAACAAAATAGCTGTACTTTTCAGTGCCCCATCAGAAACCTTTTGAATTTTCACGTTTCAATGGAAGCATTTTAAGGTGTCATCTTTAAAAAGCTGTACTTTTCAGTGCTTATAAGAGTGGCCTAAGACTTGAATAAATATATATACACAATACTTTAAAAAAAATTGTTGTGGGAGTTTCCACACTGTAATGGTGCTCTTTCAGGATGCCATTTCAGCAAAATAACTCCATTATTTCAGTACTGATAAAAAGTGTTTTAGGATTTCAATATATATATTATATAATTATAATTACAATAAAAAATATCTTTATATATCGAGTTCAGTAGCTCAGTTCTGTTGTTGCAGGGTTATTCTAATGAATAACTGCAGACGTGATTATACAAGCTGACTTTTAAGCACTATAATCAGCCTATCCCTGTTTCCCAATATGGTCCTGAATTGCTGACCAAGATACACTTTCCGAAATCATATGGTACACAAATCAACCAAGAACTAATAAACTACTGGTACCAAAATCTGGAAGCCACAATATAGTAATGATGTTGTTTTACTAGGTGTTCAAATAATAGGACCAAAACATTTTGAAATTTGACAGTTTAAAATTTGAAGAATAGCACTAGAGAGAAGCCATTCAGTTGTAAAAAAATAGTATTTGTACAAAAATTAACAGTAAGTTATACTCATTTTAGCCGGATTGTGTCATATATTATAATACTAAAAAATTACTATAACCATATAATAGAAAATAATATTGCGGTATATTATTATAACAGTTCATGTAATGCGATGATGTAAGCAGGAACTAAATACTATTATCATTTTGACGCATTTTTCTGGAGGGGATGTCATCTAGATATGTTTTTAGTTAGGAAAAATAGTTTTTATACAAATATATACAGTAAGTTATACCATACGTCCCGGTTTTCTGGGACATGTCCCGGTTTTTTGTGGTGCGTCCCGGTGTCCCGACGACTTAGGCATTAGCCGCATTAGGCAAAATGGCAAAATTGTCCCGGTTTTTTACAAGAAGGAAACTTGTATATTGAAACCGTGAGTTTTATGTAAATGACAGAAAAAATGTAGTTTTTAACCCCAAAAAGTCGTAACGAACGGGAAGTTGTCAATTTGTATGGGGCATTATTTTGCATCTTTGGGCTATTCAGTTTGGTTAATACTTGAATAATAATTCTTAATAGGGTCTAGTATAAGTAGGCCTAATAATGCTTAAAGTTAATCCTTGATGATTATTATCAAGGCGTAACGAGAAAGTTTTCCATGCAGTAGGCTTGCAATTTAAGAGGCGGCACCCAGATCTAGGCCTTTCTCAATTTTGGCAGGTCGTGTCAGGGTCGTAATGAGAGGGAGTTAGACAACTCATGTCAGCACAGAAATAGTAGAGCAGTTTTATTCAGATGACAACTAAAAATGCTGCCATTGTAACGAGCCTACTGTTGAAATTATGAAATTTTTATGCTCAGCATTAAATTTAAGTGTGATGACAACTGCTGCATCGATAGGCCTATAGCCTATTCGAAAAGTGTTCTCGTTACAGAACTTAACTAAAACATTCACTCCTCGGAGATATTTCAGTATTATAATTTTGAACTTCGTCAAAGTAGCAGGCCTACTACAGAATAAGCAAAAATAGCCTACTATGGTTACTAGTAATATAGGCTATAGGACGAGGCCTATTTTCCTGCAGTTAAGGATTTGCAATTGACAGTAATAATTGCTGTCCAAAGAGTGTCCCGGTTTTTGATAGCCAGAAAATGGTCACCCTAAGTTATACTCATTGCAACATGATAGTATCATATATTATAGTAGTAAATGATGTCATTATAATCATATAATAGTAAATAATATCACGGCATATTATAACACTTCATGTAAAACAATGATGAAAACAGTAGCTAAAAAATAATATCATTTTGTGAAATTTTCCAGGGGGGGAGGAAATGTCAATCCTGGGTGGAACTTCCCCTCAGAGACGTCTAGATTAAACACTGGTCACCGGAACTACTTTTGAAAATGGCGACATAGGAACACGCTGTCGTACTGCATACGAGAGCGTGTGATGCATAACAGAGATTAAACACTGTTCAATGAGAAATTTGCTGACGGTCCCTGTGCGTACTTCATTCGTCTGAAAGAATGAAGTAGCTTACCATCACACGCAATGATATCATCCACATTGACGACGGCTGTTTAGGCCGATCAGCAGAAACCCCGCCAGCTTCATTTTGCAGGTGTTTGTCTTGAGGATGCCGACGAAAAGCTTTTGAAGATGCTGAGGACATGGATGGTAGAACGTCGCCGACTGTATTTAAGTAATTGTCTGCGACCGGTTTTTGTATTGCCTATCGCTTGACGAGTCACTTACTTGCTATGAATATCTCAATTTAAAAGTCTTCGATTGAACAGAATTGAAAGACGCTAAGCCTTAAGGCAATACGCTAAGACGGGACCAGCGCAAGAGAGGAAGAAGACAGAGCAGGCATACCGAGATGATTATAAGAGAGGAATGGTGGAGCATAACTTAGAAACAGATGAGGGAGAGAGAGAGAGAAAGAAAGAGAGAGAGAGAGAGAGAGAGAGAGAGAGAGAGAGAGAGAGAGAGAGAGAGAGAGAGAGAGAGAGAGAGAGAGAGAGAGAGAGAGAGAAGAGAGAGAGAGAGAAAGAGAGAGAGAGAGAAAGAGAGAGATAGAGAAGAGAGAGAGAAGAGAGAGAAGAGAGTGTGTGTGTGTGTGTGTGTGTGTGTGTGTGTGTGTGTGTGTGTGTGTGTGTGTGTGTGTGTGTGTGTGTGTGTTTGAGACAGAGTAAGAGAGAGCGCGAGAGAGAGAGAGAGAGAGAGAAAAAGGGACGGGCTAGGGGAAGAATAGAATTACGCTTGATAATTGAATTTGAGGGCAGGTGCCTAAACACTTGTGCGCAGTCCTAAAATTAGGGACCAGTTATATTTTCGTAAACGTTAAGTGAAATTATAACTGAAAATATTGATTTCCGTTAAGTATAACTGCAATAATTGTTACTGAAATTATTTTAAGAGCGAAAAAACTCAAAACTCAGAACGGAAATTGACATACTGAACAAAAATTAGATTAAAAAGGAAAATTAATTCGCGAATTCAAATAAATTTTAAAAATGGAACTTTTCTGACAGTCTTTTCGATGCAGTTGTGTACAGTGATATTTCAGTTCTAAAAATAATTATCAATTTAAGTTCTGATTCAGTTCTAAGGCTCCAATTTCAGTTCTAATTCTATTCCTATTCTGAAAATAATTCCTATTTCAGTTATAATTCAAGTTCTGAAATAATTTCAGTTCTAATTTAAATTCTGAAATAATTTCATTTCTAATTTAAGTTCTGAAACAATTTCCGTTCTAGGGGCCAAATACAAGTTCTAAAATATTGTCAATTATGAAAATGACAACAATTCTTCGATCGTTAAGCACAAGTTCAACAGGTGCAACTTGTGAAGACTCCGATATTGAGACTCCTGCGGTCAAAATTGCCGCCCATCATCATCTCTAAGCTTACTTTAATTTTTTTGTAAGGCAGATGTTTGAAGTCAGTGGTATGTGTTTTGAATCTTGAAATATGGGGATTGGTCCATCCACTACGTTAAAATCACCTAGGCTACCCTTACAATACCCGAGCACAGGCTACGATCCAACTGCTACGATTCTGTCTGCAGTCTCTGATCCATTAATGACGTTAAAAATAAGACTCTGCACCCAGTTCCAAAATAAGAGAAGCTCCAATAGCCGTCCACAAAATAGCCAATAGACACCTCTCTAACTCCCCCCCCCCCCCCATCCTCATTTGTCCTGTCCTCAAACATCTAGATAGGTAACGGTTAGATCCTTAATGTATAATAGAAGTCTAGGTCTTAAAATCCTATCTGCAAATATTATTATTATTACGAATTCCATTGAGGTATCAAAATATCAAACTCAAGTTCAACCGTGCGCGTGCAATTTGTGATTGATATGTGTGTATGAGCCCATAGGTATCTATAGGCTCATGTTCAAATATTCAGCCTCCCCCCATTGCCCGTAACCACATGCAGGCTATAGGCCTACGGTACATCAAATACACATGCAATTAACTTCCTTCGCCCAGTGGTCAGTGGTGCCCAGCCATCCGTCACATTAATTAATAGCAGGTTGCTTGTCTGAAATTCCTGTGACTTAAACTTAGCCTACGAGTACCCCTTTGTTTGAGTGATCGCGAATGCAAACAAAATAATTAATTGTGGCAATATGTAGGCCTATGTGTGATATGTCCAGGAGGGGAATGTCAGGCGATTGGCCTATAGAGCTACTAAGTAAACTGCGGGTACATCGGAATTTGAGCAAAGATCACAAATCTTGCACAGCCATATCCGAATATTGCCGATTTCAAGGTTCTAGGAAATGGACTGTCTCTGACTTATACAGAAGTCTGACTTCCACAGGCAACGAATCACAGAAATCATGAAAGTGTAATAACTTTCGTTCTGAAAATAATTTCCATTTCTAATCTAATCTAATCTATCTAATAAAGCATTTGTAAAGCGCTTCTCACAGCAGAGCTATTCAGAAGCGCTCTCAGCGTGACAGGCCCATGAAAAAGAGAAGTCTTCAAGCAGGGAAAAGATGCAGATGAATTTCCTACAAGAATCCTGCCACGAATTTCAGAAGGAAGGTGATTCCAAATTAAAGGACCAACAATAGCAAAAACTCGATGTTAGTTTTATTGTGTCTAAATCTAAAAGTTTTATTGTGTCTAAACTCTAAATCTAAAAGATGCACATACTTTCTATTCATATTTCAGTTCTCTGAGGCCTATTTCAGTTCTAATTCTAATCTCGTTCTCAAAATAATTCCCAATTTTCGTTCTTATTCTCGTTAACGAAAATCAATAATTTTACTTCTAATTTCTATTTCCGTTAACGAAAATATCACTGGTTGTGTCTAAATCTAAAAGATGCACATACTTTCCTACTCTCAAAACTTTGTAACTTTGGCGTAGCATGTGCTTCCATGTGCAATTTATCATGGTTATTTTTGCATTTTTGGATTTTTTCTATAACGACGTACAATTATATACAAGAACTAAATAATTGAGAACTGAAATTATTTTGAAAACTGAATTTGAAGTAGGCCCTATAACTAAATTTTTTTTAAAGAACTGTAACTGAATTAGAACTTAAATTGACGTCGACCGAATTAAAATAAGCTTACTAGTGAAACGAAAATAATTTCCTGAATTAAAATATCACTGTTAGGGACACAGGTGGTGCATGCCAACGTATTGACTGCAATAAACAATAATAATTATTATTAGCGTATAGGCCTACTCACTGGTCAATCGAAGAGTCCTCGTGATTTCTTAATTTCGTGATTTCCGTATGTTTTAATTACGCATATGCAAGGTGGGCCGAAAAATAGCGCCCTCCTACCTTTCTTTTGCAAAATCTTTGCCAGAAGTATGAACTTTTTAATCGAATTTTGCATGTTTAAAGACCGTTCATATCTGCGTTCAATCGCCAAATTGCAACAAAAGATTTCAAGCGTATAGCAAAAGTTATATCACTTTCAATGAATCCACATATACTCTTTTGACGTATATAGGGTGCAGTATGATACTTCTACAATACTTGGTATATATGACAGCATTGACAGCTGCAGTCTGTAGACAAAATATTGATTTTCGTTTCGAATGGTATAATTAGGTTACAGTCGTAAGAAGAACGCGGGCTTTATAATAATATATTCGACTTATGGTCTCGACGATTCATTTTATTTAATCTCGTATATAATTATACTAGCTGATCTACCCGGCGTTGCCCGAGAAATTTCGATTTTTAGTTCCCAGCCACCCCTGACCCCGCTCCCACGCCGCCCTTCTCACCTCGTCTTACATCGGCCCCAACCCGATCCCACTCTGGTCGCCATTCCCACCTCGCCTTCTTCCATCGGCCCCACCCGGTCCAACCACTTTGAGTGCCCAGCGTTGCCCGTGACATTTAGGTTTTCGGTCCAACCCAGCTCACACCCATCCATGTTTGCGCTATTATAGTCAGCATTTTTGCGAAACCGCGTGTCAAAAGACCTGCCTTCGTCGAAAAAAAAGTGGTTAAAAATCTATTGGTTCGTTAAAAACCGATCGGCGAAAACTATTGCGTCTTAAATAGGCTAGTGATACATATACGGTATAGATATTAATTAACGTAACAAAGCGCTATAACTTTAAAATCGGCGGTGACGTATTTAATGTACTGGTTTCAGTCATCAATAATTATATCATCGATGGTTTCAATGTCTGTTGAAAATATGGTTGAAAGCAAATAAAATGGCGTATTAAACACAGCGTTAGGATTGGATGGAAAATGAAATGTTTCAATCTCGGGAAACGGTAAGATTTTTGGATCGCGAAGCCCGATAGTGTTACCCGGTGATGCTAAAAAGTATTTTTGTAAATATTGAGAAAAATCGGTCAGGTGGATAAGAAGAAAATTGGTTCATTAAAATGTAACAACTTGATTTTATAGGTTTAGATATATATATATATATTTCTGTCGAATTTTATCAATAATCGTTTTTTGGATTAAATTAAACCTTTCTTTATTAACATAATGTTGTCGTAAAAATTCTTTGTCGAAGAACTGTGATAGAATATTTAAATACATGCACGTAATATTATTAATGCTCGAGGAAGAGGTTGCATTTGCATAGCATGGAAGAGGAGGAGGAGACGGAGGAGTAGGACGTAGTGGAGGATGAGGAGGAGAGGGAAAACCATGAAGACGAGAAGTAGTGTGAGAATAGCCGGGGTCACCTACTCTAGTCTTTCTTAGAACTCCGTTGTAAAGTTCTCATTGCACACCCGGGGGTGACACCCCAACGTTCACATAAATCAACGTCGTGTTATCTATTCCCCAATTTTTTTTACAATTCTCAAACTTATGAGAAGGAGAAGGGATAAATGTATAGCTCAGTCATTTTTAGCGGATATAGGCAGCGTTGCTTGAGGTGCACACACATGGAGGGCACTTCACAGTGCACGTGCACCGAAGGCTGCATGTATCAAATCAAATCAAATCAAATCAAATAATTTTATTGGTCCGTTTGTAACAAAACAAGCACACCAAGTCAGGTACAAAGTAACACAAAGCATCTCCAGTATCACCAAGCTGTCAATCCATTAACTTAATTAGGTAACATAAATTATTCAGACATATAGCTAAGACTGGGATAATCTCCAAAGGAGTAGGCTAGGTAAGGATTGGTTAAACCTAGTGGTTCTAAGGTTAGGTGATACCAGTGTGGACGATTATCCCTAGACCTGGAATGCGAGGTTATAAAAAACTCGTGCAATAGTGGACACAAATGGAGACCCAGAAGGGAGGAAATCCCGCTAGTAGGGCCCCCAAACAAACTATTAAATAATTTTGATATATACGCACCACAATTTGATGAAGAACCAAAGCAACAGTTGATGAGTAGAGTTAATTACAGTTATACCTATCTACAGTACAATTGTACATGCATGCATTACATAATATAGACAATCACACATGATGCGACTGTCAATGCGTGAATGATTGCATACATATAAGTATTCATTCGCATACATACAACTTCATTTTATATAGTTATATGTATACATGGCATTACATGCACACTTTCATGCACCCGTATCATTTGTTTCATGCGTCAAAATGGCCATAGCTGTATACATTTGTATACCCTATATAGCCTATACCGGTACTGTAACATTCACCATAATTATGTAGTGTAAGAAAACGCGCTTGTGGGTCTACGTTTTTATTATTTTCTAATATTACTGTAGCTCTGAACTGAACGACGTGTTAGTTAAATCTTACATCCTGATACACTATAACAGCAGAAACTTTAGCTCAAGAGGCTGGTAAAGTGCTTTTCAAAGCTGTTCAGGGAAATGAACTTCATGTCCTCCGTAACCTCTTCCCACTACAACGTGATCCGTTATATAACTTTAGGGAAAGGGCTCACAATTTCATCCTCCCCATGCAATAAAGACTCGCTAAACTTTATCCCAAGAATGTTATTCAAAAACATGTACTAACTATTTTGACCATAAGCTTTAAGCAGCCATACTGTTAATTTTTGCTAATGTAAACCTACAGCGTTCTGTCTGTTGTTTATTGAATTAAACGAATATGCATATACATAAATCCTCTTTTGTGAATAGACCGATGAGGAACAGACATCAATTGGGAATGCATGCAGTTGGTCCATTGATGCTGGATGATTAATTGAGCTACTAGAGCTTGCAATCCTTTCGTCTTTTTGCAGACAGTCCATCCTTCCAATTACAGACGTAGTTCACGTCATCGTAGTAAGTGTTCACTCCACATGTCTTATAGACCTGCTGCCCATTGCTGCACTCGATGAACTTTTGGCAGTCGGAAGGATCGGGGTAATTCGGTCTCTTCGTATCAGAATCAGTACACGGATTGAAACCTACAATTTACACATATACAGTAGGCCTGTGTATGGCATAATTATATAGACGGTGCAATGCTATAATTGCAAAACTTATACAGTGCCGTTTCAGAGAGACTACATCAGAGGCGCTTCTGACTTAAACAACTATAATTATGCCGCAAGCAGATGGATCAAATCTGCAGTCCATCATTTGAACGAGATTGATGACGTTAAACCATTGCTGCTGCTGCTGCTGCTATTGAAGAACCCCATTTTCCAATAGAGTCGTATCGGTGTTCCAACTTTGTCACTCAGCAGACCGGTGTCGCGTGACAGAGTCTCTCCCCCCCCATACCTGAAAAGTGTTCACCGGATTTTATTTCAATACAGATTCTCCCCACGGCGGATCTATTCCAGAATGAATTCGCCCCCGAGGAGCATATTACAAAATAAAGTCTCCTAGGTTAGAGAATATTTTCTCCGTCGGCGAAATAAAGTCTCCCCCGTTCAGTAAATTACTTAACAAGAAGATAGCCTATATACATGTAAACTTTTACATCAGAAGACAGAAAATTTCTTTCAATGCAGTTTCATCCAAGAGACATTTGCAGTTTTAGTTAATAAATTGCATACAATTCTAGGTGTCAACTTTGCAGCACGACCTAAGTGTAGGACTCCATGTCAATGAGGTCCTGGAATCTTGTACAAGGTATTTTTACTCCCCGGCCTGCGGTTACTACGAGCAAATGGCCTACCTCCAACAGCCATGTACGCTGTGACAAAGGCAACAACTGTTGCTAAGCTGCTTTACGCCGCTCCTGTCTGGTAGGACTTTACTACAGCCGCTGATCGACAGAGACTTGAGAGATTGCTCATTAGAACGCAGCGTATGGGTTTCCTCCCTACAGCAACATTTGCGATGCGAGTCAATTGACTGAGGACCGTCTGCTGCATGCAGTGGCCAGGAGCGACTTCCACGTCCTTCGATGTCTTTTCCAGCCAAATAACAACCGTAGTCCAGATCTCAGGACTTGCATGCACAATTTTAAACTTCCGAGCAAAGATCACCGGAACTTTGTCTCTAGAGTTCTTTTGAAATATATTACTAAAGCATAGTCTAACTATCGATTCAATTCAATTCCAATAGCTGATTGCTCCCTTTAATATTATTATTTCAATGTAATTTTTGTCTGTATCAATGTACGAGGTTGCGGTTTTCCAACATGTTTTTGCGCATTAAACGAATACACATACATACAATATTTCTTGCCTAGACAGAATTTTGACAGCTGAAATTTTTCATCAGATGGAAGCTGGATTGATGCAATACATCATGGACATACGTAGAAAGTTTACTTACCAACATCAAGTACTTAGTACGGCATTGAAACAGTAAAATAATTTAGCAGCTTAAACTGAGGGATAACCCAAGTTGGATTGACAAACACAAACTTGCTAAACAGAAATAGAAAATGCCCAAATTAGGACAAGGTACCTCAATTTGAGCACCAGGTGCCCAAATTAGGTGCACCTTGGTCCAGCTATGAAAGTGGTGATATCTATATGCATACATACATACATACATACATACATACATACATACATACATACATACATACATACATACATACATACATAAATACATGCATGCATGCATGCATACATACATACATACATACATACATACATACACGCATACTTGCATACATACATACATACATACATACATACATACAAACATACAGACATAAATACATACATACATACACGCATACTTGCATGCATACTTGCATACTTGCATACATACATACATACATACATACATACATACATACATACATACATACATACATACATATATACATATATACATACATGCATCCATACATACATACATACATACATACATGCATGCATACATACATACATACATACATACATACATACATACATAACTACATACATACATACATACATACATACATACATACATACATACATACATACATACATACATACATACATACATACATACATACATACATACATACATACATACATACATACATACATACATACATACATACATACATACATACATACATACATACATAAAACTGTTTGTGTCGATAACAACTGAATTCATAGCATGAGTGTAGAAAATTACCGAAATAATTGCAAAAGAGGGAATGATTTTACGCTTTTATGCTAGGCTGATGAGATTAGATCGTTTGACATAATGAATGGACATAGGTGGCTTCCTATACAAAACAGTTGAGATGTTTGTCGTCTTTGACGGGCAATACAAAGTTGTGAGGGCGTGGTCTCAATGACAATTGGTAGGAACGATCGACAACCGGTGGGAAAAGCGATCGAAGTACGTGGAAGCCGTTTCTGGAGACTGCTGCCAGAAGACGGACATCAGTAAGATCTACCATTTCAGTAGCAGTAGGCGAGTCATCAGGCAAGTACCCGGAACGAAGTAATCATAAAATAATGTACACGAAATGTAATGAAAAGTTGTCAATAAGAGTTATGGCATTCTAGTTATTATTAACCTGAAGTAGAAATCTAAAATAATACGAATCTAAAATAGATTAGCAGCAATTCTGATGAATTAGAACTGATCTCTTTACCTGCGCTGCCCGGCATTGCGTACAGAGCCAGTAGGAGAAGCGAGAGGCAGATCTTGATGGCTTCCATTCTGTAGACGATCTTCTAAAGCAACAGGCGAATCACGGCAATCGGAAGACTGTAGTTGTAGGCAACACAGATGGACAGCTTCACCTCTGCGGTTTATATAGCAGAAGAAGAAGGCCTTTGCAATAGAACATTGCTCGTGAAAATAATGGAAGATTTCAGACGAGTAATAGGACGGTTTCTAAGAAGGCAAATCGGAATCATGTTCATGAAAGTAGGCTATTGAAGAAAATGTCACCAGAGTACAAGACGGCGAAGATGACAAATGGTTTATATGGGACGATTTTCAGCACGCATCAAATATAACGTCTGCCGGTGTTGGGGGAATCCCCTTTAAGGCTATATCCGGGAATGAAATATTCCGGGTATAGAGTATCGGGGGGGGGGGGGGTGGGTGTGAATCTTTCTATCTCAATTATTAAAAATGCGTATAACTGATAAATTTACACTGTGATCAAAATTTAAAGTGACTGTTTTAAATGTTCTATGTAATGATCGAAGCAAGGCACGTGGAATTTTGTTAGAAAATTGAAATGTTCTTAGGCTAAGTGTTCTAAGTTTTCTACAAGGAAAGCAAAAAAATTATCTAGCAAAATAAACATTCCTGTTAGTGCCATTTTTTTCTCAAACCAAAACAAATGTAAGTTAATTGATAATAATAAACACACGCGGAAGTCGCTTTTTAGCTTCTCTTCAATGTATGGGGGAATACGGTAAAAATTGTAAATATGGTAACTTTTTCGACTTCACTTCGTGTGTCATTACTACCATTACAATGATTACAAAAAGGAGAATTGTGGTTGGAAACCATAATTGCCGAAATAACTTTTGGCAGAATTAAATGTTTACATGTAAATAAATGCATCTTCAAATTATGTTTAATACCAAAGTTTCTATAGACAAAAGTAAACGGCATTCGTTCATTTATTTCAAGACTATATAATAGTCTATAGAGTCCTTCAAGAAGCCCACTCAGTCCAGCCACGGTAATACAGATACACGGTAATTCAGATACACGGTAATACAGATACACGGTAATTCAGATACACGGTAATACAGATACACGGTAATACAGATACACGGTAATTCAGATACACGGTAATACAGATACACGGTAATACAGATACACGGTAATACAGATACACAGTAATACAGATACACGGTATAGAATGAAAGCTTCTTCAGCGAGAGACCGCTTTGAAAAAATGGCGATAGGAAAGAGACCTTTGTTTGAGGCAGAAGTCAAAACGTATGAAGAATATGTAGAGAAAATGTGCCATCACTGGGAGTATCTGAACCTGTAGAAAGAGATAGGCCTATAGCTTTAAAGCAGAATATTAGGGGGCAGCAGATTCAGTGCATGCTGGTACGAATCAATGGAAAACACGAAAGAAATGTGTCCCAAAATGATTTTATTTTTAGTGGTAGAAAGCCGATGTCATGAAGTAGAGTATCCCCTCCCCCAATAATCGTATCCCGCCCCAAATTTTGACTAACGTTACCGCATGCAAGTTGACCCTATTATGTATCATTGGACAACAGCAGTCGCTATTGAATTGCTGTTGATTCTGTTTTCATTAAATTTTCCAGGTCAGTTCTCGTTAACTGGACCCATACTTCACGTAAACATTTTCGCATGGTTGGTTTAGCACGGGCCATTTGTTCCTCATGACTGCGTCAGCAATATATATATATATATATATATATATATATATATATATATCACGCGAATGTCGTCCATGGCTTTCACGTGAACTTGATCAATCAAGGCTTCACAAGTTACATGACAGCAAAATGGATCCGAAGTCAAGTAAACAGTATCAACTAGGAAGAAGGCCGCAAGACATTACGGTAAAACCAATCAGAGTCATGACTGAGGTCTGTTTAAATAGTCTTAGTTGATAAGAATGAATATTGTAGGCCTATAAGTCTATATGCGATTGTCTGCAGCCATAATGTATGCACAGATTATGTGTATTATTGAGGCAATGTACGACTATACATCGTGGGGCGCGGTGTTGTAGTGGTGGCGTCGCTGCCTTGAAGCCGGAAGGTTCGAGGTTCGAATCCACCTCACGTCGCCGCGTATGGACCTTGGGCAAGTCCTTCACTCGCAATTGCTCAGCGCTTCGGCGTGAAACTCTGATGCAGTGTCCGCTCTGTAGTCGGGAGCGCCTCTTAGTACCGAGATTGAAGGGGCGCTATAACAAGGGCGCATACATACATACATACATACATACATACATACATACATACATACATACATACATGCATGCATACATACATACATACATACATACATACATACATACATACATACATACATACATACATACATACATACATACATAGGCCTACATACTGATTTATGCGTGCATCTATGTACATGCCTATAACACTTTCCATATAATACCTTTTAAAGAAATAATTAATGCACTAGACATTGCAATGTAAGTTATGTAACCTATGTGGTAGTAAGGTGGAGCTTGAGAAGCTGTCTCTTCCGAAAAAACTGAAGTATACGACCAGACATGATGCATCAATTGCTAAAGATAAACAAGACAAATAGCTATTTGTTAATATAAGCAATAATACTAAATTTCTACGTACAGTTAAAACTGGCAAAAAGGTCATTGTCCTCCGATAGGAAGTAATCTACCATGGAGGATGGAAAAGGAAAAAAGGGGGTTGTGCAGTTCTAAAAATTTCTTAAAAACAGCCCTGCGGACAATCCTTGCAGATGGTGCCACCACCAGCGCTGCCTTGCACGCTGGGTGTTTACAGTCTTAAGGGAAATTCATATCAACGTGCAGTATATCCACATTTCACCCAAATATGTCAAGCAGAACAAAAGTTATATCACTTTTAGTGAGTCCATCTTCTGTTTGTTTGGGTTTTTTAAATCCCCTCAAAAACATAAAACATCAAAAAATAACAAAAAGACTTTGTTAGTCTACATCTCAAATGATTGTCATCAAATAGACTATTGATATGGCCAGATATAAATCCTTATTATTCTTATTTTGAAAAGAAACAGGGTAACGACTAACAGCGCTGTATATACAGGGTGGCTCCAAAAAAATGTACCACCGGGGAAAATGCGATATCTTCGCAGCCGATTGAGCTTTTTCTGCGAAAATTTCGCAATTTGAAGGGGGATGAAAATCCAACAATCCCTGAAAGTTTCATTTGAAACTTTTCATGTTTGCAAAAGTTACAGCTGTTCAAACTTAAAATTTTGTTTTTCCAATTATCCGGAGAATCATGCTCCAATACATATGATTTCATTAATTTTTTTGGCAAATTACAACACACAAATTGATGATGATGTCATACGACCTCACTATGAGCTGTAAAGAAGCTGTTTATGAAGCAATCTGCTGGTATTTGGTGATATTTATTTTATAGATTAAGGTCTCATTTCGTGAACCCATTACTGAACGTCACGGGCAAAGTTTCTACGAAAGATAAAATGGGAACTCGGCAGGGCTGTAATCAAGGGTATACGCGGGTATACAGCGTATACTCACCTCCGGGGAAAAACGGCATCGTATACTCACCTCCCGAAAAGTAGGGTATACGCAGGAAAAAAGCAGGGTATACGGTATACGCTAGTAAATCAGGCGCATACGGCTGTTTAAGATGGATTTTTTGCCGGATGACTAAAAAAAAAAAAAAAAAAAGGTCATCAACTTTTTTTTTGGCGGATGATTTTGTATCTTTTTCTTGGAAATTTGGCCGGATGACTAAAAAAAAAAAAAAAGGTCATCAACTTTTTTGGTGGATGATTTGGTATCTTTTTCCTGGAAAAGTCGTCAGATTTTTCAGGCGGCAAAATCGGAAATTTTTCCCGAGATCAGCGTATACTCACCTCAAAATTTGACAGTACAGCCCTGGAACTCGGACTTTGCATGAACAGAGACTGGGACATCGCGTGATCATAGCAAAATACCCAGTGAAAAGTGGAGCCTGAGCACATTGAAGCCTATCTGCAAACATGTTTATGTAACGAAGATCAGCAGTCTGAAGAGAGGCAAAAAGTGGTCGCTTGGCCTGATGCAAAAAAACACGATTTTCAAGAAATTCGCTTGGTAATCGAAAGGTTAAGTTTGCAAAGCACATCGTGGTTTCCGCATCAGATATGCTTGCGTGTGTTACAGCTGCAAGAAAAGACTGCATTTAATCCCATTCAGTAGGTTAGATGTCAAACTCATCGTTGAACTCTCTTACCCAGACTCATTGAAGACCAGGTATGCTCTAACATCTGGTTTTATTTTCCAGCAGGACAGTGCGCCTGCTTGCTCGCACGGCAAGGTTGATTATGATGGTGCTACCTTATTGCCATCAACTGAAGTAAATGCATTGGCAAAGATGACTTACAAACTCGCCAGACCTTAGCCCTCTTGCTTATCACGTCTGGTGAGCTATGCTGGAACGCTGCAAGACATTTAATCCCGAGTTGGAGAATATTGGACAGCTGAAGCAAGTCCTGCTGCTAATGTGGGGTCAGTTGCCGCAGGACCCGACCAACAAGGCCATACTGAGCTTCACAAAAAGAACTTGAGCTTGTGTTAAGGCAGGGAGTGGACACTCTCATTATACCTTACAATAAACTGCAAAACGGAATACTGAGGTCGTAGTGAAAAGTGATATCATTTGACTTGGAAATCTACAAGTGACGTCAATTTTCCGCGTATATTTGAAAAAACGAAATTTTAAGTTTGAACAGCTGTAACTTTTGCAAACATGAAAAGTTTTAAATTAAACTTTCAGGGATCGTTGGATATTCATTCCCCTACAAATTGGGAAATTTTCGCAGAAAAAGTTCAATCGGCTGCGAAGATATCGCATTTTCCCCGGTGGTACATTATTTTTGAGCCACCCTGTACAGCGGCACGTCACTCAGGCTTGAGTGTTTTGAGTGCACTTCACACCCAAGGCTGTAATTTTCTTAGTTATAGCTTAAAGGAGAAACGCTTTCCTTTGTCTTAATTCTTGCGCACCAACCGATATTGGAAAAGTAAAAGCGTAGATAAAAGGGAAGAACCAAGAATCAATTATTTCGCGCTGTGTGTATAGGCCTACATGCACGTGTGCATATATAATTGAGTGCCATGGGTCAGCAGTGTTAATCTAGTCCCACTGCTTTGGGGAGGTTTCTGGGGTGGGGGCGATGGGCGACCAACCGCTGAGGTGCGCTGACAAGTGGAGGTTTTTTTAACTCTTGTCATCTCTCTCCCTTATCTCATGACTTTTTATTGCGCCGTCTATAGTTTTGTCATCGATTTTTTAATTCTGCCAACTCTGGTAACTCTGATAACTCTTTTATTTACTTGTAAAAAGCATCTGTTAAATTTTTCTGTGGGAGGAAAATGTCGTGTCTCTGGAACTTCCCCCTACCCCCATAGAGACTGGTACAGTATGTAAGCATTTATTTATTAGCCGACATGTCTGTTTCTGTCTACTCGTTTATCGCATGAACATGATGCAGATTCAGTCGATGATCGGTCGTATAGCATAATAAGCTTAGAGGACGAAGTGGACGGTGTGCATTATTATTATGTGCGTAAACAAAGAAAGCATCTGTTCTGTCTTGCTCAATAACGAACCAAACAGACATTGAGAGGATTGGAGAGGATGGTGAGGATGGAGAGGAGGGAGAGGAGGGAGAGGAGGGAGAGGGGAGATGGAGGAGGAACGGAGGGAAGGGTCTTGGATGGACTGCAGGCTGCAGCAGAGCCACGAGAAGTAAACAATGAGGTTCTCGAATAACTAGAGAATAATATAGGCATATCGCAGCTACAGACATCGAGAGACGGAAGGAGGGAGGGAGATAGGGAAGGAGGGTGGTACAGGTAGTGCCAGAGATAGAGAAAGCAGTATACGTAATTGTCACAAGAAGTAGTTGATTGGATGTGCATAATATTATGTACGCAGCCTACATGTTTACTATATCTATGTATCTATGCGCATATACATGTATGTAGGCTAAGTGTTTGTGTATGGACCATGTGCGCACGCGCGCACGCATGCGTGGATGTGTTTAGCAAAAGGGTGGCTAACAGTGGAGTTGCGGCCCCTATCGACACTGTTCAAATGGAGGGAACACAACGGCAATATACACCCAGGGGCGGATCCAGGGGGAGGCAAATCCGGCCATGGCCGCCCATTTAGAAATATCTTTATTTTTGACCAGCTATTCTGACTCGGAAAGTTGACGTGCCTCCCCCTCCCATGAGTAGTTTCGTAGGCCCCTCCCCACAAGGTCCGTACCGGGCAGGGGTTTAAGAAAACTGTACAACAAAAAAAGTAATCACTTTTCTGGGAGATGGTATCTTTTCTTTTTGCCCGAGATTTCGACTTTCGGCTAAATGACTAAGAAAAATAAACAAAAAAGGTCATCAACTATTTTGGCGGACAAAATTATATCTTTTTTCTGGGAAATCGACAAATGACTAAAAACGTTCATCAAATTTTTCGGTGACCAAAGAGGAAATTTTGTCCCTGTCCCGAGACCGAAAAGTGTGTTTCCCCCCCCTTCTAAAATTTCTTTATCCACCCCTGTATGAACCAAGAGTGTAAATGGTGGTCACATGAAAGATAACAGACAATGGCGCCTGTGTCTCTCAGGTCCACAGACATGACTATTCATGCGTCGCACAAGATACTCGGACTCAATAGGACTACTGTATACATTGTGTATACACTCTACACTCTATACACGATAGTCTTCTTAAGTTTCAACTATGCAGCTGAATTCAACCGGGGTCTCTGTTCTTGTTTGTTTGCTTGTCTGTGTGTTTAAATGGCGCCCTCTAGTCTGTGTGTATGTCTGTTGTATTTCTGTGTCTTTCTATTTCTTTCTTTCTTTTGTCTTTCATTTGATCTGTTTCTTTCTTTTGTCTTTCATTTGGTCTGTTTCGCTCTTTTGTCTTGTTTCCTTCTTCTGTCTTTCATTTGGCCTGTTTCCTTCTTTTGTCTTTCATTTGGCCTGTCTTGCTCTTTTGTTTGCTTCCTTCTTTTGTCTTTCATTTGCCTGTTGTGCTCTTTTGTTTGCTTCCTTCTTGTCTTTCATTTGGTCTGTTTCGCTCTTCTTTGTCGTTTTCTCTGCTGTTTATTTATCCTGCCTTGTTCCCTTCCGCCGCTATCTATCGTCAGTGATATGGGACGAGTTGAGAGAAGTGATTTGAACGAGCTGCGGATGTGTTGAGATGGAGAGAGCAACGCGATGGTTGCCATGGCAGCTGCTGTTTAAATGGCGCCCTCTAGTCGTTATTGTGCAGCTCAGCCGCTGGAGAGTTGATTAGGAGAGCGACGCCCACTAAGCCCTGCAGTACAGATGCCCTTGAGCGTGGAGCAATACGACTGTTCTCAACTATGCTCTCGCATTTGCGAGACAAATACCATGTTGGTACGGGTCTTAACTCAAGGTCGATAGGCCGAAGCCCTAGCTCAATATAGGTTCTGGCTGGTACGGCGTTGTCGCGGTACCTCTTTTTATCGGTGTTTAGTAGGGTTGGTAGGCCGAAGTCAAGGGAAGACTTTAGTTCAGTTGGTGCTGGCTCGGTATACGATGCTTTTTTAATAGAGTTGTGGCGCCACATGATATGCGTATAACCTATTGGCTACTACATCATGGTTGAGATGTCTAGATTTTACCATCTAGTTAGTAATTCTTTCACTTGGTATTGATCACTATATATATATATATATATATATATTCGTTTAATTCATGAAAAAGTGCAGGTTGACACACCGTAGCTTAGTACATGGTGACGTTAAGAGATACAAAAATGAAATTAAAACGTCTTTCTATAAATAGATCATTGTTAATGAGATTTAATAATTGTTAGCGCTGGTACTTGGTACTTTTATACTTCGGGTTCCGTGGGACAGTCCGTACAAACAGACCATGCATAGTATGGGTGTATGGCGACGCTGCAGCTGGACCTCGCTCCAACTTACTTCATCTTTTTCGGCCTGCATGTGCCGGTTATTGGAACTATGGTCACTCCATATGCTCAGTCTCGTTTGCTCGTACCTCCATCATGCAAGGCAATTACTATTTTTTGTGGTTGATGGCCGTCTTTTTAAAAGGTAATTAATTATCACCTGGAAAATGCTCGTAACAAGCTGAAATTTTCAGGATAGGTGAAGGAATATGAGTAGAATAACATATCAAAAGCACCAAACAATCCATCAGAGGCTCTCTTAAAACCAAAATGGCGTCCAAAATGGCCGCCATTTTTTAAACTATTGTTATAGCTTTGTAATTACCTTTTAAAAAGACGGCCATCTTGGACGCTATCTTGGTTTCCACAAAGAGCTCCTGACGGATTGTTTGGCACTTTTCGTATCTCATTCTACTAATATTCCTACACCTATCCTCAAAAATTTCAGCTTGTTATGAGCTATTTCAACATTTTGATTTGATGTTCCTGGAAAATTTCCAATGGGAAAAAACTGGAAATTTTTTCCCCATTTTTTCAACTGGCACTATGTCACATTTTTCTTAGAATTTCTTCCAGAACTCAAAAATATCCTTCTTTTGCTTGTAGCACCAAAATGCACAATTTTTCGCTAACATCCTGGGCTACGTCAATATAATATAATTTTAAATAGAAAAATAATTATTTGTTTTATCCTGTCCAAATGTTCATTTAAAAAAATATTTTTGTTAATTCCTTGAGAGTTGCCTCAAGATTGGTCCTCATGAAGGCAATTTTTAAGCCCGGCGGGCCAATTTTGGCCCGTGGGCCACGGGTTGGGAACCGCTGCTCTATACTCTAAGGTAATCAAATTAACGCATATCTATATTCCGCTACTAATAGCCTACTTCACCGTATCTTCACCATAATCATCATCGGCGGCAGCGGCGGCAGCAGCTTATATACTTAAAACTACACGTGGGCTAATTGTCTGAATAGCCTAACTCTTATTGGCTGTAGCGAGTCATACTTGCTAATTGTTACATGTTTAACGACACTACCATTTCAACACCAAGTTGAACCCGGGGAGCAAACCAACTCAACATAGAGTCAACATTGATCATAATCAAGACAGCAACCTCATTAATTCGAAGGTGGCAATTAATTAGCAACTAATAGGCCGAGGATATGCCTATAATGTCATTATATTATTGTAAGGCATAATTCAATCACTAGCATTCAACAAATTTGCTGCCACCTACCTGAAAATATTAACATTGTTAGGCCTATATTAGAAAGTGAGCAATAGCCTACGTAAACTGCAATCAATCTCCAGCCAGTTAAAATAGTTCGAACAATCAGGTCATGCATGCCCAAGTCATAAAGACTAGGCCTATAGCCTACTAAACGAGTAGCCTACGGTAAGAGAATAAACTTAGAAATGCCGAATTTGGATAGCTAGAGGCCTATCAGCTGTCACCCAATTAGACATAATAGACCCATGTATGCATTCAATTATGATACTGCATCAATTAATAACATTTGTGCATTTTTTAAACGATGATAAGAATCGTAAGATAAAAGAGTGAATCTGATTAGGTTATAGCTAGGCCTACCGTTATAATCAAAGATGAGAAGTGTCGCCCTCCTGGCCTCCTCCTTTATCCATGCTTGGGACTGGCACTGGCAGAGAACAGCCAGTGGCGGAGTCATAGGCTACTTTACTGTCTAAGTCTGTCTTACAAGGATCACGTTAATAATATTAGTGATGCTCGTCACGAAGAAGCTGTTTGTAAATATATTCGGCAGAGCGATTCCCGGACATTCGACAGATGGCGTACAGGCAAAGACAAGTGTTGAGCGAATCTGTGTTGAGGAGAACTGTTACACTAACAATGCATACAAGCAAGGCCGTAACTCTGTTTCTAGCCAACCAGTATCGCATTTTAAAACGTGGCAGCAAGCACATTGCATGTCGGTGCATTGACTAGAATTACATGACATTTGACTGACAAGGAAATGAAGCTCTTAGAATGTTAGTGTCGTCAAAACCAACAGCAGTAGGCTAGTATCCTACAGATCTAAACAGTAAAGCAAAAAGTTAATGTCGAGTGTTGGCTGTGAGCGCTCGAAATTCTCTGCCATAGGCCCTACTCTTTTACAACTTTTATTTTCATAAAGGTTCGTTAAGATCTTATAATTATACAGCCAGATAAATTAGGTGCCATGGCATACTTACAGCCAGGCTAAACATGACAGTCTTTGAGATAGACGGTCTTGAAATTCGAGAAGAACAACATGCAGGAGCAAAGTGTAAACACGCGGATGCATCAACTATGGCCGTAGGCCCGTTATGAAAATTATATGCTATTAGGCATCCTGTAGCGGTATGGCCGCGTTTTAATGCGCCATACAAATTGTCGTTATTATTATTATTATTATTATTATTATTATTATTATTATTATTATTATTATTATTATTATTATTATTATTATTACTATTATCATCATCATCATCGTCATCTTCATCATCATCATCATCAATATCATCATCATCATCAATGTCATCATCATCATCACTGTCGCTGACATTATGCATGTGTAAAAATATTGTGTTTAATGCTTGAAGGCGTGAGGAGTATGTTTTGGGTGTTTCAACACAACCACCCCCAAATTAAATAATGTAAAAATGAAATAATGAATTTACTAACACAATATGCAAGAACTAAGAGGATTTAATTTTGAAACTCTTCTTTCTATTAGAAATTTTACAATACAATAAATAACGACGATGATCTCATCATGATGTTTGTTTTATTTGTATGTGCAACATATAGCAAATATATATCAACACAGGTATATATAATTATACATGCATGTCTATTCATTTGCAGCAATTATATAATCATTCTTGCATCCACTATACATTACAATTTCCTTATATTTTAGCTTGTAGAACTAAGGAGCACATAAATTGCTCACACTTTCCTTCACTAGGTAGTATAGGTTCTTATATTTTAGCTTTGTAGAACTTAGAAACACATAAATTGCTCATCCCTGCCTTCACTATGTGATATAATTTCTTATATTTTACATTGTAGAACTTAGAAACACATAAATTGCTCTCATCCTAGCCTTCACTAGATAGTACAGATAAACTTAAAAATAGTAGAATCACGCACCCGGCATTCCAAATATGGTTCCCTTTCTACATTTCACGCACACACAAACTAAAAAACCGATGAATTGTATTGTAACCAGCCATTCCAAATATGGATCCCTTTCTGCATTTCACGTAGGCTACACAAACACAAAAACCGAAGAGCCAAGCAAATTTCATTTGCCAATATAATAGTGCTCCTTCTACATTTCATGCACGATCAAACTCGAAAACCGAAGCATCGCTCAACCATCCACTCCAAATATGAAACCCTGCCTACATTTCACACACACACACAAACTCAAAAACCGAAGAATCGCGCAATCTTCCATTCCCAATATGACCCCTTTCTACATTTCATGCACGATCAAACTCAAAAACCGAAGAATCACTCACCCTTCCTTTCCCAATATGGGACCATTTCTAACTTTCATGCATGCAGGTTGCAAACTCAAAAACCGAAGATTCGATCGATCTTCCTCACCTGATATGGCGTTCTTTCTAACTCTCAAGCATACACAAACTCAAAACCCTACGAATCAATCTTTTTCTCATATCATGCCCTTTCTAACTTTCATGTGAGTAGAAACCAAACACTGCAAATTACTCAACCTGCCATTAACCAAAATTCCATACGGACTGCATTTCTCGTGCAGCTAAGTCCAAACGCCGCAGAAGTACAAACTTTCCAGCCCAAATATCGCACACATGCAGACTTTCTCATGTGCCTAAGAACAAGTTACAAAGAGGCAGTCAACTTTCCAACCAAAATATCGCGCACACACACATACAGGCACACGCATACAAGCACACACACACATGCGCACAAACCTTTCTCAAACAACTAAGTCCATATAGAGCCCGCACGCACACACACACACACGTGTCCTCTGCTGATGTAGGGAGGCAGCCTATGTATCCTTGTTGAGTTCCGTCGGTACTCGGGCACTCCCGGCGGCCCGAGAAGCAGGCTGGGCACTCCCGGGGTCAGAGAATCATCGTATAAGCTATGTAGAGGCAGGGAACCAGCGTATTGACCCAGTACCACCACTCCCATAACTACTGGCTTCATTTCGCACAACGAAACACTTTTTTTCGCATGCGAATTTGTAGGTCAGCGCAACCATTTTTAGTTTTCAATTCACTTTAAAACCCGAGATATGGACATTTGAGAATTGAATTTGAAAGCAGGTGCCTAATTCGTGTACGCAGCCAGTTAGGGACAGATGTGGCGCATGCCAACTTATTGACTGAAATAAACAATAACCATTAGCGCACTAATTGCTCAATCGAAGAGTCTCCGTGATTTAATTTCGTGATTTTCGTCAGTTTTAATTACGCATAT
The DNA here is from genome assembly GCA_949752735.1 of Lumbricus terrestris. Classification (NCBI taxonomy): domain Eukaryota; kingdom Metazoa; phylum Annelida; class Clitellata; order Crassiclitellata; family Lumbricidae; genus Lumbricus; species Lumbricus terrestris. The sequence continues at coordinate 15,664,347 of OX457053.1, read as the reverse complement.
GCAGAGTAGGCCGAAAAATAACGCTCTCCTACCTTTTTCTTACCAATGTCTTTGCCAACAGTATGAACTTTTTAATAGAATTTTACAGGCTTAAAGGCAATTCATATCTACGGGGTGGGCCCAAAAAGGACCCCTAAGGTTTTTTGCCAATATCTTGGCCAGAAGTACGAATTTCGAAATGAAGCTTTAAGTCTTAAAGACAATTCATATTTACACATGATGGCCCGATTTCATCTAAATATTTCAAACAGAACAGAAGTTATATCACTTTTAGTTAGACCACCCACTGTTTTTTGACGATTCAAAAACGTAACGCAACAAAAAGTAGCAAAAAAGATTTTATTAGGTAATATCTCAAATAATTGTTATCAAATGAGCTTTATGGTGCTTCACAACTTGTGTTCGATGTGCCCACCACCAGTGCCAAAACTTCTTTTGAGTCTCTTTGCAAAGTTCTTGATGGCCCTGTTGATGCGTTCCAAAGGCAAATCTTCCCATGTCAACCGACAACCCCAATGCGCCCATCAATTCTCTTACCGCTCTTATTTTGGTTGCAGATTGCGATATTTCTCTAGCATAGCTCTCCGCAATTGATTATCAATCCATCGGGTTCAAATCCGGAGATTTGGGGCCATTGGCTTTCTCAATGAAACCAGAACAATGGACATTGAGCCGATCGCCTTTGGAGACCTTTCATTCGCGGCAAATCTCTTAAATCCCTGCTTAACTATTAATTTGTGCTCTCTCTGTGTTTATCAGAGTAAACGTTGCTCATAGCCTGATATCTCCAGGATCTTGCCCATAAAGTGTCTGAATACACATCTTGTCTGCCATTGACACCTTGGCCATTTTTTATTTCTTTTTAGAAATTTGAATTTCATTGCTTTAATTACAAAATTATTAATCTGGCAGATTACTTATTTACTAGTTTGATTGTTATCTTGCTAAGTGACTTCACAGTGAGATGCAGCTAGGCTGGTACCCTGCTAGTTTTTAAATAGTAAATACAATGATCATCTGGCAATATCAAGGCTATTTTGAAAACATTCAGATGAGACTTAATAAAATCGCGTTTTTGCTACTTTTTGCTGCGTCACGTTTTTGAATCGTCAAAAACCGTGAGTGGTCATTTATAAATTCTTACTTCTGGTTTAGATATTGGGAAAAAACCTTGGGGAATTCTTGTTTTGGTTCATCCTGCACATCCAATCGCCAAATTGCAACAAATGATTTAAAACGTCTCAAGAGTTATATCACATTCAAATTCAATTATCAACTGTAATTATGTCCTTCCCCATAATTCTGTCCCTCTTTCTATGTCTGTCGCCAACTATATATAATTATATATATATATCTTTCTCTCTCTCTCTCTGTCTGTCTGTCTGTCTCTCTCTCTGTCTCTCTCTCGCTCTCTCTGTCTCTCTCTGTCTCTGTCTGTCTGTCTGTCTGTCTGTCTGTCTGTCTGTCTCTCTCTCTCTCTTTCCATCTGTTTCTAAGTTATGCTCCACTTTTTCTCTCTTATAATCATAGTTGTAAAAAAGTTTTTTTCGTTTTTTATTCTCTTCCAAAAAACGTCGTTTTTTCGTTTTTTATTTTTCCCATCGTTTTTTTATCGTTTTTTTTCGATCTTTATGTAACTTTATTTAATTATTTTCTGTCTAATAATATTTTCCTTAATTTAATTTTTTCTGATATTCCATACGTTTTCACCGTACTCTCAAGGATGCAGCTAACTATAGGGTCTTTATGTAATTGTTTAAGTCATTATTTTGAGAAATACATGTAGTAGATCTCTACACGATATGAAATTTGTAAGAGTTATTTTGATATAAAATTCTTAGGCCTATAATTAATATTTATAAGTAACAATTTTAAGCATAAATGTACAATATAATAATTTAGTAAACATCTGTGGTTTTTGCTTCTGGTTAGATTTTAATTATGATTGTTATGTCGATCAGCATAAACTTATAATGTGGACTTATGTCTACAATTTAAATATGAAAAGATTTCGATACCTTTAATATGTCCGAATTTCTTATTAAACCAAAGTTATAAGAAAAAAATAACTGTGGTAGATTAATGTTACTTTTACCAATTATTTTGGCCTAATAATAAAGTTGTGTTATTTGCAGTTTCTTGATAAAATTGCATAGACTAAGCAAGGTTTGTAAGCTGAAAATGAAATTTCAGATGTAGCAAAGGCAAATTATTTTCCGTTTCCGTTTTTTATCGTTTTTTTGTCGTTTTTTATTATTTCGAAAAAAACGACGTTTTTTACCGTTTTTTATTTTAGTTTCATCGTTTTTTACATCTATGCTTATAATCATCTCGCTCTGTCTGCTCTGTCTTCCTCTCTTGTACTGGCCCAGTCTTATATAGCGGGTGGCCTTAGAAAGTATCTGTCGTCTTTCAATTCTGTTCAATCGAAGACTTTTAATTAAGAAATTTATAACGCGTAATTGGCTTGGCGTGCGATAGGCTATAAAAGCCAGTCGCAGGCAATTACTGAAATACATGTACAGGCGGCGACGTTCTACCATCCAGGTCCTCAGCATATCTTCAGCAGTTTGTCGAGTTATTCGTCGGCATCCTCAAAACAACCACCGGCGGAATGAAGTTGGCGGTGTTCCTGCTGATCGGCCTAACAGCCGTCATCATTTCGGTTGATCGTGTTACCGGTAATTAAGTTACTTTATTCTTTCAGACAGATAAATTACACACAAGGACCGTCAGAAAATTTCTCATTGACCAGTGTTAGAGTGTTTATTGTTTAATCTATTCCCCTGCATTGGTATAGGGGATCACGCTTCTTGGCATAGGCGCAACCACATCCTAAAAATTGGGGGAACCAAATGGAAATTCTTAGTAGGAGTAGCATGAGCGATCGCGAAACGCGCGAAGCCGCGATTGCCGAAGGGGTATTGGGGAGCGTCTTAAGCTTCGGGGTCTGAGGCGGAGATCCAGAAACGGACGAAATTTTGAGCATTTGATGCCAAACGGGTGCGTTTTGAGTTCTAGTTTACCTGAAATTTTGTAACGATGTTATCGGAAAGAAAGTGCCTAAACAACCGTGATCTGTGAAAGTCTAAATCTAAATCAGTCAATCAATCACTTAATGAGCCATATAGTAATTGACATTTGGCATTGCTTACAAAAATGACGCAGCTTCTGGGGATGCAAAGTTTAGGCCTACCCTAAAGGGACAGAAGTCATGCAACAAAATATTCATTGATTTTAATATAGGTCTACACATAAATTAAGACACAGTGGAACCAAAGAATGAGTATCATTAGTGTTCATTTTCGTTTAACCGAATAAAGGGACAGATCGAAGTCCCTCTTATTTTTAGAGAAACCTATATATCTTAACTAGCCTAGTTAGCTACACCGGTAAGCGAGAGCGGCATTCGTCTGTGGTTGCAACGGACTGCGGTTCAAGCCCCGGGCTGGGAGTTGACATTCAGAGATTTAGATATCTCGGGCTAGGTCTCTAGGACCATTGCTCATAAGCTGATTGCTCGTAGGCTTATTGCTCGTAGCTTTATTGCTCATATGGCTTATTGGTCATAGGGTCTATTGGTCATAGGCTTATTGATCATATGTCCAAAATAAACGAACTTAGGCCTATGTTTAAAACAAATATACCGTTGGCGATATGGGTGACCTTCACGCCTTAGCTTGTGCTTATCAATTAGGGACAATTAGGGTTGGTAGACTAATACAATAACTGAGAATGAAGAAACTTGGAAGATATTTACAGGGTTTAGTGGTTTGAGCAACAAAGCGCCAAGCGATACCGTATTCTCAAAGATCGTGTGTCCTGCGGGCAGTGGAAACATACGGAAAAACCGACATCCTCACCTATCTTCGTGCCGTGTCGTACTTATCTTTTAAATAGTAAACTATGTGGAAGTAGACATATAAGATAGTGAACTATCCTGTATTGGACATCTGGAGTATATAGTGAACACTCTTGTAGTTAAAAAGTTTAACTGTTTTTATAATTATTTGATCAATTACATGACCTAGTAAATGTTTGACATCTGAAGTAGTGAACAATCTAGTTGTTAAAAAGTTTAACGTTCTTTATATTTGAACAAGTACATCTATTGTTATTAGTGATCAATCTTTTACTTTAGCAATTTTTTTAAATGTGAGCAATTACATGTCCTAGTAGATGTTTCTTTCTATTTCAATCAGTGTTTTATTTTTATAACTTCACTCGACTAATTTAACCTATAAATTATTATGACCAATCAGCCTATGAGCAATAAGCCTATGACCAATAGATCCTATGAGCAATGAGCCCATGACCAATGAGCCGCATGACCAAAAAGACCTATGACCAGTAGATCCTATGACCAATAAGCCATATGAGCAATAAGCCATATGAGCAATAAGCCCTATGAGCAATCAGCCTATGAGCAATCAGCCTATGAGCAATGGTCCGTACACCCGGGCTAGCACGTGTGGGACGCTGGGGTGCAAGCTGCTGCGGGGCGACCTTGAGCAAGTTGCTTACCCATCATTGTCTGTCGGGAAGGCAACGGGAAACCACCTCACTCATCTCATCCCCAGGGGCGTAAAACCAATGAACCTGCCTACGGGCAAACAACCATCATCATCATCATCATCATCATCATCATCATCATCATCATCATCATCATCATCATCATCATCATCTATCTTAGAAACGGTAAAATGGTGACAATATTATGCATATAGTCGTGCAACAAATATCCGAATTATCCATTGATTCAAATGCACATATAAATCAGAATGAGAAACACATTATGTGTCCATTTCTATCTACTGACAGTGTAGACCGAATGCCTCTGAGCCGAGAGTTTTGCTGCCATTGGCAATATAGTCCTTTGCGAGTCTCAGTGTTACTTAAAACCTTGTAAAATCAGTAAGTGTAAGAAAACATTAATTTCACTAAGTTCACCGACGTTGCGTGCTTGCTTACTGACCCGCCACAGCCGACAAACCGCGTATACGGCTAGCCTATTGAACGGCGGATTTTTTTTAAATGACTTATCTTGTAAGACTGCCAAACGGCACTTTGCCCCTGCTATAACACTCTGCACCGACACTCGAAGAACCTTAAACACGGCCCTGTCCTGACGTAGAGGCGCATCTATAGTGTAAATTTCAAGCTGGTAGCTGCAAAACTAAGCGAGTAGGCAGGACAATAACCAGGCAACATACGGAACATACCTGCTTTGAGAATTTTAGCATTCCTGTGCCACGATTTCGTGCATAAATGAGATAAGTCAACAAACCCGGTTATTGAATGAAAGATCATAGAGACAGGCGATCGACGGACTCTACAGTCGCAGTCAAATACGGCGTCAAGAGAACCACACCTGTCCCGCGGCCGTCACCACCACCACTAGTCTTCTGTGCTAATGCTGCATCTTGTTCTAACAGCGTGTCTGTCTCTCCAAAGTTTGTTAGATATTGTACTGGGTCGCAGGCTAAAGCTGCGTGTTTGGATCCCACCTTACTCATGCAGTCGTCTCCTGTCAACACACGTGCCTAAGTGCCTTTATGACTGCTTTGGCCAGGAATGCTCCCAAGCTCATTTTCTCGTGGATGGCAAGGATGCCTACCGCTCGTACAGATGGGATCACTTAGTAGAGAAGACAAAGAAAATTAGGATGACATATCGAAGTCTAAACTGCCACGGTTCACCGACTAGCCTTAGAAGACAGCATCAACAAAAGAAAAGGAGAGGAATGAACTGTCATCTTAGCTAGGCAGAGCAGAGGCACATAGGAACATGTATGGACATTGCTAAAGAACGAGGTATGGGCACCAGGAAGATACTTTCACACAATTTAGTCTCAGCGTCTCCATTTTTAGATGGCGATATTACAGCTCACACCAACAAAGTCGCTACTTGTGGGGGGAGATTGAGCCTAAACTTGACCTCATCAAATTTTCAGCATGAACAGAAACACGCCAATTCCTCATGAACTTGAAAAGTTCTGGGCATCGCTGGAAAATAAGCGAATTTTGCAGATTCTGGATAGAGATATGGCTAGCAATCGAACCTATGGCAATGTTACAGTCATTTCCAGTTCTCTTATTTCTGAAGACGAAGCACTTCCCCCAATGTCGTCTGGCTGAGAAGAGATCCCAGACCTGTTGAACTGGATCGAGGTGGCGGATGCCACGCTGGTGGAACACGTAGACTGGACAGCATGGGCTGTTTGTGTGCAACGGTGCAAGAGATTTGTCGTATAGTCTCAAACGACACGGACACTTTCGCATTATTGCTACACACCATACTTCATTGACCTGGAGTTGCAGGAGATGTGGCAGCAGTATGGCACTGGTGAACATCGGCGAATGCTTCCTCTTCATCAAGCGGTTTCTTAACGTGGAGCATCCCTGGCCAAAGCAGTTATCAAGTCACATGTGTTGACAGGAGATGACTGCATGAGTAAGGTGGGATCCAAATACGCAGCCTTAGCCTGCGACCCAGTACAGTATTGAACAAACTTTGGAGAGACAGACACGCTGCTAGAACAAGATGCAGCATTAGCACAGAAGTAGGCCTACTTGGCACGCGTCTGGGCTGGAGCAAAGTAATATACAACCTGTGAGACATTCGACCCGCTGAGACTAAAAAACTATATCACATCCACAGTCGGAATTGACGCTCTTCATCCTACAAGCAGCGAGATCAGAGGCCACATCCAGCGAGAGGCTTTCCTGGTGCACAGAGCATGCCAACTACTTGCAACACACAATGAACGCGAGGCAAAACTATAGAGCCATTAAATCGCAGATGGGAGGAAAACTTCGGTGCACTGCTTCCAAGAAAATGTAAGTGTTACGTCAAGTTATAATCCGCATCATTGATGCAACACAATGACCTTGACATTGACCTTATGACCTTCAGTTGATCCCGGATGACAAAACAATATCATAGCCTAAATGAAATCGACATACCTGAATCGGTAACATTTGAGGTATTACACGTGCATGTGATGTAAATAATATAAAAATTAATGAATGACCTTGACGTTGCCTTATAACCTTCAGATGACCCCGGAAAACCAAAATCAATATCATAAATGAATTCTGCATACATGAATCAGTATTATTTGAGGTATTACAGTGCATATGCTGTGATAAATGAGAAAGATGTGTTAAATGACCTTGAGAATGACCGTATGACCTTCAGATGACCACGGATAATAAAATCAATATCAGAAATGAATTCTACATACCTGACTTAGTAACATTAGAGTTATTACACGTGCATATCGTGTAAGAAATAATAAAGACTATAATAAGACTACTAATAAGACTACTAATTTTCCAATATGGCTGGTGGCGGCCATATTGGATTTTGCAATTACGCCATTCGTGACGTCATGGCGGACAAGCACCTCGGTGATTTTTCATGTCCAGGGACCCACTGACTGATTGGAAGTGAGAAACTCCCCCAACACCAAAGTGCATAGGGACCTCATGGCAGGCCAAGGAGTTGGCAAGGACTATTAAAGCAAGGGTCCTGTACTACTCACCTATCTTTTTAATCGCCATTGTCTCACTTTCTCGGATCCTATTTGTTCTGACTATCTTCTCATCTCCTTCTGTCGTCTTCATCTCTTTCCTTCAGTCTATTTTGATATTCTTCCCTACGCAGTCCTTCTAGTTCTATCTTCTGCCGCAACAATTCTAACTGCTTTCTGCGTTCCTCCTTTTCAATATCCATTTATCGGAGCTGAGCTTCCTTCATTGAGAGTTTCTTTTGTTCTATTTGTACTTTTTCTTCCCTTTCTTTTTCCGCTTTTTCTAAACTTTCTTTCTCTATTCTCAATTCTTCCTGTCGAATTTCTTCTGCTCTGTCTAATTCTATCAAACGCATCTTTTCCTTTTCTTCTTCACGAGCCTTTTGATCTTCAATCTGTTGTTTCCGTATTTCTTCATAACTTTTCCTTGCTCTCTCGTATTCTATAATTAATTCCATCCTTCTTCGTTCTGCTTCGTCACGTTCTTTTCGCAGTTGCTCTAGCTGAAGCTGGAACTGCTGTTTCTGCATGTCTATTTCTTGTTGTCTCATCCTTTCTGTTTTTCTGCCTTTTCTTCTTCCTCTATTCAAATCTTTTCTGCTCATTCCGCTCGCTCTTTCTCTTCTTGTCTCCGTTCTTTCTCCTCTAGTCTCCTTTGTTCCTCTTTCTCCTGTCTAATATTTCTGCTCTTTCTGCTCGTTCTTTCTCCTCTTGTCTCCATCGCTCCTCTTTCTCATTCTCTTCTTGTCTCCGTTCTTTCTCTTCTTGTCTCCGTTGCTCCTCTTTCTCTTTCTCTTCTTGTCTCCTTTGCTCCTCCCTCATCATTATAAATTGCATCAACGCCTCCATAGACATCGGTGCCTGTGGTTTCTCAACTGGCTTCTTCTCAACACCACCAACAGCAAGTTGAAGAGGAAGGTGCTCCTTTTAAAACCAAACCTTTGCTAGAGCTCTCATCAAATTTTCCCTAGACATCTCTTCGACTTCTTCTACGTCTAGATCGGTTTCAAGTAATAATTTTATTATTCGATCAGAAGACATCTTCTTAATAGTTACTTGTTTTTGTTCGGTAAGTTTCTCCATCAAACTTCTTTACTTCAATGATTTCTTTTAAGAAATCGAGGGAGTGTCTGGGATTTTTACAATTGGATGATTTCAATTCTTGTTGCTCCTTGAACAAACAAGCAAGTTTTTTTTATACCATTCAGCCGTTGTGTTGTCTTTTCGTCGTTCGTACACCCGTTGTATCGTTTCACCAGTCGTTCGGATGCTCGGAATGCTTCTCCGATCGATCGGATGCTCAGCTTGCATCTCCCGTGTGCTCGGATGCTCGGATGGTTTCTTCTGTTGCTCTTAAACTCGGATTTGAAATCCCGCCTTTCGTAAACTTGTATTCGATATATCTCCGTCCGTAACTTGGATTTGAAATATCTCACCGTCCGTAACTTGGAATCGATATCCCACCGTCCGTAACTTGGAATCGATATTCCACCATCCGAAACTTGGAATCAATATTCCACCGTCCGAAACTTGGAATCAATATTCCACCGTCCGAAACTTGGAATCGATATCCCACCGCTGTCACCAATATTTGAGTTTATTCTCTCACGCCTTTCCAGTCTGTTCAAATGTTCAGCGTTGCCTAAGCCTATTTTAAATTAACTTTACTGTGGTAGCTAATTTATAGTTATAAGTATCTACAGTAGTACAGTCTCACCTTTACTTCTGATGATCCTGTCCGCAATCTTGGTGTAATGTTTGATTCGCACCTCTCCTTCTCTAACCACATCTCTCACATATCGCGCTCCTGCTTCATGCACATCCGGAATCTCCGTCGCATCCGACCTACAGTGTATGCTCGATTACAAAACTGCTTCTACCATTGCGACGTCCATCCTCCACTCAAAACTTGACTGTTGCAACTCTCTGTTCTTAAACCTTGACTCTTCACAACTTAAGCGCCTCCAACTCATTCAAAATTCTCTAGCTAGAGCCGTCACCAGAACACCCAGACATCACCACATCACCCCTGTCCTCAAGTCACTTCACTGGTTGAAAATCCCAGAGCGAATCCACTTCAAAGATCTCTGCTTAACCTATAACTCTTTACAATGCTCCCAGCCCAGATATCTTCGCGAACTGTTCACCATCCAGCCTACCCGTTCTACGCGGTCATCCGACTGCCTTACACTCTCTCGACCGCCGGTCACATTAAACAAGGCCGTAGCCAGGATTTGATTTCGGGGGGTGTTTCACTCACCAATTTCCCTTCCCCAAAAACTGATGGCCTTTTTTAGTCCTCCGCCATATTTCGGGGAGTGTTTTCATGGTTTTATTGCATGGTTTTTACATCATGTGCTCGTAAATGCATTATATTATTTTTCACATTTTCTATTTCGGGGGGGTGTTCAAACACCCAAAACACCCCCTAGCTACGGCCTTGGGTCACAAGTCATCTCAAGTTCTCCAACCGAGCCCTATCCAACTCAGCACCACGCCTCTGGAATGATCAGTCTGCCTCCTGAATTCCAATCCTTTTCAGTCCCTCCATCATCATTACTAATCACACACTACCTTACTCAGGCTCCTCTATCCATCACGCCTCGAGCTTTTCATTCAAAACTTAAGACACTGCTCTTCACGAACTCCTACCCTGTCTCATCTGATCCTCCACCCTCCAATTCCCGACCCAGACGACACCCGCCTTAGCAGCTGTTTCGCCCCTCTGATCCTATGGTAACTCGACCCGGACCACCACGGACTACTCTCACGGACAACCCTTCTAACTCAACGCAGCGCTCATGAATAAGCTCGTGCCCTGCGCTTGACTTTCGAGTGGCGCTTTAGAAATGTCGAGTTTACGATTACGATTACAGTTATTTGATTTCGATACACAAATCAACGATAAATTTCACGTATTTTGTTCTTCAAAATCCAGCAGTAGCAAACATACATAAAGACTGATAAAGTGCATCGACAACGACTATATTTTACGTGTATCAAACAATTAAACGTTAAGACTATCTTTCATCACTCTTACTCTACCATTCTTGAACACGCAACTCGCACTCTCATTCAAAAGTCTATATCACTCTTAGCGTACATCTCTCTCTCTCTCTCTCTCTCTCTCTCTCTCTCTCTCTCTCTCTCTCTCTCTCTCTCTCTCTCTCTCTCTCTCTCTCTCTCTCTCTTTTCAGGTAGGGGGGGGAGACTCTGTCACGCGACACCGGCCTGCTTCAGAGTGACAAAGTTGGTACACCGATACGACTCCTTTGGGATATGGGGGTTCTTCAATAGCAGCAGCAGCAGCAGCAGCAGCATCAATGGTTTAACGTCATCAATCTCGTTCAAATGATGGACAGATTTGATCCATCTGCTTGCGACAAAATATAGTGGCGCTGAATAAGTTTTACGATATTATTATCATTGCACCGTCTATATAATAATTATGCTATACGTAAACCTGCTATAAAATATTATGTGTAAATTGAAGGTTGTAGTCCGTGTGCTCGCTCTGGTCAGAACAAGGCGATTTACCCCGATCCTACCGACTGCACTAAGTTCATCGAGTGCAGCAATGGGCAGACGTTCGTTAAGTCATGTGGACCCGGCACTTTCTACGATCCAACGTTGAGCACCTGTAACTGGTTTTCGGGTTTGACTGCGCAAAGACAACAGCAATGCCGCAAGTAGATGATCGCTCAATGAACCAACTGCATGCATCCCAGTTGATGTCTGTTCACCATCGGTCTTATTCACAAAAGACGACGATGACTTAACTAACACGTCGTTCAGTTCAGAGCTACAGTATTATTAGAAAATAATACAATAAAATACAAATAGTCATTTATACTGCGCTTTAACAAGCAAGTTTTTCACAAGAGCGCGTATAATAAAACATGTCTACACAAAAGCGCGTTTTCTTACACTAGCCTATAGCATAATTATGGTGAATGTTACAGTAGGCTAGGGTATACAAATGTATACAGACCTCTGTGACCATTTTGACGCACGAATCAAATGATGCGGGTGCATGAAAGTGTGCATGTATATAACTATGGAGTTGTAAGTCTACGACTGAATACTTACAGGGTGCGCCAGAAAAAGTAATCCCCTACGGTTTTTTGCCCATATCTTGGCCAAACATACGAATTCTTAAATGAAACTTTACAGTCTTAAAGGCAATTCATATTTGCGTACAATGGTCAAATTACAAAAAATATTTCAAACAGAACAAAAGCTATATCACTTTTAGTGAGGCCACCCACCGCTACTGCATCATGGTAGAGATGTATAGATTTTACCATCTAATTAATTGTTTCACTTGGTACTGGTCACTGGTACTTGGTACTTTTTATACTCCGTGTTCACGCGGGACAGTCCGTATAAACAGACTGTGTGCATGGGACTATGGGTGTATGGCGACGCTGCAGCTTGGCCTCGCTCCAACTTGCTTACTTGATCTTTGCTGGCCTGCATGCACGTGTCACTCCATCAGTCTCGTTTGCTCGTACCTCCATCATGCAAGGCAATTATTATTTTTTGTGGGGTTGACCCGACGGCATGGAATCACCTCCCTCTTCAGATGCTCCTGTAGGCCTACTCCATGCATATATGTCACTCTCTAACACATTCTTCTGGATCACCTATGACCCTGAGTATTCCTTGAAGAATTATATAAATACTCGAATAAATCAATTTATTTATTTTTTTCCTCAACCAAAACAACACACAAACATGATACAATTATGGCAGTGAATAATACATTAACATGAATTTGGTGAAGAGGGGGAGACCCAGAAGGGATGTAAAATCCCGCTAATAGGGCCACCCATAATTCATGTAAAATATAAAAGAAAAAACATGACAGAACATTCAATTGCAGGAATAAAAAAAATGATGAGGAAGAGAGAAAAACAAATTAAGCAATCGACATTTCTGTATATAACGAGAAAAACAACTCTTAACTAATGACTTAACTAAAGACTTAACTAAGGGCTTGGCGAAACCACTGAGCAGAAACCTTAACCATTACATATCAGGAAGTGTTTTAAGTAGATAAAGGCGAAGTTTATGCTTAAATAATCTTGTGTTAGGTAGGGAATGAAGATGTGTAGGGAGAGAGTTCCAACATTGGGAGCCAGTATATTGTATAGAGAATCGACGAGTATTATTATGTGCGTAAGGAAGGTCATAAACAGTTAATTTTCTAGTTGAATAAGAGTGGCGATCAGAGGTAAGGTTAAAGAAATCATTAAATACAAGTGGTAATAGGCCATGGTTATAACGGTACATAAACAATGAGTGGGTGAATGAGTGAGTAAATGAATGAATGGATGAATTCGTTCATTCATTCATTCATTCACTCACTCATGAATGAATTCGTTCATTCATTAAACTTATAGGCTCACCTATGGGGTTAAATGTTAGTGAAGTCATAGTCTACATGTATACTCTAAGTCAGTGCTGTCCAACCTTTTTGGTACCACGGGCCGCAAACGCAAGATTTTTGAAGCCGAGGGCCGCAGCAGTAAAATCAAAATTTATTGATATATTAACATTGAAACGAGAGTTGAAATTTAATATGGAATGATTGTAACCTATCTATCAGGCTATAACCTACAGCTAATTGTTAGAAATTTAAATACCGCAGGTTCAAGACAACTATTCAGATATGCTCCCGACCCAGGAATGGCCAAAAAGGAAAGTCTAGAGCAGTTTATCGAAAGAGTTCGACGAGTCCCACAGGAATAATAGGCCTACTAATGAATAATAGCATGTAGACTACACAAACCACGATTGTCATGCTTCACAATAGTTGAGCACCAAAATGTGCAAGGCAAAGATGGCGCTTATCCCTGCCTCACACTCAGTTTTGTCGCCCAGACACAGTTTCGCAAGCTCAGTTCTTCAGTATACGTCACCCAATCAATTTCTTTCTGTCTAAGATCCACTTCAAGATTGGGGCGAATTTCGCTGACTTTCATTAAAAAAATCGTCGAAGCCAGAGTCTCGGTCTAAAGAGGTAGCACTGTAGTCCTCGGACCAGACAGAGCCAAAACATCGACATTCGTCATCCCAGGTCCCTGGGTCTCTTATCGTAGTTATCGATGGGTTCTTTTTAACCCTTAAGAACTAGAATTAGACTATCTCACGAATGGAATGGTCGCAGTCACTTGCAGACGTATTGGAACTTTGTACAGATCACAAGAACTGACTAGAAGTGAACGGTTTGGAGCGGTTTGTGAAGTGAGTTTAGTTGAGTGTAACAGTAGCCTAATGAGAGTTGTTAAAACCAGAAGTCGTGGGTCAATCTCCAGGTAGACCCATATAGAACATAACACTATAGGAAGAAAAAGAAGAGAGTAATTTTTGTTTTCGGATTGGCCTTTCTGATTGTATTCCAAATCGGCAACAGTCACAAAGTCAATAAAAATAATAAAAGCTAAAGTCGACCAGAGACTTTTTTACCCTTTGCTTCATTTTACACAATTAAAGTGCAGAAATTTAGCGAGCCCGGGCGGGCCACTTGAAATCACCTCGCGGGCCGCACGTTGGACAGCACTGCTCTAAGTAATCAAATTACCGCATATCCATATTCCATTGCTAATAGCCTACTTCACTGCATCATCACAATAATCATCATCATCATCAGCAGCAGCAGCAGCAGCAGCAGTTTATATACTTACAGCTACAAGTTGGCTAATCGTCTGAATAACTCTTATTGGCTGTAGCGACTCTAGCGAGTCATACTTTACTAGGATCACGTTAATAATATCAGTGATGCTCTCACGAAGAAGCTGTTAGTAAATATTCGGTCGAGCGATTCCCGGACATTCGGCAGATGGCGTACAGGTAAAGACAGATGTTCAGCGAATCTGTGTTGGCGAGAACCGTAGACTAACAATGTACACAAGCCAATCACAAGACATCGCATTTTAAGACGTGGCGGCAATCACATTGCATGTCGATTCGTTGCTTAGAATTACATGACATTTGACTGGCAATTAAATGAAGCGCATAGAATGTTAGTGGCGTCAAAACCAACAGCAGTCCAGGGCCGTAAATCCCCGGGAGGGAAAGGAGGAATTCCCTCCCCACTTTAAAACCTGGGGAGGGAACGTGAAGGAATTCCCTTCCCACAATTTTTCTCAGATATGTCACAAATGTTAGGGTCGGCAGGCTGTAGGCGACTTCACATTTCATGAACCGTGAATACTTGAAAACATGCCCTGTGGTATTGAAATCTACAAAGGTACAAGAGGTGTAACTGTAAAGTGTAAATGTATCCAATGAAAGATAGAGTCTCTTCTCCATTACTGTTCTTCATTAATACAAAGCGGGAGGAATTTATGATGTGACATATATATATATATATATATCATACACAATTATAAGCTCAAAATGGACAAGCTCCCAAATGCCCTTGTGATTTGATGCACCAACACCTCTCCGCAGTTTCTTCCCCGGCATCTCCGGTCTGCTGATCGACTTGATCTCCTAACCCTTCGGGCAGGGACTAGGATCCGCGTGTAGTTGGGGCCAAGGGCGTAACTTTGCCCCAGAAAGTGGTGGTGACTATTTGTCTGCTCATTAAATTTTCCTTCCCTTCTCTCTACCCTCGCCATCCGCTATGATAAACTCTCCCTCCCAAATCGAATTGAGTTTACTTTGTCCGCCACTTTCGGTCACTCGCAAAGTCGCACTCGAACAGTAAGCTATAAGCCGCTACAGCCATTTTTCTGTTATGAAGTTGATAATAGGCCTAATTATGAACTTTTACAAAAATACTCGATTTCATGACGTCAAGTCCAACCTACAACAAAATAGACTACACGTCGTCCAATTAAAAAATCAAACTTAAAGAAAGGTCAGGGCCGTAAATCTGTTTGGAAGGTGGAGGCTATTGGACCTATGCTTCCGTTAAGAAGTCGTCTGTAGGACCTATGTAGGGTATAGCCTACTGAGGTCGGTTACTGTAGGTTAGTGACAACAATTTTTCCGCCTCGGGATATCTCAGGATAGCCTGAGACTGTCTCAAGCCAAGATAAAGGAGGATGGTTCCGCGGTGGGCTTGCAATTTAACCCACCCGGGTAAAAAAAAACTATGCAACAGGCACTGTTGTGAGCACAGTGCTGTAGCGTATACATACAGATCTGAGACGTGGCCCATGACGGTAACAAACAGGAAAAGACTGGAGGCAGCACACCATAGGTTGCTGAGAAGAATTCTATATGTATCGTGGCTGGACAAGATAACAAAGTCATAAGAGAGAAGATGGCCGGAACAAGAAGATACGGAAAACATCATTGGAAAAAGAATTCTGAGGTGGATGTGGCACGTTGTTCTCGTGGACGAGAATCGAAGAGCCAAACAGGTGATGTCCTGGAATGCAGGAAGTAGAAGCAAGAGAGGACGACCACGAAAGAACTTTTATAGGGCCTCATCAAAGGTAAATTGAGCTGTCTGGAGATGTCATAATTTTTTTATAGAAGGGAGGCCGAAGAACTGGCAATGGACAAGGGCGAGTGGAGGAAGTGCGTTGCCCGATGTGCAGACCTGCACTGGAAGGACTAAGCGACTAAGTAGCCTAAGCACTGCTGCGCATAGGTACAGACTGCAAGGAGCAACAACAATAATAGGCTAATGCCAGTAGTCCTAAAGATGTGACAATTGGCATTCGCCAATAATCAAACGAGCGAAGGCCAATGATAAACTGGAAAATTCCGTCAAATCGTGCGCAGTATAGCCTATAATATGCAATCCTATCAAGTAGCCTATCAACTTCGATGCGATGTTTCTTTCCATAATAGGCCTAATTCTCCCTCATCTCAATTTCTCTATTTATTTCCTACTCTGCCTCTTGATTTTAAGAATGAATATAGCCTTAGCGGAAGACAGCCAAATGCTTCCATGCCAAAAAATTATTGTTTGCAGGACCAAAAAGTGGTGGTGAAATTCACCACCACTTTTAAAAGTGGTGGTGACTGGACACCACCGCCACAATAGAAAGTTACGCCTATGGTTGGGGCATAAAAGAAGACTCGACCATGTATAGGGGCCATTGGGGGGTCCTAGGAAAATCGTGGGGGAGCTGAATCCTTCAACCACACGAAAATTATCACCCTGCCTACATGGGTGCCCGCAAAAAAATTTGCAACGGGGGCAAATCAAAAATTGTTTAGCAGCAACAGCTTGAAAATGCAAAGCAGGAAATTAAGAATACGGGTATTTTTCAAAGAGGTTTCTTACGCAAATTTCTCAGTTTCATTTTGTATATAATTTTTAATACGAATAGTTTCCTCAGACAGTTGTTAAAAATCAAAAAGTAGACGTTAAAAAGTAGTTTCCTAAAGGTACGATATATAAGTCCATAGAATGAACGAATGAATAAATGAACGAAAAATAGGCGTCTGTTTTCAAGGGACAAGTGCTCCTCTAGCTGCTTCTAAAGCGCCACTCGAAAGCCAATCGCAGGGCACCAGCTTTTTCACATGTGCTGCATCGAGTTAGAAGCCTATTCTAAAGATTATAGTCAGAAAGAGGTCCGAGTCTGGTAGCCAGAGGGCCAGAGTAACTGTTAATACGGGTGTCGTTTACGAAGGTGGAGGATCCGAGGATCAGATAAGTGTGGGTATCAATTCTTTTGAACAGATCTATTTGTCAGTTTTGGGTGTAAATCCTGTGGCGTGATAACCAGAGCCCCTTATCCAAGTTTATCTACAATTTGACCTCCCTGGATTCTGTACTGCATGGCAGCTTGTAAAATGGCCAAAATGGAGACTGGCTTATAGCAGACTTGGTTTATATAATTACAATGCTGGTGAATAAGCAGATCTCCCTGATGTAATTTAAGTGTACTTTGAGAAATTTCAAATTGTTGCATTAGTAGGCCTTTTTGCAGTTGTGATTATTTGCACTACAACTGGACTCCACTCAAGTAGGCCATAATCGATAGGCCTGCTCTTTGCATGGGTGCCCACATGAGGGTTGAAAGCCAGTGGTCATTGTAACAGTTTTTAGAAAGAGCTTGAACATGCAAGTCAGAAATTTACCAGTGCATTTTATTTCTATAGAGATCTCTAAATGTAGATTTCCGACTTTCACTGCCTGTCTCATTGGTGCATTAATGCAAAGAAATTTGTTAAAAACCCAAAAATAGTAGTCAAAAACATAGGTGCCAATTTTCCAGAGGGGGGCAAGTGCCCCCTCCCTTGCCCCTATGTGCGGGCGCCAATGCCTGCCTATCGTGCTCTAAGTCGGAACAAACTAGAATGCTATTATGCTAATTCAATTAGATCTTTTGGCAAATCCTTGTCCAATCATTTTCTCATCCACTTAGCCTCTATTTGATTTACTTATTTTCGTTATTATTTATTCATATATTATTTATTTTATTTGATCTATTTGTTCTTAGCTGCGGCTGGCGGATTCTGATTGGATGGTTTGCGTCGTGCCTGAAGCCCAATTGGCTCAACGTCGTATTTACCTAAAAGTGACGACACGCTGTTAGTTGATTGGCTGTTTAATGCAGTCAAACCCTTTTTGATTGGTTGACCAACTGAATA
This sequence comes from Lumbricus terrestris, assembly GCA_949752735.1. Lineage (NCBI taxonomy): Eukaryota > Metazoa > Annelida > Clitellata > Crassiclitellata > Lumbricidae > Lumbricus > Lumbricus terrestris. The sequence goes on along the minus strand of OX457053.1, from coordinate 15,646,244 downwards.
TAATTTGTGTTTTGTACTATATATATATATATATATATATATATATATATATATATATATATATATATATAGATAGATAGAGCGCGAGAGAGAGAGAGAGAGAGAGAGAGAGAGAGAGAGAGAGAGAGAGAGAGAGAGAGAGAGAGAGAGAGAGAGAGAGAGAGAGAGAGAGAGAGAGAGAGAGAGAGAGAGAGAGCATAATTTGTTCATGTTCTTTAAGTACAGACCTTTAAATACGCTTTTATTGAATAAATATCGACAGTATTAACTTCAACAATTAAGACATCCTTAAACTTAGTAAACTTTAACTGCAAATGAGATTACAATGATTGGTCAAAACAGATTAATAGCATATACCTATAAAATTGTCTTAAATATTGTTGTCATTAGACTGCTTATATCTTGAACGCGTCCAATCGTCCGACCTGGCGTTCTGACATCTACTAAAATGGTGCTGATGATTCAAGTACACTCTCATGGCTGTCAGGATTTTTCTAGTAAAATGTCAGTTATTTTCAATGAAGTAATGCACGTTGTTACCTAAGAACATCCCAAACAGACCTTGTGATTGGTCAATCAGAGCGTGTGAGGCGTGGTCTCTTCTAAATTCCATAAGCGCGATTGGCCACACGTTGTCTGTGGGCGTGATATCTTCTAATGCCATAATCGGGATTGGTCAGCCATGGCTTGTGAGGGTGTGGTCTCTTTTAATACCGTAAGCACGATTGGTCACCTGCGATATATGAGGGCGTGGCGTGTTCCATAATGCCACGTACAGGTCATTTTTCACCCGAGATCTGCGACAAACACTGCCATTTTCGAATGGTGCCAGTCCCAAGTCTGGATAAAGTAGGAGGGGAGCACCAACGACCTTGACACCCATAAGATGCCGTTAAACATTGGAACTATTTTTCTGCGCGGCGTGGTTTGTTCATTTTTTCCAATACCTTCATTATAGCATTTCACAGTTGATCTCATTGCGAATCGTCCGTCTCCGATCGTTCCCTCGTGACCTCCCTCGGGGTCAGAGTTCGACTGAACGCGTAGTTCGACCTCTTAACACCCTCCTTCTCCGGAACTACGTCGCAGTTCCCGAGCAGATTCATACACCCCGACTTGGACCCCGTCGCGTCCGACTTGAACGTCCGATGTCCGAACGAATTCCGCTTATGCCCGAAAAGTATCGAAAAGACGGACTTGGGCCTTCGCGGCGGCGGCGGGAGCTTCACCTCGAACAGTCCTCCGCTGGGAGCGGGTGTCGACGGCGGGCCCTGCTCCTCGGGGACGGGGCTGGACAGCGGCGACGTGGGGCTAAGCGGGTGACGATAATCCGGAAAAGATTGCCCCTTTTGTTCGTGCACCCAGCGTGTGATGAAGAATGTGTTCTGCTTCAGTTTTGTTTCCGGGGTCTTGATGGTACGAACGGCGCCGAGTTTGTCCACTCCCAGGTACCAGTGGTTCGTACAAGTCCTCGCCCGTCTGCCCGTCCGACCGTCGCCAGAGGACCCGGCGCGACATCTGTCGGAGTTTCGCGGGTAGTGTCGGCTGTAGTAGACGTCGTATTGGTTGGAGAGGTAGGAACTCTGGAAGACGCACTCCTCCAGCTGCGAATAGTTGCTCGTGTCCACCTGGAAGAAAGTCGAGAGAAGCAACTGCATGAAACGTGATCGTGATGATGATGATGATCGAGAAGATTATCATTATTATTATTACTATTATTAGTAGTATTATTATCATTATTATCATCGTTATTATTATTATTACTTTAATTTTTATTAATATTATTACAGTTGTAACAGTTGTTATTATTATTTTACCCAGGGTGATAATATTTCCTCAGGAACTAATAAATTATGTTAGGAGTCGATTTTATGTGGACTTATCGTGCTGAACATTTTTGTTTATGATGATGACGATGACGACGATGATTATGACAACGACGACGACGATGATGACGACGACGATCGTGATGATTTTGAATTTTATGATGATCATTATGCTGGTATTGAAATGTGTTTCATTAACCATTGCCATCACCAAATTGTATTGCGATTGGTGGCGCTAATTTTTAAGTCAACCAAACTCCCTCAACGCCATTTTGCATACGGGACATCATGGCACATAATGGACTAATTGTGCTGAAAGAGCAACAAGAGGTATTGTGTTATAGGATTTGTGAATGAGGATTAAGGAGTGTTACGGCTTTGAAAGACGGAATAGATGGCGGTGGTGATGGTGGTGGTGATGGTGGTGGTGGTTGTGGTGGTAATACTGCTTACCGGAAGTGGTAACGAGTAGATTTTCCCGCGCTTGTCCATGCACAGGTATCGGTTGGAAGCCTTATATCGGAGGAGTATAGTGGAAAAGGCTGACGACTCAGCCATGTTGCTCAGCGGAGTCGACGCCAGACTCTCCGAACAAGACTTAAAGAACGGAAGCACGTGACACCAGAAGACGACTTCAAAAACGGCTGCAATAGAGAACACAGAGAACAATTTATATAGCGCACATCTCGACATCTATACGGAGGCAATAGTGAATCGCATAAGCGGGAGATTTCAGCAGTGGGGGGCAAAAATTTAACTTCTGCCCGAAAAAGAAATCTTGAAATCTCGTGGAAAATACTACTTTTCCCAGAAAAAAACTTGACGACCTTTTTTTAGTCATTTCCCGGTCTGCTTGCCCCGAAAAACAGACTTGCCAGAAATTTGGGAGGGCATTTGCTCCCTTTGGACCCCGCCTCGTACGCCTATGCGCATAAGAACGATGAGATATGCATGGTTACATAAAATATCAGCCCTTGTTTATATCCCAGCTTTAAACATAATAGGATATGGAATTCATATTATATACGGACATATTTAAATAGGCCATCTTTAAAAATTAAATTACATTGTAATAAGTAGTAGGCCTATACACCATAATGTATACATGTATAAGCCTATATATATAGAGGGAGTATGTATGATTGGGAGATCATTAAATATACAGTTACACAACAGCTGGAGACTGTGTATGTATATGTGACTGTGCATGCATTGCACAAGGGTGAATGCTGAAATGTGGCTTTTTTTAAAGCTGGCAAATACAGCTAAACAATTATTACTAAAAGCTATTAAGTTAAAACAAGGAAATGCAAGAGCAAAGAGAGGGCAATGACAGCTTTAAAATTTAAAAGCTACCAAATGCAGCCGTGAAAATCAGAAGCCAGTTCATTCCAGAGGTGTGGTGCAGTGTTTGATGCGCTGGCTCGGTTGGAGCAGGGGCGGATCCAGGGGGCCAAAATGGCCATGCCCCCCATTTAAAAATTGCATGGGACGTGGCCCCCCATTTGATTTCAACAAGCCATTGCATAAATGTAGCGAGAGAGAAAAACAGGATACCAGGCCCCCATTAAAAAATCGCATGGGACGTGACCCCCCCCTATTTGATTTACCATACTCCCGACTATGATGACTGACGACAACAAAAGTTGTCAACTTTTTTGGCGGCTGAATTGGTATCTTTTCCTTAAAAATTGGACGAATGACTAAAAAAAGGTCATCAACTTTTTTGACGGCTGAATTGGTAAAAAAAAGGTCAAAAAAGATCATCAGTTTTTTCGGCGACGAATAACACGAAATTTTTCCTGTCCCACCAACAAGACCGAAAATTTTGGCCCCCCCCCGAAAATTTCTGTCCTTGGGTTGAAGCATATATGCTACTCGATATGGCTGGTACAGTAGGTCCTACTGTGACTGTGAGAGGGGCGCTTCATAAGTCTGTAAATAGAATAAACATAGTATAATAAATATATTATTCATAGACTTACCGTTTAGCGAGTTCAGCAGCCCAGTGGTACGTACGCTGCCATCCTCGTGAACCTCAACGCATCTATTTCTACTCGTGTTGATGAGCCGGGCATCCTTTGGCTTGTGATAGGCCGGAATGTTTACGCTCCTCCGTCTCTTCTCCCTCTCCTCGTCCAGGAACAGCTGGCGGCTTTGTCGCTCCCGGTCCTGCTGCCGGAGATGGTGGTGGGCACGGCCGTTCGTTCGAGGCGACGATCGGAAGTTGACCCCCAACGACGAAGAATTGTCCATCGTCTGCAAGCCTCGGTCGAGTGGAATTATGGGTAATGTGGTGGAGATGCCGTGAGCGATAATTGGCGCAACAGTAAAGTTGACTAAATATGTAGACATGACTGAAAA
>OX457053.1:15620694-15641854 GCA_949752735.1 Lumbricus terrestris | reverse complement strand
AGCGCTCATACAGATAACCATTCACAGCCGTTCACTGCTTGATAAGTTGTATCGTGTGAAATCTGATTTAATTTTTCTCGATTGTTCGTAATGGTAATCGTAATCGCCATACTTCTATAGTCTATAGGGTCACTCGATAGCAAAAAGAACAGGGCACCAGAGTATTCACGAGCGCTGCGTCGAGTCAGAAGGGTTGTAGCTCGTTTATTCGCACCCATCGTCGCCAATCATGGCTGGCGGCGTCAGAAACTGATGATGATGGCTCATTGTTAATGACATCATGATGGCTCATGATTAATGATGTAATGATGGCTCATGATTAATGATGCCATGATGGCTCATGATTAACGATGCCATGATGGCTCATGATTAATGATGTCATGATGGCTCATGATTAATGATGTCATGATGGCTCACGATTAATGATGTCATGATGACCAGCTTCACTAATGACGTCAGGATTCATCCGCCTTTCACTGCACTGTAGGGACATTTATATAGCGCCTTACGACAGCCTCACGAAGGCGCTTACACGTCGTGTTACTTACTTACGCTGACCCCACAACTCCTTGACCTCAAGTGTACATCAGTTTATACGGTTTTAGGTCGTTTTAATTCACACGAGATTCTCTTTGAACCCGAGTGTTATCGGGTCATAACCGAGAAGTTGAAAGGGATTTTCTCCCCCGGTGGCTGCGGTTCTTATCATCGACGGGGGGTGAAGTGCTATGCGATGATTTCGGCGGACTGGATGCCCCCCACTGTGATTCGTCTTCGTTTTGGTGGTTGGTGCAGCGTTGGGGGGGTGTGTGGTAAATTGAATTTGTCATCAGCCCATCCTTGCCGCCAGAGGCCACTAATCAAGGCGCCATTTCTCCGGTCTAATTAGTTACTGAGACAGGTGGATGCCGGCGTCTGGGTGTTGATGGTAGCCTCATCCATCCATCCATCCATCCATCCACCCACCCATCCACCCATCCAGGGAAGGGGACGTCTGGTATCTAGACCTCCATCCATCACGTCAATCGCATGACAGGTTGAGGTGTCGACACCGAACGCAAGAAGGAACCTGTTTGCTGCGTGGGTCATGTGACCCATTAACATAGTTTCAAGATATTATGCCAAGCCATTGAACTGACGGGGAGGCTATATTACGTTAAGCGCCTTTGTGATTTTGTGTCGCTAAAGCGCTAGAAAAATGTCCATAATTATGCGTATACGTACATGGAGTCCGATGATAGAACCTCCGAGTATAAGTTGAGAATAATAGTCGGGACAGTCTTTCTTCGACCTCTCAGTAAACTCTTCCTTGCACACTCCAACACCACGGTGATTTTCTTCTTCATCATTTTCTCTGCCCCTAGGCAGATTCGAACGCAAAATGCCGCCACTCCATCCTCCATCCATCCTCTCATTGAGTTTTTTATCCGTCCTTCATCATCCTGTCTAGCATATCATCTGCCTCGGTCTTCCTCTTGTTCTTTTCCTCTCCATTTTCCTCTCCATTTTCCCCTCATCAATATTCTTAGCAAGGAATCTCCTCTTAGTGTGTGTGCAGCTGCAATCCATTTTCCACGTGGATCATGGTCTGACAATTCTCATACTGCCTCCGTGCATAGTTTCCTTTTGAGTTGCGCTAAATAAATGTTCTGAGTGAACACGATGTATAATGGTTGAGGTGCTTTGCTACATGTAGGCCTACAATCGATAATGATTATCCGATATATTATCAGTTAATTATTCAATAAACACTGGTAAATAATTCGTAAGATGATGGCAATGTTGTTGTATTGTATTGTATTTTATCTGACCATTTAAAAAGCGCTTCTGGCGGCAAGAGCCTTTCAGAAGCGCTCCCAGTGCGTTCAACCCGAGAAAACAGGCAGGTTTTTAGACGAGAGAAAGACGAGGAAAGACTACCAGAGGGGATGGCAGAGCGAACTGTTGTGACCTCAAACCGTTTTGCTCCTCTGAAACAAGGACATGATGTTTCGTGGCTTGAGAAGGAAACTACTGTCAGTAACTTCTCGTAACAAGGTCTGGCAACATGCAAAGAGTTACTCAATGTTACTACGTATACCCTGGTGCCTAGATGTGAACGTTGACCTTAATGCTATTATAATCCGCCTGCTTTTAGAGCGTCTTGCTGTCTGCCTACCTGTTCCTGTCTTTACGTCGCTGTGTCCGCCTTCATACCATTCCTGGACCATTGGCTACGCCTATATCTTTCTGCGTTAGCGCCTCTGTCACTGATAATACTCTCCTAATATTTTATTCATGTGCTGGTGTTTGCCTCTGTGTTTCTCCTTCTCTATCTTTCTGTATATATCTCTCTTTCTGTCTGTCTATCTCTTTCTGTATCTATCTCTATCTCTGTCTGTCTGTCTGTCTGTCTCTCTTTGCCTCTGTCTGTCTTTGTCTTCCCTTGTGTGTTTGTGACTCAGTGTCGGCGGGGAACGAGAGATGACCACCTGGAGTTACGGTCATCCTACACCTGCCCGTGAAACAGATGAACCCACAGATATCATCCTCTGATTCCCAGCAATCCCACTGGGGACCACTGCTGCGTCCGCCGTCTCGGTATGCCCTCATCAAAGGCTCGCTCCTCTGCGGTCGGATGGATTAGTGGGCCTGGCGCCCAGCGTCAGATAAGATCTAGCAGAGCGAGAGAGACGAACACAGACAGAGAGGCAGAGAGAGACAGAGAGAGACAGAGAGAGACAGACAGAGAGACAGAGAGAGACAGGGAAACAGAGAGACAGAGAGGTGGAGAGTGACAAATGGACGATTGGATAATTGAGTTGGCATCCGTCCAGGCGTTGTTTATCTTTTCCACTGTTCCAAATCCCAACTCAGATATTGTTCTGTTTATATTGGAGTCGCTTTATCTTAATTATTGCGGGAAATCACGCAGGTGGGAGGTCCTCCCGACTCCTCCCGACTCCTCCTTACTTCTTCCGACCCCTCCGTACTCCGTGAGTCACCTTGTGTTCCTCCCATTCGCAGACCCTGCCTTTCCATTCCAATCCGTCACCAATCCTTCCATCTTAACCTGCTACTTTCCCATTGTAAAATACCTTCTCATTTTCTTCTCCACTCTCTCCACGGTTCGATACATGAGTGAAGGAATGGGGAAGACTGTGGAGGGAAAAAACCACAGTAAACTAAGATACAGTGTGAACAGCGGTGAGGGATTCTCCTCCGAGTAAAAATGTAATAATCTTCCACCTGGAAGATGTAGCCTAAACCTATTTACGTTTAGGCTACATCTTCCAGGTGGCTTACCCCTCCACAGCGAGGGATTAGGCCTAATCCAAACCAGAAGGAAAAGAAAAGAAGATCTTCCAGTAGCAACAAGTGCCACCATCTCTTGCCCTTGCGCAGGCGCATGCATGCGTCTTAGACCCACTTCGATTTCCTCAGGCACTTGGCTATATAATATACCGCGTTGAGAATTCCAAGAATCATACAACCCAGGAAGCTCATAACTTCAAAATAGAAATTCAACATTTTTCGTCCGCCTTCCAGGCCACCACAGCTGCTGTCCTGCTATGCACATTTTACGCACTGGTCTGTCTGTCAGCAAGCAGACATCGCATTTATAATCATCGATAGTTTTACATGTATGTAAATACGCAGAGGTGCGTCGCCCAGACACAGAGAGAATTCCGCCGCGGCGCGGTCTACTCCTCTCGGCGGCCAGTGGCTCAGTGGCTCGGCGGGTTCTTGGACGGGCGTTGTCGCATTCCTATGCAAGGTTACCGGCCGTCGAATGAGTCCACGATTTGCATTTGGAAATCTGTCTTAGTGCACCTTTGTGGTTTTGAGAGTCGGTGACGCAAAGTGTCTGGTTATTGGACGACATGTTGTAGCCGTGCATTCTATTGTATCGTGCATTGTATTGTATTGTGCGTTGCATTGTATTGCATTGTATTGTATTGTATTGTATTTTATTGCATTGTTTTTAAGCATTTTGTAAAGTACCTCTGTTAGTTTGGAAACTCCGCCGATGCTTTGGAAGTGCCAGTCCCAAGCCTGGAGAGAGAAGGAGGGTGACACTGATCATACTTGATATGATATATACAATCATGTCGTTAAAATACAGAAAGCCCCTCTAGTAGGGCGAACAGTCCAGAAGCACCCCCAGTGCGCAAAGCCCCGCGAGAAGAAGCAGATTTTTGGAAGAGCGATGGAAAAAGAGAGACCGCAAAAAGACGTGCAGAGCGAACAGAAGGAACAGTGCATTCGAAAGAGAAGGAAAAATTGATGCAAATGGTCGAGACTGAGCCAAAGCAGTTCTAGCACGGCAATGTTTTCCTAGTAGCCTGTATACCAGTATATCAGAATCGTATAAAAATAACTGTGAGAAGTCAGACTGTGACCCACGTGTAGTTGAGTTGTGAAAAGAAGACTTTACTATATGTCCCTAAGAATGACTTGGGATGGCTGAAACCCATCAGCCATCCAACAATTCTCACTATGAACAGTGTCCCAGATTTATATAGCGTATACATATCCCTGTAAAATATTGTATCTGACTGAGTGCATAGACCTAGACGAAAATGACTGTCCTACAGTATATATATATGAACAAAACGACAGTAGTGTCTGCTTTCTAGCAGATGTTTATAGGTGCTCCCTTGCTGAGAAATGAGCAAATGAGCATGCACTGCATAGTCTACTAGGTCATAGTTCGAACGCAGAACTCGACACAAGTCCTTGGATTTACCAGACTGATGATTAAACTGCAGTTACAGGGAGAGGAGAGGGCCTGTATTTCTATGTCTAAACGAACAACGCAATAATCATTATTAATTTGCCTCGCGGGCCGCTTTCTCATCGGAGGAGAACTGCCTTGTCCTCGCAGGCCAAAATTAACAATGCGGCAAATATGTGGGCACTGCCTTTGATACCAATTATTCACCGCTTTGTTTTTTAGCTCTCACCTTCAACACGCATGACTAAACTTGTAACAGACGGCAATTTCACTTTGATTCTGTCAACACGATCGCTATTATTAATTATAAGGCTCCTGCAGTGTTGGTATTTACCGTGTTGCATCCTACAGGTCTGAAACACAAGAGGTGAGCAACGGGTTTTGTAGACTTGGCTCTGCCAGGATGCCCACATATCAACCAGATTCCCACGTGGTATAGCCTATACCCGTATAAAACTCATTGTGGCCCCATTTCCACCACTGTTCGCACTCTGCCTCGATAAATGGGGAGGGCGAAACTAATCATCTTTTTTATGTCACGGTGTTGTTAAACAGCACAGACCCAAATGATACCAAAAGTGATACAGATAATACCAAAAGTGATACAAATGATACCAAAGTGATACAAATGATGCCAAAAGTGATACAAATGATACAAAAAGTGATACAAATGATACCAAAAGTGATACAAATGATACAAAAAGTGATACAAATGATACCAAAAGTGATACAAATGATACCAAAAGTGATATAAATTATACTAAAAGTGATAGAAATAATACCAAAAGTGATGCAAATGATACCAAAAGTGACCGATATAGTTATTATTTAGGGATACAATCGAATCCTCTGACACATCAATACACGCCAATGTCCTTGATTTCGCGCTTTGTATTTTCCATGCGCTTCTTAGACAATTAATTTCATATAACGACACCGTTGGGCTTTTCCCCTCCTGCAAAATATCTGCGGCGCACATGCTGAGAGCTTCCTTTAGCCGGGTGCTATAAAAAATCTCTCTTTACGTCCACAGTTATAAGTATGCACAGAAACGGAAGAGTGTTTGATTTGTTGAGACCTTAATTGAAGCACGATTAAGTCAAGACGAAAGATTTCTCTCTCACCTTAGAAGAGAACGACCATTTTTAATCCGTTTTCGACGGTGCTTTCATTCGTAGCACGGTGTTCGCGCCATCTAAACGAACACAAAGACAAAACAAAACGTTACAGACAGACGATACAGTTTTTTTGTCTACACTGGCAAGACGAACACCGTATAGTGTATACCCGCCCATCGACCCTCCCAGCTATGTTCTTCTTATAGATTACGTCATTGACACGTTTTTTTTTTACCTGGTTGCCATGGAAATGCAGCCTTCGAGCAAGCGCACTGCACGTGGGAACATTGCAACAGGAAACAGCGAGTGATTTGTTATCCATAGTCTGTGCACGGCTGCGAGTGATATGTCTGCCAACTGCAGAAACTTTTGTGCCACTGAGCGTGAATTGTTGTGACGTGTACTGACAGCTTTGTCGTGATTTTTATAGGTAAGCACAAGAACAACAGCGATACTGCTATTTTATGACCGCACTGTAGGTATCCATTGCACTCTTATACCAGATAATTTGTTACTTAGAGCGACCTGGTCACACTTATTTTACAAATACGGTTATCTGACGACGAGCGTGCCATGGCAGGGCAGTGGCTTCTATCCTCGGATATGGACACGTATCAAAACAGCAGACGGCGTATATCTTGGTGCCCTGGATTTTGGCGGGAATTGGAGTCGGGACTCCCTGCTGATGATGTTGGCTCTTCTGCGGCCTATGCTACTGCTGCTGCTGCTGCTGCTGCTGATGTACTGATACTGTGCCTTACATCAGACGCGTATCACTTCAAGGATGAATGGCTGGTCTATTACTCCACCAGTCTTCCGTCTCCACATGACCTCAAAACCGACACGCTGGTTCCCCGTGGAATCTTAATTGCATAAGAGCTTTATATAGCTCAACACTGAATATCCTTTGATGAGGAGACATTGATACAGCGACTATAATTATTAATTATAAACTCCGATAGTCACAGACATGGGCGGAATTTATCAGGGGCTAGGGGGAGCTAAGCCCCTTAGCCCCCCCAAGAAGACCCAGATTCATTTTTTAACCATGTAAATGGTATCTTTTCTCGGGCTTGACCCCCACCCCTAAAGAAGGCTTTAGCCCCTCCAAGAACGGAAACCAAACTCCGCCCATAGTCACTGACATAGCTTGAGTTCAAAATGGTCATTATTGTGTTGTTGAAGGCGCAACAGATTTTCGTTATGTAAATGCTTGCTACGTGTAAGAATTAGTAGCCTAATAATTCGCGATCAGGGTTTGCCACAGAATGGTAATTGGCAATGGTAAATGAAAATTTATATAGCGCCACTTCAGAAGAGACTCGCATGAGGCACAAAATAGATGGGGTACGTAATGACACTGACCCAATTAGGACATTTACCTATGACCCAATTAAGGCGTTTACCTCTGACCTATTTAAGGCGTTTATCTTTGACCTATTTAAGGGATTGACCTCTGACCTATTTAAGACATTGACCTCTGACCTATTTAAGACATTGCCTCAGGCCCATAAAACAAGCGCCATTATTAACAGTCATTTCTGCCGCGTTCACCGTTCCCGACTTATCGGCCGAAATGTCAAAAATCAGTTATCACATTCATTACTCATCCGCCGCTGTCATAAAATAATAATCAGGTGTCTTCCATCATAACAATGGTCTATTGCCAATTAACCTGTCAGCTTCAAAGATTCGCAAAAACAGGAAAACTTCCGCGATTGAATTTCAGACCCTTCCCTTCCTATCAGCACCAGGTCCTCTCCTCCACTGGATTCTTTCCCCACAGGAAGGAAACTGCCTCTGTAACTATGCATTGATGCAGAATTAAAGACAATAATATTATGATTGGGCGTGGGATTATCAAGGATAGATGAATTAAATAAAAGGGTGTGGTGTATCAGGATGATGATGATGACAACAATAATAAAAAATAGTCATAATTATATTAATAATAATAACAATAATAATAATAATAATAATCTTCTTTTAATCTGAAATTCACACAGTGCAGGATGATTGCAATTCACAGTATGATGGAGGATCACAAGTTATAACAGGAGTTTAATTTAACTGTTGGCAGTCATGCAAGGCGTCATCACATCTTACTGCTCAGTTTATCAACACCATCTGCTGAATGGAAGGTTGAGTGGAGCTTTCGACGGGGGGGGTGGGAATCGATCCAGCATCCGTGCGCTCTTCATGCCAGAATGTTTACCCTCATTACCCTCAATACCCTGTCCCTCTTCCCCCCCCCCCCCCCCACACCACCCCACCCCAACCCACCCCGCTCATTCTACCTGTAAGGTGTGACCAAGCGTAGTGTGAATTCAAATATCATCACCGACGAAGCCCTTCAACTCTGTAGGTAAATAAATTACATTGTAATTGTAAATCTAGATGCGTATGCCGCCGTTTGCTTTCATAATATTGACCCTACGACCTTCGACCCTGCTATTATTCCATGAGCCTCTGGGGAGGGATCCTCTCCCGCTTCTGCCCGTTTGAACATGTGTCACTTTATGTCAGGTAGTCCGAGTGCCACATGAGACTCACTGACGGTACCAGCGTAACAAATCGGGTCAGTGTAGTTGAAATTGCGCGAATCTCGTGCTTGGGAAGATGGCCGGGAAAACAATGACAGCTATTATAATAGGCCTACTAGTGCAAGGTCGGTCTTTTGTTTCTTGTCAAAATGCACAGACGAAATTCTGTTTCATTCAATAACTTTTTTCAATTTTCAATCATTCGTTCGTTCATTTATTCAATCGGTCATTCATTCATTCAGTGGGTCATTCATTCATTCATCCATTTATTCATTCATTCCTTCATTCCTTCAATAATTCATTTATTCAATTGGTCATTCATTCGTTAAGTTCGTTCGTTCGTTCATTCATTAATTCGTTCAAAGCACTTTTACAGCGTTTCTACAAGAGAAGCTATAGATTGTCGCTATTCAGACACCCCCCCCCCGCTCAACTACGGCGAAAGGTTTCAAATGCCTTGTAGAAAATCTAATGTGAAGAGACCCTGGTCAAGAGGACACCGCATCATATTATTCTCTCGAAGCACATGCAAGCTTCGTACACACCATTGATGCTCCTCACAGCAATCGCGCATGCAAGTGGTGCCATTACGTGACAGAAGAAACCATGGTTCTGCAGGCCTTTATTTGCGGTGAGCCATTCATGTTCATGGTGCTATTCCAGGAGAGGCAGACATCTAGTCTTGCCGCTTTGGTGCATATAAATATAATGGGCGATCGTGCAAACATAAAACGAAACTAGGTAAGCAGAGTGAGATTGTATCTGTGTTTGTAAACCATCATTCTTACCTGTTTTTTGTGAAGCTGTCCAGAATACGATCCGAATCCAAGTTGCTATTGCACCGTAAGTTTAAGATCCACTGCACTTTGTAACAACTGCTATCAATACTATTTACCAGTACTAATAGCCGATATTAACGACTAATATAATTAACAGCAACACGATTTCAAGTCTACAGTAGATCTGTATAACCGTCTCCGTAATGTTATCCAAGGTTGTGAGCTTCTGTGAATAATAACAGCGCAACACCCGCTTTATATAACCAACGACGACACTTCAGAAGTGTTTCTCTGCAGCCCTAATACAAATAACTTTGTTTTAGGGACTAGCTTTAGTTAATCACTGTGAGGGTGTGTGTATGTGTGTGCGTAGATCTGAGTGTGGGGAGGTCAGAGGACGCGGGGAAGGGTACGCGAAGTGAACGGACCAATGAGAAGAGGGGTGGGAGGAGCCAAGATTACTATGAGCCGTTCACGGAACCGGGCAGATCGCTCAGCCGTTGTGTGATGACTGATACGTTTCATGGTTTTTGACGGTGGGTTTGTTTGAGTTTGTCTGTCTGTCGGTGTGCGTCCGTCTGCGTGTGCCTCTGTTTGTCCGCGGCGGTCCGTCTCGATCGGGTTGGCGTTACAAAGGCATTCTGTGCATAGAATAATTTGCTGGCATTCAATGACTGTACTGTTAACAATTACTAATTGTGTGTTTTTCTTGCCACTCTAATTGTGATTTGGATCATTCATTTATTTCCTCGTTGGATGTTTGATTATCGATGACGATAATCTTTGGCGAATACGGGAAATTATTTGGCATTAATCCGGCCTTAATCCTTCTTAATCTTTACCAAGTCTTATCCTATCTAATCCCACCCAATGACTTCTAAAATCTAAAGCACCTTTTTCATAATGCTCAAGACAACAGTTAATGCTCGCCTCGAATCATGATCGCAGTCAAAGTCATGAGCCCACGAGTAAAGAAGATGGTGGGATACATATAAATTCCGATTGATTTGTAGTATTGTAATGAGCTGTATTTTACAATTTATATAGCGCTTCTTCCAGTGTATCCCATTCAGAAACGCTCGCATTACGACAGACCCATGCATGCGGTTGACAAAACTGCCCTGCGGTGTCTAATAGAAGCCACAATATCACGTATATAAGTGTGACCTCTTTAAGACCTATAATTAGCCCTGTAAAGGCCTCTCTCTGCAGCTGCTTATCAAGCACATGCCTGGCACACAGCGCTACAGACCAGGCTGCGGGGTTTCAACCCTGATGGGTTTTGACGGGGAACCGCGCGTAGTTCAGTCGCAGATAGCCAGACATGGGTTGTTGGGAAATAAAGTGCTGTTGAGCGATCAGGTCCCGGTTGATAACTACCGATGCTGAGGATACATGCATCTGTATTTATTTATTTATTTATTAGTATTTTTTAAAACTAGTTTAGAATTGTCAGGTCTCGTCTTCAGGATTTGAAGAGAAAATTCCTTTAAAAGCGACCATGTTATAGCACTGAATGCTGACAGGCGCTGGAAAAGCAAAGTTGCTTTGCGTCTGTCAGCAGTATAATGGACCAAATGTGTTTGCCGATTTCCGTGATGAATTCCAAGGCTGATGGATTAAGCGGGCCTAGGGTCTACATGGCTCCACTGGTTGGAAGATGTAAGAAGCCGATTATTGTTATTATTATTTTTGTTATTATCATTATTATTATTATTATTATTATTATTTTTTTTTTTGTTTTGTTTTTTTGTTTTGCCCTGAGGTACTTCATTCCCCCAGGGACTTATGGACTATTATTAATTGAAGAAAATGTCTGGTGGGTCAGGCCTCGTCTTCAGGGTGTGAGGTAAAAGAACCTTTGAAAGCGATCAGGTTGTGGCGTTGAATACAAACGGACAGACGCTGAAAAAGGAAGAAGGCTTCACGTCTGTCACCACTGATAGAAGAGATGCGGCTGCCAATTTCATTTATGAAGTCTGAGGCCGACGGGTTGAGTGGTCCCAATGTCTCTATGGCCACCGGCTGGAAGATGTGCGAAGTGGGCAGGCCTCCGTATTTTTGTTCTTTGCGGATGGCCGCCTGCACTGATGCAGGCCCGACCAAACCGTTCGGGTGGGTTATGTACGAGGCGGCACAGGTATGAACGATGGTGGCATCCCACGCCAAGTATTTCCCCTCTGACCAGGGTATGAGGGTTGCCCCGTCCGGCCTTTTTCCATCGGATCTAAAGAGACCCGCCGGTTCCTTGATGCTTGGGATGTCAGCTCTGAGAAGGGCACGCCAAATGATGTCATTTATGGCGTGGTGACGAAGGGATCGACCCATAGCTCTCCTACAGACGAAGCCATGATGGCCTTCGGGGCCAACTCCCTCGCCACATTGGCAAGTGTGAGGACCACACAAGTCCAAGCCCAACCTCAGGCCCACCGCCACCCGGACAGCCTCGTTAACCAGGACAAGGCCACAAGCGGCGATTGGAAGCGCGAACAGCCAGTCAGCTGAATGGGGGCTGCCCGACGCGTCCAGCCTGGCTCGGTTGACTAACCCGACGGCGCTCTGGCGGATTTCCGCCTTGTCCTTTTCAACTAGGGGTCTGTCCCAAAGGCTCTGTTTTCCGGGTAAGGGGTGCATTGTCGCCGGCAAGGTTTCACAACGGGCTTCCAACAGATCCGACACGAACTGGTCAGGGGCTCCCACACCAGACGCAAGGATGGCAGATTGCAGGTCGAGAGTCGACGCGGCTGAAGCCAAAAAGGCGGAAGAAGCCAGCGAAACGACTCTACGGATGCCAAGTCCGCCATCTTTGATTGGAAGCGCAGCCTGCAGCCACTGGATGTCATTGAGAGAGCAGTTAACAATCGTCTCAATGCCCGTTCTCATGAGTTCGTCTAATGTTATTATTATTATTATTATTATTATTATTATTATTATTATTATTATTATTATTATTATTATTATTATTATTATTATTATCATTATTATTATTATTATTATTATTATTATTATTATTATTATTATTATCATCATCATTATTATTATCATTATTATTATTATTATTATTATCATTATTATTATTTTTATTATTATTATTATTATTGTTATTATTATTATTATTATTATTATTATTATTATTATTATTATTATTATTATTATTATTATTATTATTATTATTATTATCATCATCATTATTATTATCATTATTATTATTATTATTATTATCATTATTATTATTTTTATTATTATTATTATTATTGTTATTGTTATTATTATTATTATTATTATTATTATTATTATTATTATTATTATTATTATTATCATTATTATTGTTATTATTGTCATTATTGTTATTATTATTTTGTAATGCCCCGAGGTATTTAGGTTTCCTCAGGGACTTAAATATTAATTAAGAACAGAATAAAAAACATATGGAACGGCACATAATAATAACATCTGGCCTGGGATGCCACAGTGGTCCACACCTGCGCGGCCTCCTACATCGCTCACACAGCGAACGTGGCAGGAGCCGCTGCGGAACAAGCCGCCGTACGAAAAATCGAGAAGTACATAGGGCTGCCATCATCACACCTCTTTGCTCCCATTGCCCTGGAAACACTGGGCCCCATCAACTCTACCGGACTCAGCTTCATCCGCAAGGTCGGTCAACGTCTCTCGGTTATTTCTGGAGAGCCACGGGAGGTGACCTTTCTGTTCCAGCGCTTTTCTATTTGTATTCAGCGCTATCACGCCATTGCATTTCGTGGCACTTTCACTGTTGTTGCGGAGGACAAGGCTTGATTTTCTAGACATTGAACAACGGCTCCAAGCGTACTTTTTTGAAATCCCGAGGGATCTAAGGTACCTCGGGTAAATAATAATAATAATAATAATATAATAATAATAATAATAATAATAATAATAATAATAATAATAATAATAATAATAATAATAATAATAATAATAATAATGATAATAATAATCTTCCAGCCGGTGGCCATTGAGACATTGGGCCCACTCAACCCGTCGGCCTCAGACTTCATAAATGAAATTGGCAGCCGCATCTCTTCTATCAGTGGTGACAGACGTGAAGCCTTCTTCCTTTTTCAACGTCTGTCCATTTGTATTCAACGCCACAACCTGGTCGCTTTCAAAGGCACTTTTGCCTCACACCCTGAAGACGAGGCCTGACCCACCAGACATTCATTCTTCAATTAATAATAGTTCATAAGTCCCTGGGGGAATGAAGTACCTCAGGGCAAAAAAAAAATTAATAATAATAATAATAATAGCAACAATGACGATTTCTATGGCGCCGTAACACAGCCATGCCCTTACAAGAGCGCCTCACATACTATACTAACTAATTAATAACGGGAATGATATGCTAGAGTTGACCATGATATTGTCAAGTTCGAGTGCTTCATATATCAATTGCTTTAAGTTTTCATTTAAACTCTTTAACCTGAACATGATCTAAAGTATCGGATCGAACTAATATATATATATATATGCGTGTGTGTGCGTGTAATTGTATATATATATATGTACTATGCATTGTGTGGAAGTTGTTTTGAACTGTGTCTGGTCTTGGTGGTTGCAGAGCCTGAGAGAAAGTAGTCGATAAAGAAGGTGACAAGCAGGTGCTTGGAGGTCAATTCGGCTGTCAGAGGCAGTTTAAGAGATGAGAGAGCAGCCGACCTAGAGTCGACAATTTGCTTTGCATCATTCTCTAACGAATCCGAACAGGGTGAGACACCGTGATAAGCAACCTGGCGGTATTCGGTGACAATAGCTATAGCTCGCGACTTGAACAGGGGCTAACTTTTATGCTATCGCGAGTTCTCGGCCTCCGAGTAATCGGCTCTCGGCTGCAGAAATAGAGAGAGAGAGAGGGAGGGAGGGAGGGAGGGAGGGAGAGAGAGAGAGAGAGAGAGAGACAGACAGACAGACAGAGACAGAGACAGAGACAGAGAGACAGAGAGAGGGAGAGAGGGAGAGCGAGAGAGAGAGAGAGAGAGAGAAAGAGAAAGAGAAAGAGAAAGAGAGAGAGAGAGACACACACACAGACACAGAGACAGAGACACAGAGACAGAGAGAGTGAGAGAGAGACAGACAGAGAGAAACAGACAAACGGAGACAGACAGACAGGCAAAAAGAGAGAGCAAGAGGTGTGCGCCGTTTTACAATTTTCCGCATTACGCATTCGGACTTTGGTTCGGCGTGGCGCATAAAATAACAATTAGTCCGTCACCCGTGGCCCAACGCCGCCGGACCGACTTGTGACAGCCCGACTCTGTCACCGCCGTCGCGTCCAGGTTAATCCAGTTGGCTTTATTCATTTCAACATCTATCCATGCGATGCTAGTTCCCACCCACCCACCACCCGATCAGGCGGCTTGCGGCCGTTGGGCCCCTATAGACTGCAGCCTGACAAGGGGAAGAAAATCCGAATATGCAGGAGATTTCAATTAACCGTTTGCTTGGTGTCTATAGTGGGCAAGGCAATTGGTTTGAAGTTGACTGGTTTGTATACATCACCAGTGAAAGGATTAAGTAAGACCTGGGTATGGCTATATTTACCGAGCGCGAAAGCTACATGTAACTAATTGCCAGTAATTGGTGCTGTAGGGTGGGCAGAGTCATGGGTTCAATTGGTTTTGGAATTCCGGATATAAAAATCGGCTTGCTTCCTAGAATACCCAACTCCGCCACTGGTTGTTCTCTGTCAGTGCCAGTCACAAGCCTGGAGAGGGGGAGGGCGACACAAGTCATCCTTGATACGACTCAGTGTCGCGAAAGAGCATTGAGTCGAAATGGAATACCCAAGGGCCAGGGTCATGTAGTCTATGCAGCGAGGGGTACGGACATTTCCCCCTGGACAAAACACCCCCGAACAAACCCTCAGGGTAGGACTAAGCCCTCTGGTAGAACATATTGCGTGTAAGTGGTATTACTATAAAACGGCGGTCCTATAAGTAGGCTACGCAAGTTTGGTTGATGAAAAGAGTTCTCGCTAAAAGGAAACCGGATTGATACAAAATAATGTTTGCTTAAATGGAAGCTGGATTGATGAAAATGTTCTTGCTTAACTTGGAGCTGGATGGATACAGAAATAATTGCTATTTAAATAGAAGTTGGATTAAACGAATTTTTGCCTAAATGGAAGCTAGATTGATGACAAGGATTCAAGCTGTCCTATATAAATTGCACCAACAGGTATCGGAGTGACTGAACGACACTAACAAGCTATAAGTTCACGCTTGAATGACAGCGACAGGTGTTTACCCGTATGACACTAACTAGTTGACACAGCACCGCGAACTGGATAATTAACCTAAATTTGAGCAAATTATACCAACAGAAATTGGCTATTTGCGCAGCAAAGGGGGAAGAATTGTCCGGGGGGGTTAATGTCCTAGGGAATTGTCCGGGGGGTATGTCCGGGGGTTTTGTCCGGGGGTTTTGTCCAGGGGAAATGTCCTACACTCATGCGGCGAAGAGCTCCTCTTCAAACCAAGTTATAAGAGGAAACTTCCTTGTTTTGTAAGCGACTTTCTTTTCCATCGCCCTATAGCATACGCATTACACACTGAACAGAGTGAACGCCGTCTCGTCTAAGGAGTGAATCTATCTTGATTAAACTTGAACTATTTGCACTAAATTAAGTCCTTTGCGCTCGAGATATTTTATCATAATAATATTAGTCGCATAATTATTAACGGGCATTTTCTTGAGACGTCGAGCTAGATACGGAAAGGATCTTTCATGGTTTTTCTTTACAATGAGCAGCGGAACCGAAATTCTGAAGACTAATGAGACAGATAACATAACAGAATGTTGTTGATGATGATGATGAATGAGAAACGTTTCTTTTTAGAAACTTACTTTTTAGACTTTGGGGCCGTCCATAAAGTACGTCACGCTCCAGGGGGAGAGGGAGTGTAAGAAAGTGTGACAGTTTGTGACAGGGGGAGGGTCAGGCCATGTGTGACGTCACACATTTATTTTTTAAATTATTTTATATTTTTTTTGTTCTTAGTGTATACCTAAAATCCGACCCGGCTCGGCCAGGCGTGTCTAAAACCCGGCCTGGCGGGATAAAAGTTGATATCTCGTCACTATCAAAGCGTATAGGGACACACGTCACTATCAGAGGGATTAGGGATAGTATCCTAGGGTCTAGAGGGTTAGGTAAATGGTTAGTTTTTAAATTTTTTGTTCGAAAGTGTGACGTACTTTAGGGGGGGTCCGAGATTTGTGACAGCTTGTGACAGGGGGGAGGAGGGGGTCAAAAATGGTCAAAAATAGCGTGACATACTTTATGGACGGCCCCTTAAGCATTCTATACGCGTATAGAATGCCTAAAGTCTAAAAAGTAAGTTATACTTGAAGGATAGCAAAGTAGCGTTGCCTATTAGAATCAGAAATTATAATCTTGGGGTTTTTGTCACCAGAAACGCTGTGTCCCTTTCCTATCTCACGTATAGCTTATAAGTTATAACTGCCCCCCAAAAATAAACTTGATTAGGTCTAGGTATAAAAATGAAAATTAATGAGTCAATCTCTCTTGCATTTTTTTTAATTGAGCAGGTTTTGCGGTATCATAAAATAGTAGTAGCTTATAGTTCAAGTACTTATCGGGTGTCACAAACACTTTGCTCTGTGTTGAATTCGGAAACTCCTACGACCTAGTGACTAGCAGGTTCACAAGATGTCTTATTTTTCAAGAATTTATTACTGCTGATTAAGAGGCAGAAACTCAGAACTGTGGTCCGATTTATCTGGAAATTATTTGTCGTAGAATACACATTTTGGTGAGATAAGTTGACAGGAGAGACGTCTCTTATTCCGCTAATTTCATGATCGACCGCAATGTCAACATTAGCCGATTAAGACCTACTTGGCATGTTTGGTTAAGGACAGCCAGGCAGCCAGACTTCCTTCGCGCTGTGTATATAGTGTAGGCCAATCAGAACGAACTGTGGGCACGGCGGTTCGTCTGACGTCATATCGTTGATACCTCTTGAAAAACATCTATTGCGAATCTGCGATTCCATTCATTGTTGACCATAGCGGGAACCCCGGGGTTCCAGTGGAGCCTCTAGGGGTCCGGCTATGTGTAAATGACGCGTGGTCGCGCTAGCAGTAAATTCTTCACTGCATTCTACAGTTGGTCATCTCTGCTGGATCTCCATAAAAGGAGATATTATATTAAATATTTATTCAGATGAATTGATAATTATATGTTTTCTCTGGAATGACGGTCTTCCTAATCCGACTGGCATTTCCGTCAGCTTATCCTTGCGCTGCCATTAATAGTCAGACCTATTAAAACAATCAGACAGTGGTCATCGACATGGGTGGTCACTGGTCATTGCACTCACTAGTCAACTGGCCAACTGAATCCATGACTTGACTCACAAGGTCGTAAAAATGATTTCCTAATTTTTCAGGAATTTCGTTTTATGATGCATTCATATATTCGGAATGCATCTTTAAGGTATAAGCTTTGCCTACACGCCCATGTTAGAAGCTTTAGTAGCTTATCTGTGGGTCTAACTGCTAAGTTCGTCTCGTGCATATTCGAGCTGTGGCTCCAGTTTCAACCTCGTTTGCAAGTGACACGTATTTTTGATTATCTGTTTTGTGTTTATTGTAATATCTAAAAAGTGAAAACGAAATTGAAATGGTTTGAAGAGAAGTTAAGGAGTGCACAACAGAAAGCTTGGGTCATTACGTCGCCCAATTTGTGAGCCAAATCTACACCTCGGCAATTCTGAATCACTCAATCAATCACTCAATCAATAAATCAATCAATAAATAAGTCCTTTCATTGATCACCATGATGCCTTGCCTTGCCTTCAACCATCCTCGACACGAGGGTTGGTCGCATTTTGGACAGTTCTTCTCCATCCTCTCCTGTTACACGCAAGTAAATAATATACAGTGGCATAAACGATTGTCAGCACTATATCTTAATGCTAAGTACAAGTCACTAGCGTCGTATCAAAGGTTCTGTCCAGGGTCCAGGAATATCAACTGGATCTCCAACCCCCCACCCCTTTCCGGGAGATCAAGGATAGTCTCACAGCAGTGTGTAGGCTTATCAAAGATCATTAAGGCTGAACAATGATAATAAATGATGATCACGTCAGGTCAACATGTATAGTTAAGTTGGCAGAGACTGATTATAGACAATCCGATGATACCCTGCAGGAGGTCGTCTAGATTTGAAGGTCATTAGTTAGAACAGGTGGCCAGCCGGGCGGTCATCTGACGAGATGGGCAGTTGCTGAGGCAAGTGCCTTAGATACCAGACCTCACAGGGATCGGGCTGCCTACTACAACTGACGGGAAGCATATGATGATTAATTATAAGATTGCATAAATGGAATGATAAAGCTGAGTAATGCGAGTAGAGTCATATACGTAGAAGTCGGTTATTATAATCACATGCCAAAATCTGAACTGTAATGCATTGCGTGTGAACATCAGATTGACTTAATACATTGCGGAGGTGGGTGATTGGTTGCCTGAAAAAGCTTCAGATCCTACTGAACTCGGTCCGGAGTTCGAAACCAGGTCTACGGCATGGGATATGCAATTTCGCTGTAAAAACGTAATCACAATCTTTTTAAACTCTGAATTTCCACTACAGCTCTATACACTAAACCTACACACACACACATATATATATATATATATATATATATATATATATATATATATATTATAATATATGCGCAGGTCACAAATGAATAAGTCAGACTTATATATTATGTTCAGACAGCTGTCAGTTTGTTAAAAATATATATATGACTTCATACTATGCACTAATTGCACTGATATAGGCCTAGAGTTACATTCGATTAATCATAACTGTCGACTTTCACGTTGTATATACACGGTGTCCCAATTGAATTGATACCCTTTTTGTTTTGGCAATATACTTGTCAATTTTAAATGAAACTCTATAAAATTTCAGAGAATGTAAGAGGGATAAATTATCAATGTTCTCTTAAAATTTCATCCGATTATACAAAAAGAATCCGAAGTTATGCACATTCAAATTTGGGCAAAGAAAATTGTAAGTTTTAAACTGGCTAGTTTTTGGAGCACCGCGTATACAGTGCTCCTATACACACGGTGCCACGTGATGACGGAAACATGATCCGACTTTAGGTTTAGTCAGTTCGTCGTTATTCCTCTCAGTCAGTCACAGGTCAGGTTCGTGATGCTGTCATATGCCAATCTGTCTGTTTGTCTGTCTCTGTCTCTGTCTGTGTCTGTCTTTCTCTTTCTTTCTTTCTTTCTTTCTCTCTCTCTTTCGCTCTCTCTCTCTCTCTCTCTCTCTCTCTCTCTATCTGTCTGTCTCTCTCTCTCTCTCTCTCTCTCTCTCTCTCTCTCTCTCTCTCTCTCTCTCTCTCTCTCTCTGTCTGTCTCTGTCTGTCTCTCTGTCTGTCTCTGTCTGTCTCTCTGTCTGCCTCTCTCTGTATGTCTCTGTCTGTCTATGTCTGTCTCTCTGTTTCTGTCTGTCTGTCTCTCTCTCCCCCATCTTTTCTCTCCCCCTCTCTGATTCATTACCACACGTCATAAAGAGAATCGGAAGGTGGACGGGAGGAAACCTATCCTGCATCAAAAAGGCCTAGAGCATAGGCTGACCTAGCTTATGCAATGTTACAAACGTCAGCATCATTCTCATTTTACAACTTACACCCACCTATAAGTGCGCAACTCAAATTCTTTACTTTCTGTCAACTTTTTCAATCTAGAGAGCTTGAGGGGGCGCTACAGAAATGGAGTAATAAAATATATCCTCCGCTTTCTGTCTTCGATCATTCGATTCTTCTTTCATTCTTCACCTCGTGCTCCCCATATACAGGGTGGGCCATAAAAAAGTAACCCACTACGGTTTTCTACCCATATCCGTAGGGAGCTACTTTTTATGGCCCACCCTGTACATGTAGGTCCAATTTCTGCTCCTTCTTCTAATCCACATATTCTCTCCATTCTTTCTCCGTCTCTCCTCACGATCACCTTCTTCTTTTCTACACCAATATATAGCTATGTTATGTATTTCTCCCGTCTGCATTCTTGTCCTGAATTCTTAGCGTGACGAGGTTTTTGTCGGCGACATATTGCATACCATCAAATATCTCAGTCTACTACGGATCTTGTTGAGTCAATATTTAAATTTTAAGTCGGCCTCGAGTCGATATAGACCCGCACTGTGTAGGCCTCTATAGGGAAGGCTGTTCACATAGTTAGCGTGTCTTTACCGCGGTAAACACCTGTTATATGCAAATCGACTGTATTTCAATTGAGGTCTCTCTTTCTCTTTTGATATCAACCGAAAACTTGCAATGACCGTCAGAGAAGCTCTGGTGAATAATGTTTCCAATTGACACTATATATATATAGACAGAGATCAGCCGACTCTCTTCGGTGGGTGCATGGTGATGGCGATGCGCTGGCTTCCATGCCCAGTGTATCTGAGGCTCCAATCATGTGTGCTCGTTTATCTCTGTGCTCTCTGTACCGAAATGTTGCGCTGTTCCATGCAGGAAGAACCGTAGTACGTGCTGCACCACCTACCCAAAATAATCTATTCCTTCTATTCAACTCTAATCCATTCTATTCTATTCTATTCTATTCTATTCTATTCTATTCTATTCTAGTCTAGTCTAGTCTAGTCTAGTCTAGTCTAGTCTAATCTAGTCTAATCTAGTCTTGTCTAGTCTAATCTATTCGTCAGATTATTCTATTATATTCCAGTCTATTCTAGTCTCATCCATTCTAGTCCAGATTATTTTATTCTATTCTATTCTAGTATATTATATTCTAGTCTAATCTATTCTATTCTGATACATCATGTTCTAGTCCAGTTCATTCTATTCTATTCCATTCCATTCTATTCTATTCTATCCTAGTCTCGAAATATTGAGCTGTTCCAGGAAGAACCGTCTATATAAGCAGAAATACGTGCTGCACCAACTACCCAAT
>OX457053.1:15563194-15618194 GCA_949752735.1 Lumbricus terrestris | reverse complement strand
ATCATGGATATCATTTGATCAAAGACGAAGATATATGTACAGCTAAAGTCTGGTTGTTGACACTTTCTCTCTCCCTCTGTTATTGTCCCTGTGTGTTTCTGTTTGTGTGTCTATTTATCTTTGTCATTCAGTCTCTCACCCTGTGTATGTCTGTCTATCACCTGTCCATCCATATATCTACTCACAAGTGCCAGTCCCAAGCCTGGTGGAAGTAGGAGGATGACGCTGATATTCGATATGCAATCCAACAGAGTTGTTAGACGGAAACCATACTTCTTCGTCCTTCACTGTGTTTGTCTCTGTGTGTCTGTCTGTGTGTCTACGTGTCTGTGTGTGTCTGTTTGTCTGTCTGTGTGTCTGTCTGTTTGTCTATCTGTGTGTCTGTCTGTGTGTCTGTTTGTCTATCTGTTTGTCTGAAAGTCTATATTTTTGTGTCTTTTGTTCAAAAGAACTGTTTGAAAAGCACCATGTCTAACCGCAAGCAACATGCACTGACAAAGGTTTACTCAGGGAGAAAAATGCTTGGGAGAAGAGGGGTCACCCTCCCCAATTTTTCTTGGGGCTCACAGCGAAGCAGCGGCGCCCGCAGACGTACGCACGTACGCAAGTGCGTACAGCGCGATGACTAAAAAAAGGTCATCAGTTTTTTCGGCGGATGGAAAAGGTATGTTTTGGGGGAAATTTTGGCTGATGACTAAAAAAAAGGTCATTGACGAAATTTTTTCCCCTGTTCCCCCTCCATCGAAAATTTCTGTGCGTACAAGAAAACAATTCTGCGGGCGCCGCTGCAGCGAAGTCTTCTTTTCACGCCTCAACTCTATGTGCATCATAGGCTGACTCCACCCCACCCCACCGTCTTTCATTTGACTCTTTCCTGCAAGCGTTCCGTAATTATACATCTACCATCTCCTCGCTGATATAATTATTTAGATCATTCGCCATTTACAATGCGCTATAATAATTTAAGAACGTGTCACTATATCTGATCAAAGTTCGGCATCACTATATCTTCGCCTGCCAGAGTATCAGTCAAAAAACGACACTCGAAAACCAGGATGTTTGCACACAAGTCTCGTGAAAGATATTCGTCTGTATATATGACAACCTTATTTATATAGATGGCTCCATGATTATATAAACCGCATGATTCTACAGAGAGATCATCTGCTAGTCGACTGAGGCCAATGTCACATGGCAGCCTCACTGCAGTGGTTAAAGTGGTTTGGGTGAGCAGTGGGAACGCTGAATGTGAGCAGCGGGAACGCTGAATGTGAGCAGTGGGAACGCTGATGAAGAATTTTATTGAAATGCATGTGTTTTGGAGTTCCATCATGATGAGCAGTGGGAACGCAGGCCAAGGATTTCGAGAGCAGTGTGAACGGCGTTCCCACGCGTTCCCACCCACTTTAAACCACTTTGATGACAGGGCCTCCCCTAAAAGTCTCCCCCGGTGACTCTATATCGAAACAGATTCTTCCCCCCCTCTCTATCCCCGGGCGGATCTGCTCCAGAATAAACCCCTAGTAGATTATATCTGATATAAAGTCTCCGGGGGGAGACTTCCTACTTCGCCGAAATAAAGTGTCCCTCATTCAGCGTGAAATAAGGTTTTCAGTCCCATAACATTTATAGATAAGCAGGTTATGATAAGCCGTTAGTTTATACGTTGCTAAAAATTAATTGTTTAACAAGAACATTATGCTTTTTATCACAAGATTTTTATTCTAATACAGAGCTTCAGTCTCTGTTTCGGGAAGGGAAGAGAGGTTTTATAAATATCGATCGTGACACCGGGCTCTGACATGTGCAATGATATTGGATCCTGAAAATTATTATGCCACGATCAGCTATAATTATACATGTACATTTGTACATGTAAGTACTTAGTAGCCATGCATGGAAGCAAGGTTTTGCGAGATGTCGTGGCGTATACTGAGCTTTTACAGAGCGCCTCTTGAGTTTGGAAGGTGTAACAAAATGAGCGCATTCGCATGGTGACATAAATGAAGTAAAAAGTCCATTCAATGCCAATTCCGCCACTGGTTGCATTCTGCCAGTGCCAGTCCCAAGCCAAGACAAAGGAGGAGGGCGTCGCTAATGTTCTTTGTTACCACACAGTGACGTTAAACTGCAAATACCACCACCCATTCAGTTCCATGTGGAACATAGGGAGGCGCTCATCTCCTTTTCAGTAGCCTTGAGCCAGCAATGGACGAATCCCATGGTCCTGGATACGAGACCAGTGTATCGTAGGACTTGCCGTTTACTTCCCAGCTTACGCCGAGAGAGAGAGAAAGAGATAGAGAGAGAGAGAGAGAGAGAGAGAGAGAGAGAGAGAGAGAGAGAGAGAGAGAGAGAGAGAGAGAGAGAGAGAGAGAGAAGGAAAGAGGAAGACCGGGAGAAAGACACAGAGAGACGGAGAGAGAGAGAGAGACAGACAGAGACAGACAGAGAGAGAGACGGAGAGAGAGACAGGGAGGCAGGCAGACAGAGACGAAGACAGAGACAAACACAGAGACACACAGACATACAGAGAGAAACACGGAGACACGGAAAGACAGAGATATACAGAAAGAGAGAGAGAGAGATAGAGAAAGAGAGAGAGAGAGAGAGAGAGAGAGAGAGAGAGAGAGAGAGAGAGAGAGAGAGAGAGAGAGAGAGAGAGAAGGAGAGAGGAAGACCGGGAGAAAGACACAGAGAGACGGAGAGAGAGAGACAGATACAGAGAGAGAGAGAGACGGAGAGAGAGACAGGGAGGCAGGCAGACATGCAGAGACGAAGACAGAGACAGACACAGAGACACACAGACACACAGAGAGAAACACGGAGACACGGAAAGACAGAGAGATATACAGAAAGAGAGAGAGAAAGATAGAGAGAGAGAGAGAGAGAGAGAGAGAGAGAGAGAGAGAGAGAGAGAGAGAGAGAGAGAGAGAGAGAGAGAGAGAGAGAGAGAGAGAGAGAGAGAGAGAGAGAGAGAGAGCGCTGTGCTAAGCATCGGTCTCTTTGATGTGTCTTCGGTTGCAGAGTCTGGTAATAAATCACGAGGATGCTGATGCTGATGAGGATGCAGACCATGGAGATCATCTGCGGGTCTATAGACCCAGCAGCTTCTGCAACCGCATCTCATCACCTTGCCGCACTCGACACGGTAGACCTTCATCCGAGATGCTCTTCGTTCCCCTTCACTGAACATCAATCGACATTTCACGCTTCGGTTTCTCTCTGTCTGAGCGAGTGTAGTTCAAGATGTCTGCACTTCTTCACTGACCCAATGACCCATGGGTATGTTATGATAGATATGTTATGATAAGTATGGTAGGTGTGCTATGATAGGTGTGTTATGATAGGTGTGTTATGATAGGTGTGTTGTGATAGGTATTTTATGATAGATATGGCATGATATGTACGTTATGATAGGTATTTTATAATAGGTGTGTTATGGTAGGTATTTTATGATAGGTATGTTATGATAGGTATGTTATGATAGGTATGCTATGATAGGTATGTAACGTATGTTATGATAGGTATTTTATGATAGGTATGTTATGACAGGTATGTTATGATAGATTATGTTATGATAAGTATGGTAGGTGTGCTATGATAGGTGTGTTATGATAGGTGTGTTATGATAGGTGTGTTGTGAATCTTGTGATAGGTATTTTATGATAGATATGGCATGATATGTACGTTATGATAGGTATTTTATAATAGGTGTGTTATGACAGGCATGTTATGATAGGTATGTTATGATAGGTATGCCTGCTCTATCTAACGTGTATTATATACTGGCATTCAGGTGTACCTGTCGGCTTCCTTCTAACAACTTAGGCAAGCTGTAAGCAGGCCTTGCATAATCATTGTCTGAAATTACAGCAAATAATTATATGTCTGACTCAAGAGAGTCAAGACGCAATACTTTGGCACTTCCTGAACTTTCTGCGCATTAATTCAATAATTAAATCCGGGAATTTTTATATTACGCCTCTTCAAGAGACCTGCTCAGAGGCGGTCCCAGCCCAGCCACCGTTAGAAAACGGCATTCAAGTGACTTAAAAAAAGACGCGAGTTTTGTGATATCGAGATTACGTGGCGGTGGTGGTTCTTGGTGGTGGTGGTGGCGGTGTTGTTGCTGTTGGTGTTGGTGTTGCCGTGGTGGTGGTGGTGGTGGTGGTGGTGGTGGTGGTGGTGGTGGTGGTGGTGGTGGTGGTGGTGGTGGTGGTGGTGGTGGTGGTGGTGGTGGTGGTGGTGGTGGTGGTGGTGGTGGTGGTGGTGGTGGTGGTGGTGGTGGTGGTGGTGGTGGTGGTGGTGGTGGTGGTGGTGGTGGTGGTGGTGGTGGTGGTGGTTCAAACCATTACATCATTTCACCCGTCGCTCTTCAACTTTTGTATAAACTCCTTGGCTCTATAGTTTTGGCGACATGTTGTCTTTTTCAAACGAATCGAGACTAGAACTCTTTAGAGTTTAGACGCATTGAATTGAACTGGAAAGATACAATCGATCTATGTGAAATTAACAAGTTACAGAAAGACTCTAAGTTTACCGTTCTATTCGCTAGGCTTCCGCTCCCATTCGCTAGATGTCACTAGCTCCTCATTACTGAGCATTCAATAGGAGGCTAGACCTACTTTAGCGGCATCTACAACTAAACCCAGGTTTACTGACTACTGACGTCGTCCTCATTCTTTATTCAGGCTTTGTACTGGCACCACGAATATAAATGGTCTGCCCTTAATCCTGTATAATGAGTTGCTAACTGCCTGCGACATCATCATCATCACCTCGACCCGGACCACCATGAACTACTCTTACGGACAGCCCTTTTCACTCAACGCAGCGCTCGTGAATAAGCCGGTGCCCCGCGCTTGACTTTCGAGTAACGCTTTAGAAATTGGGAGATTACAATTGCGATTACGATTACGACATGAACTCTGTCTTCAGTCTTCAGCCTTTCTTTACCTTTTTCTCTGAAGTTCTGAACTAAACCATTTTATTCGAACGCTTTTCTCTGTAGGTCTATGTAGTGCGACGTTGAGAAGCTCTGATTACTTATGGGTCACTATCTTGAGGTGGCGAAACGTCAATTTTCTATTACAATTACAACACAACTACCACCATGAACGACTGATGTGGGGCGCGGTGGTGTAGTGGTGGCGTCGTT
The DNA here is from genome assembly GCA_949752735.1 of Lumbricus terrestris. Lineage (NCBI taxonomy): Eukaryota > Metazoa > Annelida > Clitellata > Crassiclitellata > Lumbricidae > Lumbricus > Lumbricus terrestris. Next base: position 15,613,033 of record OX457053.1, on the reverse strand, counting down.
GCCTTGAAGCCGGAAGGTTCGAGGTTCGAATCCACCTCGACGCGTAAGGACCTTGGGCAAGTCCTTCACTCACAATTGCTCAGCGCTTCGGCGTGAAACTCCGATGCAGTGTCCGCTCTGCATTCGGGAGCGCCGCTGAGTAGCGAGAGCTTGAAGGGGCGCTATAACAAGTGCACATACATACATACCAGCATCTTGATATTTCTGCCGCAGTTCATTGGACAAAATAAGACATAAGGAGACTCGGTTCATTTATTCACAATATTGGCTTCCTCTCTGTATGTCTGTTTGTCTGTCTGTCCATCGGTCTGTCTGTCTTTTTGTATGTAGGCCTATGTCTGTATGTATGTACATGTATGTTTCCCTCGCTCTATTCGAATTAAATTCAAAATCTGCATTCAGGTCTCCATGGCAACAAAATAACAATTTAAAAATCACGCATGGTAATTAACCTAACTGCAGGTGAGATCCGACAAAGCAGTTCTTCTATAAACACAACCGGTATATGTATAATATATAATAATTATGTATTGTTTGTTTGTATGTGCACTTGTTATAGCGCCCCTTCAAGCACTATACTCAGAGGCGCTCCCGACTGCAGAGCGGGCACTGCATCGGAGTTTCACGCCGTAGCGCTGAGCAATTGTGAGTGAAGGGCTTGCCCAAAGTCCTTACGCGGCGACTTGAGGTGGATTCTACCCTCGAACCTTCCGGCTTCAAGGCAACGACGCCACCACTACACCACTGCACCACCTAAGCTGCCTTCCTGCCTCCTTTAAAAGACCTCCTCTAAAAGTTCTACACGGACTCTGACTCGCAAATATCATCTTTCTTTCGTCGCATCCATTGACCGCGCCATGGCACCACAGGTCGCGGCAGGTTATTAACCTGTCTATAATACCTATAACCTGCCTTATATGACCTGCCAGAAATTTTCTAGACTTTGTCTACTGTCCTCTTTACATTCCATTTCTTCGACCTGCCAGATAACTCCCATGACCTTGACGCGAGACTTGAAAAGAAATTGCACAGCTGGAACCGTAACTCATTGCTTCCGTGTTCATCATCCGGATAGTTGTTTTGGAGTGTGTTTCTTCTGGTGTAACAACAGGTGGTCGGAGCGGGAAAAGGCGCTGTCACAAGCGCTACATTTGAATGGTTTGTCGCCGGTGTGTTTGCGGAAGTGACGTGTGAGTTCATCGGATCGAGCGAATCGCCATTCGCATCCGGTCCAACTGCACTGGTACGGCTTCTCGCCTGAAATGTTCACCGCAAAATGCGACACGGTTTAGTGGAATGAAAGTCAGTATGAGTGTTAGTGTGAATGTAAGCATATGTAAGTGGTAGTGTGAGTGTTAGAACGAGTGCTAATAAAGGTGTTGGCATGAGTGTCAGTATGAGCGTCAGTAGGAGTGTTAGTTTGAGGGTTAGTACGAATGTTAATAAAAGTGTTATAATGAGTGTTATAATAAGTGTCAGTACATATAAGTGCTATAGTGTGAGTGTTAGAACGAGTGCTAATAAAAGTGTTGGCACGAGTGTTAGAATGAGCGTCAGTAGGAGTGTTAGTTTGAGGGTTAGTACGAATGTTAATAAAAGTGTTATAATGAGTGTTATAATAAGTGTCAGTACATATAAGTGCTATAGTGTGAGTGTTAGAACGAGTGCTAATAAAAGTGTTGGCACGAGTGTTAGAATGAGCGTCAGTATGAGTGTTAGTTTGAGGGTTAGTACGAATGTTAATAAAAGTGTTATAATGAGTGTTATAACGAGTGTCAGTACATCTAAGTGCAGTGTGGGTGTTAGAACGAGGGCTAATAAAAGTGTTGGCATGAGTGTTAGAAGGAGACTCATGAGTGCTATAATGAATGTCAGTATGAGTGTTAGTTTGAGTGCTGGCACGAGTGTTAGAATGAGCGTTAGTAAGAGCATTAGTGTGTTTGAGTATGAAAATTAGTAAGAGTGTCTATATGATAGTCCAACGTTTAATTTTTAATTTCATATTTCAGAATTGTTACACAGCTGCTCAATCGTTAATCGCTCACCAGTATGACTTCTCTCGTGGACCTTGAGATGCGAGCTCTTCGAGTAGACCTTATCGCATCCGGGAAAGAGGCACTGGTGCTGTCTGGACCTGTCAGCGTTGCCACTCCCAGCAGTCGCTGCAGAGTAGGGCGGAGCAGGAGCGCCAACCGATCCCGACGGCCAATGGCTCATTCTTCGCCGGCGATCGAAAGGTGCAAGGACGCAGAGCCAACGTCGACCCTCGGTGGCTGCCCCCTGCAGGGGTATGTGCAGCAACTTCGGAGGAGATGGTGGGAAAGAGACGCGACGACGATTAGAGCCATGGTGGGGATGGACATGGTAAGGTGGAGGAGGATGGAAAGGCGAGAAGGGAGTGGGAGTGGCATGAGGTTTGCGCAGTGGCCTTGACGTCGGTGGATTCGGCCGACAAGGAGACCTGAAAGTACACGAAGAATTCATTTATTTATTCATTCCGAGAATTTATATAGCGCCTCTTCAAGAGACCTACTCATAGGCGCTCCCAGCCCAGCAACAAATGAAAACGTAGGATTTGCGCTGAGCGACCTATTAAAAACAGGGAAGTTTACCGTAAACATGCATCAAGTATGTGGGGCGCGGTGGTGTAGTGCATGGGTATGTTCGTTGCCTTGCAGCCGGATGGTTGCAGGTTCGAATCCACCTCAAGACACCTCGTAGGGACCTTGGACAAGTCCTCACTTGCAATTGCTCAGCGCTTCGGTGTGAAACTCCGATTCAGTTTCCGCGCTGCAGTACGGAGCGCCTCTGAGTAGAGAGCTTGAAGGGGCGCTATAGCAAGCGCACATACAAACAATCGCACGGCTAAAATAAAGCATTCTAAGACAGCTGTCACGTTAAGCGCCTTTCTTTTTATTTAGGAACAACGTATATTAAACCGGTGCTACCCGTATCCGATTATGCAGTGGATGCAGAAGGAAAAGAAGTATAAGGAAAGATAACTCAGAACAGCAGGTGCATGGAAATAAATAAACGACTATATTGATTTAATATGTCTTTAAGATCGTCACAGATGAAATCAATGCAACATAGTGCTACAAAACAGTTTTGACATAATTATGACGCATGTATGCTTTCGAGACACGGTTGACTGAAGGATGGATCTTCCTGGTATGACTTGGTGGCAAATTGGACTATGGCTTCAGAGAGCGTAACGCTGTTTTGATGAGGAGTATCGCGAACTCTAGTGTAGATGTAGGCCTACATTGTTTGCTCGTCTTTGATGTTGATAAGTGTGCATTGAATATTATGAAGCAGCCCGTAGTTCGAGCAAGCCATGCAGCGCGAGGTATAGTCTAAGAGTCGTGGCAAAAATCTCAGATATCGTGGCTCCAAATAAACGATTTGGTCACTCACTGTGTCGTATATGCACTGACAAGTTGTATGAATGCGCTCAAGCATGACTATATATGCAGGTTTATTATGCATAAAAAACTGACATTTTTATTGGTTGAATTCTTAGAACTCTTGGTATGTCCACAGCCCACATACGAACAAAATAACAAGTGTATTGAATTATTATTAGCAACATTTATTTGATATGGAAGGGGTCTGAAAGAATACCACGGACCGTTCGCTTACGGAAACACAGACCAATGTTTGTTCAACGTGACTGTAGGCTATATATGAAGTATGAGCCGAGACTTAGTCGGACTTACTCGGCTAAAGCTGTCAAAGTCCTTAAAGCGGTAGATGAGACATCGGCTTCACTCGACAAGGTCCGGCTGTTTCCGGATGTCGTCGGCGGTGAAAGAGCTGCTGCACAATAAACGGATCATAAATATATATATATATATATATATATATATATATATATATATATAGGCCAAATATGTATTTACATAATTATACATATACATATACTTATACATATACACATAGGCGGAGACCTGGGCCGAGAATTGGGGGGGGGGGGGGGCGGAAAGACGCGAGATTTTCCGAAAAATTTCTGACGACCGGTGAAATCTCGGGAAAAAAAATTTATATTTTCGCCGCCCCAAAAAAAGTTGATGACCTTTTTTTTGTCATCCGGCCAAATCTCGACGAAATGTTTCTATTTTCGCCGCCAAAAAAGTTGACCTTTTTTTTTAGTCATCCGGCCAAATCTCGACAAAATTTTATATTTTCGCCGCCAAAAAAGTTTTGGCGCTCAAACATTGGGGGGGGGGACAAATGCATGGGCCGTCCCCCCAACACTTTTATTGGGGGACCGTCCCCCCTGTCCCCCCTAGGTCTCCGCCCATGATATACATATATATATATATTATATAGGCTATGCAGTCAACTAAAGTTTGTTACATGTTTAGCGACACTGCCATATCAGCGATGACTAGTGTCCCCCTCCTCCTTTCTCCAGGTTTGGGACTGGCACTGGCAGAGTGCAACCAGTGACGGAGTTTAACTATGCAGTCAACGAATGTGCTAACAATCATATACTAACACTCCTTCCAGCACCGGCTAAAACTCAAGTAGTCAACCCAACACTCAAATTAGCATTCGTAGCCTACCAACAACACTCATACTAAACACACGCAAAAGCCACCGGTAAGTCGCTAATGAAGAGGTACTATATAAATCCATACACAAATACGCTACTCACACGCAGGCACACACTCGCATACACACACAAACACACACACACACACACACACCTCATCTGCTTTTAGAAAACAGTTAAAGCTGCACCTGCTTTGAGCCGTTTGCATTCACGCCGAACTTTGACAATTTTGTATTATGACATTTGTGTGTAAAGCATCCTTGAAGTAGCTTGCTACTGACGATGCTATATAAATTGTCTTCATTACATTACATTACATTACATTACTCACAGATACGGTGAATCACCACCATCTATAAGCATTGCATGAAGAATCGTTGCTTCAGATTTTTATAATAATTATATCTATAGGATAGTCTATTGCCTGATGAGGACATGTGCAGTTGTGCACGTTACCAGGGCCGGATTTAGGGTGGTGGGGGCCCATGGGCGCCCGTTATGGTGGGCCCTTTTCGGCTTTTGATGCACAGTATCGGACAGGAACAAACCCACATAATTATATTTACGACCATAACATGTTACAGACAAACAGTGCTAAAAAGCAATGTTTAAATTGTTGACTTATGGTCAATAATTTTTTTAAAAAAATAAGCGAAGACAAATTGAAAAGATCATTTGCTGATAGATAAAGTGTCTAAATCATTTCTCAAATGCAAAGTTAAAGGATAAAAGTTAAGCAGCTTCTTGTCCAGTTTCTAATAAGGCAATGAGACAAAGAAAGAAAGTAAAAATAATGACATGTGAGACCCCCAAAATAAAGCAGATAGCCTGACTATATAGCCTACAGCTAAATAGCTCGGTTAGGTCTACAGTTGAGTCTAAATTTGAGTAGGGTCATTAGGAAATTTGCACCCTTTTCTATTTGCAAAGTCATCAATTAGCTGATTAAAATAGAGTTGGCACAGAATAGACTCTATGACTCTATAGGTCTACTCAACACTGCAAGGTATACGCATGGGCGGAGTTTGGTTTCCGTTCTTGGCGGGGCTAAAACCTTCTTTGGGGGGCTAAGCCCGAAAAAAGATACCATCTACAGTTTTACATGGTAAAAAATAATCTGGGTCTTCTTGGGGGGCTTATCCCCCTATAGCCGCTGATAAACTCCACCCATGGTTATACGTCTCACATATCTGTCTCAATAATCTTCATCTTGGAAAACGAGCATTCAACACTACAGTTTATGACCATGAGCACCAAGTACATTCTTAGCATAATTTGCACAATTGAAAATTAATTGTCAATTAACATCTTTGTCGAGTAGCCTACTTGGCACATGAACTGCTATTAACTTATGCCAAGGCATGTTCTTCCAATTTCGACTTTAAGCATTTTGACAAGATAAGAGAACTGCTCGTTACTCGTTGCCAAGGCTTTCATCGAGGTCGTCACCACAACTGCTACAAGCTTTTGAAAAGTTCTTCATCACTAATATTTCACTATAGGCCTACATGATTCAAGATTAGATAGAAAACAAACCAAACCTTGAGCAGAGCAACAGCTTCTAGTCCGCTATGCCTATTATATAGTGCCCTCATGCCGATTTACAATTCGGTTCATGACTGTCGGCTGAAATCTCTTAGACTCTTCAAATTATGTTAAATAATAGTCTACTGATTTGCAAACTCCATCTGTGACCTTATAAACCATGCATAATATGAAGGTTAGAGTCTATATATAAGACTGCATGGGGTCTAAAAGATACTGACAGCACAGCAATGACAGTAAACATGTCGCCGTCCACTGCTACAGATGTGGGCATTGGGTCAATCAAGGTTATAATACCAGCCGTGGCACTGGAGTGCTACAGCGTTATAGACAGAATACCCCTCTGTCTGCAGCAACCTGATACACGTGGGAGGGTTGGAGCTCAGGACACTGACTGTCTCGATCTGTTCGTTGTCTGCTGCGTATACCGACTAGTCCAGACTCCAGAGAACACCTCTGACATGCACTGACAGTGTATGTCTACAGTGTCTCTACACCAACGGGCTGAATTAAAAGATATATAATCTGTCAAAGCAGGTGTTGAGGATGCCATGCTGCTTAAAGCCCAACTGCCATGGTGACTGATGAGCAATATCAACGAGTACAGATAGTGGTCAATTCAAAACCACACACTGATTAGGTCTAAGATCCCGTGGCAATACACTTATGATTCATTCTTTAATTTAAAAAACCTCAACTGGTGGGGGCCCCTAAGTGGTGGGGGCCCATGGGCTGGAGCCCGTGTAGCCCATGCCTAAATCCGGCCCTGCACGTTACACCTGAAACGCCTATAAAAAGGTTTAGACATTGTATCTGTTATCATAATGGCTTTTCAGATGGCTTTCTGTTATGTAAAGAACCAAACAATCGTTGCTTTGTTGGTTTTGTGAGTCGTTGTTGAAGATCGAGTGCCATGTTATCAGTCAGTAAGGCGAGGCTAGCCATCAAATAGGATTTTTCTTATGATCTGCCATTGTTAAAACACGTGCTGATGTAGGCCTAAAAAAGGCTTTCATCTTGCATAAAAATGCGTCTAGTGCCTCTGGGTGCCTCGGAGATGTATACACTATACAATGTGAAGATTTTTGCACATCGTGCTGTTGCACGCTTATCGTGTATACTTATATAACATAATTATGCTTTCGCCCGCATACATTCTGAGGTCAAATCCATGAGATGACCTTCCGAGGCATTGACCTGAGATGGGGCTGTGCAAACAACTGCATGCCTCAGTAGGTATGAGTAGGTATGAGTAGGTATGAGTAGGTATGAGTAGGTATGAGTAGGTATGAGTAGGCATGAGTAGGTATGAGTAGGCATGAGTAGGTATGAGTAGGTATGAGTAGGTATGAGTAGGTACGAGTAGGTATGAGTAGGTATGAGTAGGTATGAGTAGGTATGAGTAGGTATGAGTAGGTACGAGTAGGTATGAGTAGGTATGAGTAGATATGAGTAGGTATGAGTAGATATGAGTAGGTATGAGTAGGTATGAGTAGGTATAAGTAGGTAAGAGGGGTATAAGTAGGCATGAGCAGCTTCCGTGCAATTAACGCCGATAACCTATAGATGGTATCTTAACAGTGGGATCTTGCAGCCCTTTCGTGCTCAGCAGAGTCAGCACCCTATAGATTTGTGCTTCGTCACCAGATTGTGGTGATCAATAAACGGAAAGTAATAGTAGCGGTGGTGGTGTTGACTGTAGCACCAGTAGGGGTATGGGGAGGGGAGGTGCCAATCCCCATAGGAAATGTCTTGAATTTCTACATTACAATGGTGGCATTTTATGCTGTCATCTTAACAAAATAGCTGCATTTTTTCAGTGCTGATAAGAGTGGCTATAAGATATCAATTAAATATTGGCTATGCTTACAATAATAATTTCTTGTTGAGTTTCCACATGTAGCCTAACGGTAGCATTTTAAGATATTATTTTAGCAAAATTACTGAATTATTTCAGTACTAACAAAACGAGTGTTTTCAGATTTCAATAATATAATATAGACTAATTGTAATTAAAGTAATAAATTCTTTATGTTTGGGGTTCAGCATCTCAGTTCTGCTGCTGCTGGGTTATTATAACGAATAACTGCAGACTAGATTAGAGTATAATTTTATGAGCTGACTGCGCAGCTCCGGAATCAGCTTATCCCTGTTGCCCAAGACGGTCCTGAATTGCTGACCAGGACACAATTATTAGCAAAAATCGTAACAAATGGAACACAAACCAAGCTAGAACTAATAAACTACAAAAATTGGGAAGTGATGTAGTAATGATGCTGTTTTAACAGGTGCTCAAAGAACAAAACATTTTAAAATTTAACAATTTGAAATTTTAAGGATATCACTGGAGAGAAGCTATTTAGTTGTACAGAAATAGTACGGTATTTGTACATACTAAATATTAACAGCATACGTTATACTCATTGTAATATGGTAGTGTCATATATTAGGCCTATAGTTGTAGGTATACTATATCAAGGTATATTGTAACCATTCTTATAATAATTATAATAATATCTAAACAGCAACTTAAAAACTATTATCACTTCGTAAAATTTTCCTATGGCGGAAATGTCATTTCTGGGGTGAACTTTCACCCCTGTAAACGTCTGGATTAAAATCTGCCTTTACACATTAGGTAGGCCTATACATTGAACACTCAACGTTGTCAGCAAAATAAACGTCATTTAGTAGTAATTTTATGTGAACATATTATCATTGCATCCAGGTTTTCGGTTTCTGTGGGTGCACTTCTAACTATTTTTAACTATTTTTATCAACTGCGTCGTAACCGAAATTCCGAAATTTGCCCTCGCAAATCTCTCTCTCTCTCTCTCTCTCTCTCTCTCTCGCCCTTGGTCGAGCCAACTTATAAGGACGAGAATATTTTACAAGAGATTTACGTTCCACGGATCAGTGATTCGTTTCGGTCTTCTTGTTGTTCCAACTGAAACGCCTGGCAGATATATGAAGATTGGAGACACACGGACTGACACGGTCGTCTCGTTTTCGTTACAGCTCGTCTGCTGTCGTGTCTCTTCTTTCTTTTTAACTGTAGGTGTCTCTCTCCGTGTTGCTTCACCGCCTGTCTTCGAGTACCGGTATGTGCCTCTGTGACTCAACTTCGTAACTCTTCGTCTTTCTAAAGGTCTTTCTGTCTCAGTTTCGTGCACACTTCATATATATCATTCTCACAGTCTCACATTCTATGTCTGTCTATCTGTCTATCATTCTCACATTCCCTCTCTTTCGCTATCTCTATCTTTCTTTGCCTTTGTCTGTCTCTCCGTCTCTCTTTCTATTTCTTTCTCTCTTTCTCTCTTTCTCACTTTCTCTCTCTCTTTCTCTCTCTCTCTTTCTCTCTCTCTCTTTCTTTCTTTCTCTCTCTCTCTCTTTCTCTCTCTCTCTCTCTCTCTGCTTGCGTATTCTTCGTCTCCGTATGTATGTCACTCTCAATTCCCTTTTGTGTATCTGTGAATCTGTCTTTCTGTACCTCCATCTCTCTGTTCGTGTTTTTGTTCTTCCCACGAGTAAGCAGTCATAAACTTCCGCGGCAAGCCGATTAGATCTATTTGAACTCAGCCACGGCTATCAATTTAGTAGTGCCAGTCCCAAGCCCAAATAGAAAGGAGGAGGAGGACGACGACACTATAATCATCCTTCATTTGACACAGTGTCGTCAGCAACAACAAGGAATTCCGATTTGAATTACCCGGCTTCGTTTCAGGTTGAGTTACATGTATAGGCCTACTCAGACACAAAGTGGGCGGCCGATTACTTTTTTGCTTCTAAAAACAATTCATACATTGTATATATTGGGCATTGGCTATAATTATTCATTTCTATGTTTCTAAATTTTAGCATATAATTATAAGACTACAATTTCATTTCCCTTCGTTTCACTTTTCGTTCCTATTTCATTTCTCCAACTTCACTACAAGTAGGCTAATTGCTGATCTCAGTTAGGCCTACTAATGCAAAAAGTTTTTAAAGTTAATTTTAAAGTTATTTAAGGAAGATGTAAGACTAGGATTTGCTCAGTCTCAATTTCTGTGATGAACGAAGAAATCGCATAAAGTATTTTCGAGATGTCAAGAGTTTTTTCACGTAGGGCCTAATTTTTTCGTTCATCAGTCATCTGTATGTTGTTCTACTGTATGAAAACTTCTGCACGCAAATGCCTCTGAGGCTAGGACCACCAAATTTTATTATCAAAGGAAGCTTGAACTCTCCAATGGATTATGTAATGCGTAGGCCTATAAGCTTTTTAAACGATTTTATCTCTGGAATAGTTCCTAATTTCATTCATATTACAAGTTAGGCAAATAGTTCCTAGTTTAGTTCCTAATTTTGTTCTAAAGCTGAAATGAAACCGACTTTTAAATTCCAGATTTCGTTGACGAAATCATTCGTTTTCAATTCCTAATTTTAGTTTTCGTTAAAGAAAATATCTCTGTGGGAAACATCTACGTTTTTTCATTCGCATCAGATTTATGGTGATCCATTCAATGTAGAGATCCTCAAAAAATATTCTGGCCCAAGACCAAAAAGCACATCCTAGTTAGAAGCTAAAAGTCGGCTATTATATTAGTCCGCCTGCAGCCCACCTCGGGGTCTGTACCCCACCCGAACCCTCCTCTGTTCAACTACGCCTCACCACCTGTCACTGCGCTGATATTAAGCAGAAAGGACCAGGAAGCTCAGCCTTTTAAAAAAGAATCTGTTCTACATTGTGTGTGCTATGCGGGGCAATCGTTTGTGTGGGATTGAAAGCAGTATTGTCAGTAGACAAGTATCTTATTGTTGCACGTCACGCATGGTTCAATTGTTTGACATTCTCAGAGGCATTCCTTTCTTTCGCACTGTACGGTTGCCAAAACAGTTTGCCCACGTCCGTCTTGCGGGGCCATCTTGCGGTACCCATATCCTGCTGGACCAGCAGCCCTCCAGCGAGTCAGCAGTTCATATTAATTTAGCAGATTATCCAATGCATGGAACTGATCCAGATGTTCCATATTGCGTCCTTCTGTGTAGAATAAGTACACTGACTCTCTGCAGAGAAGTACAACGACTCTTTGTGGAGTTAGTATACTGACTCTCTGTAGAATAAGTACACTGATTCCTTGTAGAATTGGTACACTGATTCTCTGTAGAATAAGTACACTGACTCTTTGTGGAGCTAGTACACTGATTCTTTGTAGAATAAGTACACTGACTCCTTGTAGAGTAATTATTGGTACACTGATTCTCTGTAGAATAAGTACACTGATTCTTTGTGGAATTGGTATACTGATTCTTTGTAGAGTTAGTATGCTGACTCTCTGTAGAAAAAGTACACTGACTCTTTGTAGAAAAAGTACACTGACTCTTTGTAGAATTGGTATGCTGACTCTTTGTAGAATAAGTACACTGACTCTTTGTAGAATTAGTATACTTGACTCTTTGTAGAATAAGCACACTGACTCTTTGTAGAATTAGTATACTGGCTCTCTGTATAATAAGTACACTGACTCTTTGTAGAATGTAAATGTAAATCTTCGAGAATTTCTCAGCGCCCACAAAAGCCACGTCAGGGAGACCAGCTTATTCAAATTAGTATACTGACTCTTTGTAGAACTAGTAGCCTATACTGACTCTCTGTAGAATAAGTACACTTATTCTTTGTAGAGTTAATATACTGACTCTTTGTAGAATATGTACACTGACTCTTCGCTGAATTAGAATACTGACTCTTTCCGTTTTGAAACCCTGTCAACAATGAATGTCTGACCTCTGATAAAAGCTCTGCACCATCGCAGGGAATTCACGGGAAACAACCTTTTTATTCCAACGCCTCTCGCTAACAGTACATATATATCATAGCGCAATAGCGTTCACATGCATTTTCGCCAGACAGGATATACATGTAGACGAATAGGCCAAGTGAACTAAATGCTAGATATTGAAAATCCCCATTTTGGTCGGCCATTTTGGAAAATGACCGCCATTGTGGCCATGGAGAAACTCTGCGATGGACCTATTGGAATCTTTGCCCCCAAGTATGACATTGTATGTTTACGTACAAAGATTACGATTCAAAGTGAATTGGAGGCGGAGATACTAAACACATTATAAATCTGTCGGCCATTTTGGAAAATGGCTGTGATTGTGGCCAGCGGTAAATCTGCGATGGCCCTATAGCCAAATATTTTTCTTTAATTCAACACCTGCAAACGCGCTGCGCTTTACATGTGCAATTTATGCAGTAATCTTATTTAACGTCAAACTGAACAGACAGCCGGTGACACGAAACGGAGTATCCCCCTGAAAGCTATCTGGGGTATGAATTAATCTATTCCCCGGATGGAATTTACCGGTCTATACTATCCGGGGGGATAAACCATTCTATCCCCTTTTTTGAAAAATGCGCATAATAAAACAAATTATGATGTAATAAAAATTTTAAGTGACTCTAATTGTTTTAAGTGTCCTAAGCAATACTCAGATAAAGGCAACTCGTATTTATTTAGTGACTCTGAGTATTATTAAGTGTTTTAAATGTTTTAAGTGCTCTAAAAGCAGGGCAAAGCAAATTATCTAGTAGGAATAAACATGCATGTTAGTGTCATTGTTCAAAACAAATCAAATGAAAATTAATTTGCAAAAACAATACACGCGAAAGCGGTTTTTTCGACTTTTTTAATTTGGGGGGATACAATTAACAGGGGGATACTCTATTGCGTGATGCCTGCAATACACGGCGCTAATAGCAGCCTGCAAAGCAAATGCGCCCAACGCGGGTGCGAACTCGCTACCTTTCGCTCTCTACGCCAGCGTGTTATCCATTACTCTACCAATCCCCTCCCCCAAATAACAGACGGTACTTTTGCTTCACACCCTGAAGACGAGGCCTAACCCAGCAGACGATTAATCCAGAATTAATACTAATCTCTAAATCCCTTTGGAATGAAGTATACGTCAAGGCAGAAATTAACAGTGATGATAACAAAAGCTTTATTGTTAATTACCACTGTTGACTTTTCGAAGGTCTAAGGCTTCGTCGTTGACCACCGGAAGTCTTGACGACGACGATGACGACGACAACGACGAATAGGAGGAGGAAAGCAGTGTGGAAGAGGAATCTGGATATCCATAGGGCAACGGGCAAGTGGCTGGATCACCAACGGATGGTTTTGGCAACGATAAGTCCTCTGGTACCAAACCCAGATACGTCTGAAATATCGAAGTCGAACCGTTAATCATAAACTCTTAAAGTACTTGTTGCTGTTTAACGACACTGCCATAGCAAAGATGACTTGTGTCACCCTCCTTCTTTATCCAAGCTTGGGACTGGCATTGGCAGAGTGCAACCAGTAGAGGAGTCAAAATTGCACGAAGCTAGACTTCAATACTTTAAAAAGGTAACCGCAGCCACGCCATTCAACATCTCCCATGCACGTGGACAGCCTGAGATTTATCTGAAATAAACCACCTTCGGGAAGCGAACCACGGTCAATGACGCTCTAACCAATGTACCTATCTACCCCATGCCACTTTATTGTATTGCAGTGTATTTAAGCATTTATATAGCGCCTCTAGAAGGCCATAGTGACCGTTCAGATGCGCTACCTGCAGTGCGCAAGGCCAGCACATAAGAGCAGGTTTTGAGAGAAAAAAAGAAGGAATAAGGGGAGACTGTCAGACAGAAGTGTAGAGCGAACAGAATGAAACAGCGCAATCCAAAGAGAAGGTCCAATTAGGCAAATGATCGAGACTGAGGAACTGAGCCATGGCCGTTCTAGAGCGAGGAACCAGGAGGTCAAGTCTGTTGATGAACGAGGTGGACGGTGGAAGGAAGCTGAGTGAGGACGAAGTATAACATCAGTCAGATATTTGGGGCAAGACCTACATGTAGGCCTAGCTGAGCCTTGAAGGTCGCTTTCGCATTTAACGAAGCAACACTGGCATCTCTGTGCTGCATTTAAATACAAAGTAGCAGTTCCACATCACTAGGAACCTCCCAATTGTGTGACTTCCGACAGCAGTCCAACGTTATCATAGCCTACTTATATCATAGTGTTCCAGCATATTATATGCATTGCACAGACAACACTTACAATAACGTGTTGAAAGGTAAGCATTGCCATTACGTCGCAAGACAGATAACACATAAAATACTTATCGGTTACGAATCTATAAAAAAGACGCCATTCGTGTTCACAAACCAAAGCCGTGAGCAACCTGTCAATGTCATTGCAGAAGAAAGCTGCCAACGGGCACAAAGTAATTTCTCGTTTCCCATGCGGTGCATGGGTGGTCCCGAAATGATAGAAATTTTTCTACCTGGCAGCTGCGGCGGAAATTTTTGGACCCACCGAAAACAAGCCCACCCTTATTAGACCTGGGAGTCGACCCCAATAAGTCGACCCCAGTCGACTTGGTCATCCCAAGTCGGGTCGGGTCGTTTCTGCTCACCGCAACTGACCCCAAGTCGAATTTTGCAGATAGAAGTCACTTGAAGTTGTTTTTACCTCAAGTCGACTTAAACCGACTTGAGACACAAACATAGTTAAGTTTGTCACTTCAAACCAATGATTGTGACAACATTTAAGCAGCTTTTGTTGCCCAGTGTGTTTACAAGAATGAATGAGGCCTTTGCTAAACAAAGACTTAATTAGGCTATGCTACTGCATTTTGCCGGTAGGCTATCGTGCAGACTGACGTCAGACCTGCCGATCTATTCAAATAAATTGTAATTTTATGCTTAAACGTCACGCTTAGACATGCGCTTAATTAAAATGGTGAAACAAAATGTTAGCCTACTAAAATATTAGCACACGTGCTTATCAAGCAATCAGTGAACTTCTAGTGGCCAGTGAATTTGGCGCAAAGAAAACTGGATCTACAAGGCCTATAATAAATCGATGGTTTGGCGCTACTTTGGAGCGCTGCGTCTGGAGTTGTCTGCAGACGGAAAAACTATTGTAGGACCAATGGGACAATGAAAGACTTTACTGTCAGTGAGTAGGCCTAGTAGCTGAAGTAGCCTACTGTAGGATGATGCGCTTGCAATGCTATATGCTAAGTTGCGAAATGATGCTAGTGGCCAAATAATTATGAAAACTGAATTACAAATAATATGCTTATCATAACACGCCATTCAGTGCAGCCATGCAGTCCGCGGTCCGCTATTTTATCTTAGACCTTGCGCTTTTTACAAATTTATTTAATATTTATATTAAAAAATAATAATAATGAGTGTAACCTGAATAATCATAGACAATGGACAAGCTAAAATTCATAGGCCTAATAATTTGCAGTCGCATTGTCTAGGTTACTATAGATGGCCCAAAGCATCACAAAACTATTCAAACTGAAACACAGTTTGAAATAGGCTTAATAACACTTTAACAAATTCATGCATCAATTAAGTGTTGAGGAATCATTACTCATTTGTAGGCCTAAATGAAATTAATGCTTGCAGTAAAATTGGCTTGACTTCTTGCATTAGTAGCCGTACGTAGACCTAGGCTAATGGCTATTACCATGTCAGAAGTCGACTTCAAGTCGGAAGTCGGTTGTTTTTCTGCCAAGTCGGGTCAAGTCGTTTTGACGCCGAGAAGTCGACTTCAAGTCGACCTCAAGTCACTTTAGGGTCAAGTGGGGTCAGATTAGCTGACCAAAGTCACTCCCAGGTCTAACCCTTATAGTCTCGAACGAAGTAGGCTACTTCTGCTATTGCTTTGGAAAAACTTACGTCACGGACGAAGTCATTCATTCATTCATTATTTCATTCTTTCGTTCAGAGGACTTAAATAGCGCCCCTAAGAGATAACCTACACAGAGGCGCTCCCAGCCCAACTCCGTCGAAAAATAACTGCTAATATTTGTGGTGACGACACCACAACAGCAATAATTAATTGACGCCACAGAGAGTGAAAGACGGAGAGAGAGATAGAGAGACAGAGACAGAGACAGAGAGACAGAGGCATGGAGAGAGTGAGAGAGAGGCAGACAGACAGACAAACAGAGACAGAGGCAGACAGACAGAGACAGAAACAGAAACAGAGACGTAGACGTAGACATAGACAGAGACAGATATATAGACAGAGACAGAGATACAGCGAATGAGAGACAGAAAGAGACACACAGACAGAGACAGACAGAAACAGACAGAGAGATTCTGTTGGGCAAGGTCGTGTCTTATATTGTCACGACATTTATTGAAAAAATTGATTGCGGTCTTTGATGTTCACGACAGAAAGTTATAAAAAAATTTATCAATTAAACTTGAAAAAGGTTCTGAACAGAAGGGAACCACTAAGCAACGGTTCAGCGAGCAGGGAACTACGACTCTCCGATCAATTCACCGCGTCTGACAACTTCGACCTGCAGCCTGCTACACAGTCAAAAAGCCTCACACCTATTGCCCATAATTTTATGATTGGAAGGAAGCTCCAAACAACGTGTGGGTGTAGACTATACACAAGGACTGAAGGATAAATCAGTCCCCTATAAAGATATGATGGATTCTATTACGTGAACAATACGTATAGAATTCAATATAAAATTAGCATGCTGCGTTGATAATTCGCTATAATAGTCTTGTACATAATTGAACCAAATGCGGCTGTGCTTTAAATACACAAGAGAAGGTACAATAGGATACACAATGTATATTTATAATGGGATAAACATAATGGGATATTTAACGTGAAATATAATGGTATATGTAATGGCATTCATTATATGGATTCAGTCATAGGCGCATGTGTATATACGATATATACCGGGTGGGCCAAAAAAGTAATCCCCTACGGGTTTTTGTCAATATCTTGGCCAAAAATAGGAATTTTTCAAATCCAGTTTTACGGGCTTGAAGGTAATTCATATCTACGTACAATAGCCAAATTTCATCGCCATATGTGAAACGGAACAAAAATTATATCCCTTTTAGTGAGGCCACCCACCGTTTTTTGACGATTCAAAAACGTAACGCAACAAAAAGTAGGTTTTTGCCAATATCTTGGCCAAAAGCAAGAATTCGACATGAAATTTTACAGGTTTATAGACAATTCATATCTACATATGTTGGCCAGATTTCATAAAAATATTTCAAACGGAACAAAAGTTATATCACTTTTAGTGAGGCCACCCACCGTTTTCTGATGATTCAAAAAAGTCAGAAAACGATGGGTGGCCTCACTAAAAGTGGTATAACTTTTGTTGGGTTTGAAATACTTTGATGAAAT
The DNA here is from genome assembly GCA_949752735.1 of Lumbricus terrestris. NCBI lineage: Eukaryota > Metazoa > Annelida > Clitellata > Crassiclitellata > Lumbricidae > Lumbricus > Lumbricus terrestris. The sequence goes on along the minus strand of OX457053.1, from coordinate 15,595,699 downwards.
CTGGCTATCATTTGTAAATATGAATTGTCTTTAATCCTGTAAAATTTCATTTCGATATTCTTACTTCTGACCAAGATATTGGCAAAAAACTAGGGGTGGCCTCGCTAAAAGTGATATAACTTTTGTTCTGTTTGAAATATTTTGTTGAAATTTGACCATTGTACGCAAATATGAATTTCCTTTAAGACTGTAAAGTTTCATTTAAAAATTCTTATGTTTGGCCAAGATATGGGATAAAAACCGTAGGGGATTACTTTTTTATGGCCCACCCTGTATATGCATGTACAATACATATATATATATATATATTGCCCATTTATGCATAAGCAGCATAAATATACATATTATGGAGAATCATCAGTGTGTGACTGTTGGATAGAAGGAAGGAAGGAAGTATTACGTTTCTATATAGGTACTGAGTCATTGACATCACATGATGTCTGCTAAAACAGACACTTGTATGCATAAGAAATGCTTGCGATATGGTCTGGTATACTAGTCTAATATACGGGTCTTATTCACTTTCTATTTATCAAGTTTTGCTCAATGGCGATGCCAGAACATTTTAGGACTTTATGGGGGGGGCTCTGATTATTCCTCCAATGTACTATATTTGTTCCTGCGGGCTTCACGGCTCCTCGACAGGTTAAAATGAGGAGGGTTGTATGATGGCGCTTTCAAATCTGCTTGAACTCTGTTTTCTGTTCCGCGCAGCTTCTCCAGTGTCGACTATTTATAGTCGTTGGGCTTCATGATCTAAATTCTAAAATAATTCCTCAAGTTGTTGATTTAGATTTGTTTACTCTACTGGTCTTGGGGACTACTGAGCTCGTTGTAGTTCAACGACACTGTCATCTCAAAGATGACTAGTGTCACCCTCCTCCTTTATCCAGGCTTGGGACTGGCACTGGCGGAGTGCAATCAGTGGCGGAGTTCGGAGACTACTGAGGCGCTGGTATACTTTTATCTGCCGAAGGGTTTGGCTTAGGCTGACTGTTGGCCTGTCTATTAGAAAAGTTGCCTTAAGCCCATATGTCTCACGTTCTAAATAGCGCAAGCATTAGAGTGTTGGGCCTGTGACTCATACTCACGAACATGATTGTTGACTTTTTGTTCATTAATAAACCATTAAGGCAATCCGTCTCTGGAACCGCTGTCATAAATATGTCCGTGGTGGAACCGTGGGTTCCACAAGGGGACATTGGAGGATAATTGCATCACCATTGACCGCACTATAGCCTTAATGCGGCCCTGTTGTGTGTTCTAATTCAGTGATTCTGTAAGGTTGGGCCCCACAGTTTACCGAAATGTGTCCCCAGTGCCCCCACATTTGTTGATCCAGCCCTGCATATGCTTATTGTTACCATAATTATATACACCGTAACATTCAAAATTTCAGTCGAAATAGCAGTTGAATCGCAGTTGAATAGCAGTTGAATAGCAGTTGAATAGCAGTTGAATAGCAGTTGAATAGCAGTTGAATAGCAGTTGAATAGCAGTTGAGTAGCAGTTGAATAGCAGTTGAATATCAGTTGAATAGCAGTTGAATAGCAGTTGAGTAGCAGTTGAATAGCAGTTGAATAGCAGTTGAATAGCAGTTGATTAGCAGTTGATTAGCAATTGAATAGCAGTTGAATAGCAGTTGAATAGCAGTTGATTAGCAGTTGAATAGCAGTTGAATAGCAGTTGAATAGCAGTTGAATAGCAGTTGAATAGCAGTTGATTAGCAGTTGATTAGCAATTGAATAGCAGTTGAATAGCAGTTGAATAGCAGTTGATTAGCAATTGAATAGCAGTTGAATAGCAGTTGAATAGCAGTTGAATAGCAGTTGAATAGCAATTGAATAGCAGTTGAATAGCAGTTGAATAGCAATTGAATAGCAGTTGAATAGCAGTTGAGTAGCAGTTGAATAGCAGTTGAATAGCAGTTGAATAGCAGTTGAATAGCAGTTGATTAGCAGTTGATTAGCAATTGAATAGCAGTTGAATAGCAGTTGAATAGCAGTTGAATAGCAGTTGAATAGCAGTTGAATAGCAGTAATTCTCCACGAATGAAATTTAAAGGAATCATCTGCAAGTGTAAAGTTTTTAGAATTACTTACACTGTCTTGCTCCAGCCTTTCCGGACGATGTCGTGACCCCCTCTCGCTGTTTGGCGCATCACCCGGAAACACTTGCAGTGGAGCGGAGTGGGTAAATAGCTCTTCCATGTGTCCCATCGGCACAACTGTACTTATTCGACGCTCGGAGGTGCTCCAAGTACCACCGTCGGGACAACCCGGTCTTCCGTCGAACCCGGGATACTGTCTGGAAGGATGGTGAGCAGGTGGAAGAAGAATCAGACGCCCATGGTGGTCCATCTGTGGATGCAAACCGTGTCCTTCGACTGCGTAGAGGTTATTCTGGAGACCGGAAATGGCGTCGGAACAGTTGGACCGACGTCTGGAGCAGTTCACCTTTGACCGCTTTGTACTTGGTTGACGAGGCTGCTGCTGCTGATGAAGATGATGATATGGATGAGGGTGTCTGCCGGAGATCGGAGATTGGGTGCTGTCCGGGATGCACGCTGTTACGTTATCCCCCGTTCGGTTCTTGACCTCGGCAGACGAGGAAACCCCGCGGTTGACGTCTGTGCTGCGGGTTCTGTGAGGAGGGAGAGGAAGAGGACAGGTTCTAGTCGTCATCGATGTCACTTCCGACGTCTGCGAGGTCCTGGAACCTGCTGCAATCGAGGTGGAAGAGTCAAGTCCTGCCGAGGATTGAGGATATAGGAGTTGGCCATAAAATATTGGACTGAAACCCTGTGAGGTGCAGTACGCGTCCATTCTGTCGGCAATCAAAAAATCAGTTGATCAATCGGTCTGTCAATCAAGTGAGTAGATGAGTGGATTGCTTCTGCCTGGATTTACAGGTTGGCTGATTGGATGAGTGAGTGAGTGAGTGAGTGAGCGAGCGAGCGAGTCAGTCAGTCAGTTAGTCAGTTCAGTCAGTCAGTCAGTCAGTCAGTCAGTCAGTTAGTCAGTTCAGTCAGTCAGTCAGTCAGTCAGTCAGTCAGTCAGTTAGTCAGTTCAGTCAGTCAGTCAGTCAGTCAGTCAGTCAGTCAGTCAGTCTGTTAGTCAGTGGATCGACCAGTTAGTAAGTCAGTTAATCACTCAGTCAGTCAGTTGATGATGAGTCAGCGAGTTATTGAGTGAACGAGTGAGTGATCTAGCAAGCGGCATGCACTTATATGAAAGACAGGATGTCTAAAATATGTTTAAAATAACATGCAATGCATGATTGCATAATGTATATCATGCAACACAATGAGTTTGATTAGCCTATTTTAATAATTACTAGCTTCTTAATTAAGCTTATTCAATTGCGCTTATAGCGAGCACTCATTTTAGTGTTTTTTTCTGTGACTCGAAAACTTATAAAGCTTGGCTTCTTGCCCTCCAACTTCCCTACTTTCGAAGAGCTGTGCGTCAAAACCGACCGCGACTGTTTTTGCAAACCATGAGCATGTCCTCCATGATTTTCTTCCTCGAGTTCATGTATCACAATAGCATAGGGCCTACTCCTTGCATCCACGCTCACACAACCTTGAAATTCAACGTTCTAACCTTCTTGCAAGAAAGAGTTTCGTCACTTGAATGCTTTGCATTTATTAACATTTTTGTTTTACATTACTTTTAATGTTTATCGCAATTTTTATTATTGCTTCTTTGCGTTATATTGCATTATTTGTTGATGTCCCAATGCGCGTATGCAGATGGAGTAATAACTTACTTACTTACTTACATTGCAAAACACTTCACATTTCACAACTGCATCAAATAACGTGGCATTGCATTCACGCTAATCTACGAAAACACTGCACTTTTGATTAGAAATATAATTATTTCAAAAAGTCATATTGCATTGCCTAAAATCGCATTGCATTGCCTAAGATCGCATTGCATTGCCTAAGATCGCATTGCATTGCGAAATGCCTAAATCGCATTGCTTTGCATGTTACTTTACTTTATCAGCTGAATGCTTTAGTTTAACGTTGCTTTTATGACATGACACAGCGAATGTAAATCCTGAATTAAGTAAATAAGTTGTCCAAGTAGATCTATATACCGATACCTATCTAGCAGTTTCTTAGAGACCGCTACAGTCAACAACCGAACTTTTCTGTCGACTACGTTCCTGCAATATCACCGACTGTGCGAGTGTAAGTCAAGAGAGTTTGAAAAGGCACAACGCTGTCTTTTAAGGAACGTTGCCGCAGGGTCTTCAAACAGTTGGTTGCCAGCAGGTCAGTGAACCGAGACTGTAGCCGACACTATGATGCAACTGCTACGATATGAAACATTATCCTGTAGGCCTATACTAATACTATATAGGCACACTGTAGGAACCTGCAAATGCCACTGCTACTGCTACTACTGCTGCTACAGATTCTGCTACTATTATACTGCTACTGCGACCACTTCTGCTACCACCACCACCAACACCACCACCACCACTACTACCACTACTACTACTACAACTGCTACTACTACTACTACTACTACCACTACTACTACCACTACTGATACTACTACTACCATTACTACTGACATATAGATACTGCTACTGTCACTACTACTATACTACTACTGCTACTGCTACTGCTACTGCTACTACTACTACTAGTACTACAACTACTACAACTACTACTGCTACTACTGCTACTACTACTACTACTGCTGCTACTGCTACTACTACTACTACTACTACTACTACTACTACTACTACTACTACTACTACTACTACTACTACTACTACTACTACTACTACTACTACTACTACTACTACTACAACTACTACAACTACTACAACTACTACAACTACTACTACTACTACAACTACTACTACTACTACTACTACTACTACTACTACTACTACTACTACTACTACCATAGATACTGCCAGTGGTTAAAGTGGTCTGGGTGAGCAGTGGGAACTCTAAGATTTTGAGTTGGCGGACTTGATGTATGTATGCGCACTTCTTGTAGCGCTCCATCAAGATGGTATACACTAGACAGGGCCTTACCCCCACCGCAACGCGCCGAATCGATAGCAACAGAAACAAGCAACATTAATATATTATCCAATTCTATAATGGCATAAATTTTTAAGTAGGACTAGCAATCAAATTTTACTATAAAAATGCAGACATATTCATTCATTCAATGATCGGTATCAAACATGAGAACTAGCATTCCAAAAAATACATGTATACACAATGCAAATACCACAATAAATGTATTAATTTCACGAAGCAAAACTAATATTCACTTAATTAATTCAACTGAATTAAAACTTTGGATCACTTAATAATTGCAGACAGGAAATACAGAAAGGACTTCTGATTCAGTCAATGATGTGGTGCCACATAAAAGGAAAATTGCAGGATTTCTTCCTGAATGTAAATTTTAAAAATCCAGACAAAAATAATAACATCTTTTGTATCAAGCAGTCAAAAATTTATATAAAGAAAACTGAAAATTTGATTCAGTACAATTGTACATATAAGCTGTGACAAATATTACAAAATTCTAAACATTTTTTTCCGAAGTGATGATAGCTGTGCTGCGAGAGTAGCCCCACCAGGCGCAACTGTTCCATTTGTCCATTCAGCTGGAAGTTTCGTTTTCATTCCAGCATTTGTTCGGCTTGGCCCCAAACCTGAAACTGCCTTGCACACAGAACAGCCCAGATTACCTCCTACTGCAAACAGCCAGTCGTTTGCCGACTTGAAGTACTTCCACTGATCTAGTTTCCAGCAGTTTGGCCAGCTGGTCAGTGCAGTAGTATCCTTCGGAACAATGGCATCATCATCGATGTCATCTTTCGAGTTAACATCAACGATACGTCTGTCGTCACTGTTAAGCTTCGATAAGCACCTAAGGACAAAAAGAAATTTCATGCCAAGGTTTTTCAATGCAAACACATGCACTAGTTCAGAGCCGTTTACAACAAGATACTCTATGCAAACAATTCACAATATTTATTTTCCTTGTGGCACAATAGTAAAGTGCACCTGATTGAGGTCTGGCAACCGGTTTATTGAATGAATGAAAAATATGTATTTTTTACATACAAAAGTTGATGAATTCAAAGTTGTTAATATAATTAATTAATGCCAGTTTTTCCAGAGGGCTTCCTGGGCAATGCTTATACGACACCATATATACCCTAAACTGGCCTAAAGCTTCTAATCTGTTACAACTGTACAAAGACGTATATACCATACGTCTTTGTTATGTTTGTATGAGAACTTGTTATAGCACCCCTTCCAGATTTCTTCTCAGAAGCACTCCCGATTACAGCACAGACACTGAATCGGAGTTTTGCGCCAAAGCGCTGAGCAATTGCAAGTGAAGGACTTGCCCATGATCCCTACACGATGGCTTAATGTGGATTCGAACCTGCAGCCGGAGGGTTGCAAGGCAATGAACGTTCATTGCCTTGCAACCCTCCGGCTGCAGGTTCGAATCCACATTAAGCCCACTACACCACTGTGCCCCAGTGGCATCACTAGGATAGTGTCACCAGGTGCGGTAACCTGACAAGTTACATAATGGACATCCTACCTCACCCTTACAAAGCCTCACCATAAAATAGTACTAGAAGACAGATGTTCTTGCATCACCATTCTGAATTTTCTTAAGGTGTCACCCAGTATCGCCTGCTCTTCTCACACTGTCATACTGTAAAGTTCATAAATATAGTATGCATTTGTGCTAGCATAAACTGTGATAAAGAAAACTGCTAACATTATTTCATTTAAATAAATTCTCACAACACAAACCCAAGTTTGAAATCAGTTTGACGTGTCCCTTCTGCACGACTTGTTGATGCCATTGATGGTCTAACATCAGACAAATTTGCATTTGGAGCTGTTGATGGTGAGGCGGGCAGCACAACTTGTTCTTCCTCCAAGACAGTTATTTCCTGATCATCATACGCAGCATCAGAATTTGTTTCCCTTTTTTTGCTCGGATTCTGTGCAGGTGATATGAAGTGACTGGAAACACACATACAAATTAATTATAAATACATAATGAATAGTCATCCTGAATCACCTGAACATAGTTGCCTAAAATAGTTTTTCCGTTTTTAATTTTCTTATTAACTGTTTTTTGAGGATTTTTCACATCGTTTTATTTCGTTTTATTTTTATGCACTTTATTATTTATTTACTGTCTGAACATTTTCCTTAATTTCATTTTGTCCGATATTCCTTACATCTACACTGTACTCTAAAGGATTCAGCAAACTAATTAACGTCATTATTTAATTTTTAACGTCATCATTTGAGAAATAGGGTCTACACGGTAGTAGGTACCAAAAAAATGAAATTTATACGAGTTATTTTGATACAACTTCTTAGGCCTATAAGTAACAATTTTAAGTACATTATAATTTAGTACACATTGATAGTCGTTACTTCTCATTAGATTTTAATTGCGTTATATCAATCAGCATAAACTTATGCGGACTTAGGCTATGTCTACAATAATATTTAAATTTGAAAAGGTATACATACCTTTAATTTTTCTCAATTCCTTATTCAACCGAAGTTTTAAGAAAAAAATGTTTCACTGACAATTAATTTTGACCTAGCCTACTAAAAAGTTGTGTTATTTTCCAATTCAGATGAAAATGAATAAACAAGGTTTTTAAGTTTAAAATGCAGTTTAAGATGCAACAAAATGAAATTAATTTCCATTTCCGTTTTGACTTTTTCGAATAAAATGACGATTTTCCGCTTTTTTGTTCCATTTTCATGGTTTTTCACATCTATGACCTGGGATATTTATTCTATTCTATTCTATTTTGGGATTTATAAAGCGCCTCTCACAGTACAACCTAATCAGAGGCGCTCCCAGTGCGAAGAACTCCTGGAAAAAGAAAAGTCTTAAGACAACGGGCAGAAAAAGTAAAGCCTCCAGATAAAATCTGGGAACGAATAATAGGAGGAACGCCATTCCACAGTAAAGGGCAGACGGAGGCAAAGGCGCGATGTTGGGCTGTGGCAGTCCGAGATCGTGGTACAAGAAGATCGTGACGGTCTAAAGAGCGGAGAGGACGTCCAACGGTAGTGTGACCTATTGCTCTCCAAAATCTATGAAAATTAGAAATGCGGACAAATAAAAAATTTACAAAAGAACACAAAGTAGTTAAAACTTAATACAGATACCGGTAGCCTACATAAAAGTTTAAAGGGTAGGCCCTACGGGTTAAATTAATTAGTTACCTAAATGCATGCATATCTTAAAATAAGGTTCAACAGTGAGGAAGACTGTTCAAAGGAAGACTGAAACCTCTGAATGGTTAATATTTTAATTGAAGAGCCTTGTCCCTGGGTAAGTTGGTAAGAAATTTTTAGATTTTTCACCAACTACAAAGTTGCCAATGCCAACTAATTCAAAACTGCATACATTCAACTTTACAAAATATGACAGCGAAATATAACAGCGAATAGGCCCTACAGGAAAGAGCATGTTCCTCCAATACAGCATTCTTGCAACGCTCATGCAGTCATGCAAGGCGTCCATCACGTCCTACTGTTTAGTTTGCCAACTGCCATAATGGAAGTGAAATAGCCAGACTAGTAATTTTCTGGCAAACGTGTAGTTAACCCTCTTTTATATTCATCCAATGCCGAACTTTGCCCGTTTCAGCTTACATGCATGGCACACCCTACGCTGGATCCCTTAAAACTTTTTTTTATCACCGTGGTTGGATTTGAAACGCTTTAAAGTGACTTCCTAAAGGCGCTATATAAATTCTTGAAATGAATGAATCCAGCCTCAGCCCATTTAATTGTGGTATTATTGGCATATTAAAGTTTTTGTGGCAAAATTCCTTTCAGCAAAAGCAATGCAGCCCCTGTTTAGGCAACTTGTATACAAAATGCTAAGAAAACACCAAAAAACCCAGCTAATGGCGAATAATTTATTACGTTAAAACACACGTTTAACAATTGATTTTACTCACGTATTCAAGCTGTGTTTATGAATCTCAGCCTGCAGTGTCACTTTGAGCTTTTCAATTTGGCGGCTGGATGTCGTGGTTGGTGTAACAGGACGATCATCATTGTTTGCCTTTCTTGGCAATAAATACCTCTTCATTCTTATTGAAATTTACAACCAGCGATAATTTGCTGTCTACGGTGTGCGGATTGATCTTGGACTTCTATCTATTCAAGGTGTTTGTATTGGAATCAATTGAGCCCATTCATAGGACCTGGCTGTCTACCCGCCGAGATCCAAGCACAAAAGAACGAAATTGACACGCCGCGCAATAAAAGTCGAACTTGCTAACCTTGCCCAGCACAGTAGCCCGACACAATTAGCAACTTAGCCTACTGTACACTGTAGCCCAGTAGCCTGGCCCGGTAGCCAGACGCAGTCATGAGACTCATGACCCTCTGAATCTAGAAGGTCGGGGTGCAGTGGCTGGCGCCGGGTCGGGCCCAGTCATCAATTTCAACCAATGACTTCCGATATAATTCGGTCGTTAATCTAACTCACTGCTGTCTCGCGAAAGACAGTTATTTATAGAAAGCAATGAGAATAACTGTCGAAGTTACAGAGCGCCGAGAACTAACGTTCCGAAGAAAAGTTTTACTGGAACGCTTGCGTTCCCACGGTTCCATTGCATTGTGAGCAGTGGGAACGCTAGCCAAGAATTTCGAGAGCAGTGGGAACGCCGTTCCCACGCGTTCCCACCCACTTTAAACCCTGGATACTGCTACTGTCACTACACTACTACTGATACTGTTGCTCTTGCTGCTGCTGCTGCTGCAGCTACTACTACTGCTGCTTCTGCTACTGCTGTCAGCGCCACTATTTCACCACAGATAGTTCAATGAGCATTCTTGGGCATTCTTTCGTAAGATGCACCTTTTTAGGTCCGCTACGTTGAAGAGTTTATTGAGGCGCCTAAGAGGCGCTTTGAAGTATAACCATGCAGATGCGAGCATAATAATAATTATCAGCATGCATGCATAAAAATAACATGCATAATATATTATACAGACATGCACTGCAGTTACATCTCTTTATTTGCATTCTGCTTGGTTTTTGTCTCATCTTTATTATCGGGATCAATTGTCGTTTTAGTGTTGTAATCGACGTCGTCTTCAACATCCTCACCGTCGTCGTCATCATCATCATCGTCACCGTCATCATCATCATCGTCGTCGTCGTCGTCGTCGTGTTTTATGGAATGAGAAATGTGCCTACGTTGGAAATCGCCCGTAACGATTGGGAAACATCGCTGAAACTCTCTGTATATATATATATATATATATATATATATATATATATATATATATATATATATAGTTGTACTTCAATTCAGCAACAACCAATTTACAGCCCGTATATATGACATCTCAAACACTGTAGATAAAACTTCTCTGCGAACAACTTTACAAATTGTTTTCAACGACTTTTGCAATGATTATTTAATTCTCCAGTAAACTTAAATTATGGCCACTTGTCTTACATAGAGTGACTCCGATTAAAGGAGCTTCAGATAAACAGTTGTAAGGATGATGATTGTGACCATATGATTTATGATGTTGAATTCAGTGAACAGACAATACTCTGATCAAAAAGCGACAGTCTGCTTTTTAGCCGTGTATATATGACCCGCCAACTATATATACGGCTTTGAAACTGTCAGGATACATCAACACGAAAGGGTTTCACTTGCCATCGTCGTCACACTTGATGGCGATGTTGAATCGGATGGATCTATGGTCGAGAATCATCAATCATATTCAATGTCATGGCTGTCACACACACCCACTCTCTCCCTTTCTCATATATGTAGCCCTGGATCTTTACGTCCGTCAACCGCAAAAATATTTCCTTTGGGTGTGTCCCAACGCGACCTCATGTGCAAGTGCTCTTCATGGTCCGGCTTATAGTCAACGGTTTATACGGGTGTCTGTGCGTCTTGTTCGATCGTGACTTAACAATACTACGTATGTATGTATGTATGTATGTATGTATGTATGTATGTATGTATGTATGTATGTATGTATGTATGTATGTATGTATGTATGTATGTATGTATGTATGTATGTATGTATGTATGTATGTATGTATGTATGTATGTATGTATGTATGTATGTATGTATGTATGTATGTATGTATGTATGTATGTATGTATGTATGTATGTATGTATGTATGTATGTATGTATGTATGTATGTATGTATGTATGTATGTATGTATGTATGTATGTATGTATGTATGTATGTATGCATGCATGCATGCATGCATGCATGCATGCATGCATGCATGCATGCATGCATGTATGTATGTATGTATGTATGTATGTATGTATGTATGTATGTATGTATGTATGTATGTAATACATACATACATACATACTATGTATGTATGTATGTATGTCTGTATGTATGTATGTATGTATGTATGTATGTATGTATGTATGTGCACTTGTTATAGCGCCCCTTCAATCTCTCTCTACTCAGAGGCGCTCCCGAATGCAGAGCGGACACTGCATCGGAGTTTCACGCCGAAGCGCTGAGCAATTGTGAGTGAAGGACTTGCCCAAAGTCCTTACGCGGCGAGGTGGATTCGAACCTCGAACCTTCCGGCTTCAAGGCAACGACGTCACCACTACACCACCGCGCCCCACTACGATAGATAGGCTACTTCGGATTTCTTTAAAAGACAGGCAGAGAAATGAGAACATACGAAGGAAAGTAGAACTGGTCTGTACAGGGTGCGCCAAAAAAAAGTAATCCCCTACGGCTTTTTATCAATATCTTGGCCAAAAATTGGAATTTTTCAAATCCAGTTTTATAGGCTTGAAGGTAATTCATATCTACGTACAATAGCCAAATTTCATAGTCATGTGTGAAACAGAACAAAAGTTATGCCACTTTTATGGAGGTCACCCACCGTTTTTTGACGATTCAAAAACGTAACGCAACAAAAAGTAGGTTTTTGCCAATATTTTGGCCAAAGGTAAGAATTTCAAAATGAAATTTTTACTGGCTGATAGACAATTCATATTTACACATGATCTCCAAAATTTCATCAAAATATTTAAAACAGAACAAAAGTTATATCACTTTTAGTGAGACCACCCTCGGTTTTTTGGATGATTCAAAAACGTCAAAAAACCGAGGGTGGTCTCACTAAAAGTGATGTAACTTTTGTTCCGTTTTAAATATTTTGATGAAATGTCGGTCATCATGTGTAAATATGAATTGTCTATCAGCCTGTAAAAATTTCATTTTGAAACTCTTAATTTTGGCCAAGTTATTGGCAAAAACCTAATTTTTGTTGCGCTTCGTTTTTGAATCGTCAAAAAACGGTGGGTGGCCTCCCTAAAAGTGGTGTAACTTTTGTTCCGTTTGAAATATATTTTTTCTAATTTGACCATTGTACGTAGATATAAATTGCCTTCAAGACTGTAAAGTTTCGTTTAAAAATTCGTATGTTTGGCCAAGATATGGGCTAAAAACCGTAGGGGATTACTTTTTTTTGGCGCACCCTGTATATCCGACAGGACACGAGACGCCAGACTGAGATGGTATGGTCAATGGTTTTGTGGAGCAAGCGGAGGATACCAGCATCTAAGGAATAATGAAGGTCTGTAGGTGCAGGGAAAAGGGAATGGTAGGGGAGACCGGGGCTGGTTGCAACATTTTTCACATTTTCATGTGTAACATTTTTATCTTTAGAGCTATCTGCAAACTGTTTAGCCCATATGAATCCTTTATATCTCAGCATCAAAACAAGCTATAGTTCCCATCTCAGTGACCAAGCATGTACCCACAATAACTAACTGAACAGAGGGCTCCAAAATGTTGCAACCAGCCCCGGGCCGGTGTTGGTTGCAACGACCCTCGGGGAAGGTTACAACAGTATTGAAAGTAGTCTAGATATTCAAATAAGGCCGCGTAGCCCTGGAGTCAGCTGAATCCTGGCTATGCATCTAGATTATAAGAATGTAATAATTAAGCATATTCAAAAATTCAGAGCATCGAGAGCATCCAAAAAGTTTTTTTAAAAACTGTTTTGTGTTAATAATCGTTATGCGAAAAGTTTGATAAATATCCTCCAGTGGCCTATAAATGATAGAGTTGGACTGGCTGCATCTACCTAATTGGGCTAATGATGTTCGAAATTAAATTTAAAATGTGGGGTTATTCCAAGTCGTCAGAGTTGTTTTCAGGGACATGTAGAATCGATTCCAGTATGAGAGTTATGGTTGTCCATCCACCAAAGAGATTGTAAACTTGATTTATTATATATGCCCAAGAAATCGCCTCATAGTCTACAGATGAAGAAGCTTATGTTTGTCATCCATCCGCAGGTTTGGCAATCAGAATATCTAGAAACATGTTTCATGAAGTTTACTCGCTCAAAAAGCAGTGGAGGCACAGAATTCCTACAAACATCCAGTGCAAACCTCAAAGTCTCTTATTGTCTTCTTTCACCGGATGTCAACACACCAATCTGCTTTAATATGCTTCTGTTTGTCAGAACTTTTAAAATCCGTTGAACAGTGGTTACTACGGTTTCATCGAGATTGTAAAATGTAAGTCAGTGCCGAAATATCGTCAGTTGCTTGGAAAGTTTAACCGAATATATTTCATCATGAGTTTATAGCACTTTCATTGAAGTTTTCTAAACTCTAAGCCTCTGGTTTTCACTGAACCTTGATTCGCAACTTAAATCCCGAAAGCCAGTCTTCAGCAGCAGCGGCAGGCATAGCACACCATTGAAAGGAAGTTCATATCAAACTTAGTGGCACTTTGGTAAATACAGCATGTTCACTTGCTTCCACAATAATTCATAATACATGACACCAACCATCAGCAATATTATAGTCAGCAAATGATTTTGGTCACCTACGGGATAAGTCGGTGTTCTCCATAAGCAAATTTACTTCCTGAATATATCGCCACAATGTTGGATAATAAAATTTGTGACTTTAACAGCCCAAGTCTAGCACAACTATCAGTGAGTTCTTTTTCTACACCGACAATTGCTTCTTTACTAGCAGAACCGCAATCAGTTTTCGCTAACGATTTCTCATCGTCGCGGATAGTTTAGAGGTTAAAAATAGGTCAAAAAAGGTCAATTGATTAGAGCATGTGACATGGCTTAACATAATTCAATCAGTTTACCAATTTATAGAATGCATATCGCCTGTAATATTTTAATACAATACCGTATGCTCTAACTGCGACGGGCAGGCCAGCAATGAAAGTTACTTATTGAAATAAATGTATGGGGGTTGGTTGCAACATGTTGCAACCATCCCCGAAAAAAATGTTGCAACCAACCCCGAAGCAATGCCTAGACAGTGTTTTGGAACAAAATTTCGACGGCATTGATTATAAATAAAATGACTAAATGCATTTTCAAGCTTAATTACTTGTGCAACTGATAGAACTAAACCAAAAAATATTTCTTCAAAACATTTGGCTATAGAAGGAAAAAACAAAAAACCGAAAAATTTACTTTCGATTGTCAAAAATGATTTTTTGAACTTTTCGATAGTCTTTATCAATTGCCTGCTAAGAAATTAGGACACATTGGTCTAAAATGTATCCTGTACAAAATAGTTTGCTTAATTTTGAGTTGCTATTATGTAGTGCCGAAATATCGATGGTGTTGCAACCAACACGTGTTGCAACCAGCCCCGTTCTCCCCTAAGAGATGAATGGACATGATCCAACAAGACTTGAAACATAATGAGACCGCCATAGTTGTAAAAAACTTTTTTTCCGTTTTTTATCCTCTCCCAAAAAACGTCGTTTTTTCGTTTTTTTTCCCCATCGTTTTTTTATCGTTTTTTATTTTTTTATGTTACTTTATTTATTCATTTATTTTTTGTTATTATTTTCCTTAATTTTAATTTTTTCTGATATTCCTTATGTTTTCCGCCAACTCTCAAGGATTCAGCTAACTAAAGTCATTATTTCTTCGTTTAACATAATCATTTAAGAGATAGCCTGCGTGTAGCAGGTTCCTAATCAATGTTTTCAAGGTTAAAATGCGGTTTTAGATGTAGCAAAGTCAAATTATTTACCGTTTCCGTTTTTTATCGTTTTTTGTCTTTTTTTTCTCGAAAAAACCGACTTTCTTCCCGTTTTTTTTCCGTTTTCATCGTTTTTTTACATCTATGGAGACCGGACGACACACCGTACAAACAAGCAGACAGTCAGAAATTTCGACAGCCAGTGACGCAAACAGGGCCACAGATCGAGAAACAGACACAGATCTGAAGTCAGATAGCGAGACAGACAGACAGACAGACAGACAGATATAAAGTCACAAACACACAAACACCCAATGACATGCAGACCCAGAGATTTGTAGTAGGAAGGAAAATCAGCCTGAAATTGGGTCAAGCAAATTCAGAAGCATACCTTACGCAGGGACACATAGACGAAGAAGAAGACAGTCATATATACATATATATATATACATATTATTAGCTGTCTATATATATAATAATATACATATATTATATATAATCATATATTATATATATAATCCTAACACACTAGCAGACAGTAGGACATAAGCCGACAAAATAAAGATTTATGCAACTTTATGCCGCCATTCTCAAGGCAGAACTTCCATGTCTGGGTGGGTGAGTGTTCTAACTGCTTTTGAAAGGAGGATATACAGCCGTTCACATTTCCTTCTTCTATTATGTCGCCCGACATCGAAGAAGCAGCCAAGCGAAGCGGAAGCACAGACTTCATTGAACAGCCCACCATAGAAAAGTTCACAACGCACCAAGGCTCTTTGAATATGTTGATTGATCTTGACAGCGAACCGTATACTTCACTGGTAAAAGTCGTGACCTGTGTGATAGTTATTTTAGACAGGGTGTGTGCATATTTGGCATGCCGTATATCAAATCTTTATCCGACTTTCGGCCTGTTGTGGTGTCCGTGTGCACGCTTGGCTGCCCCTGCCACAGCATAAAGTTCAGGCCAAAGCTGAGGTATATCATTGAATGAGGTATCTGGCTGCTTTTTCCGTCGCCGAAAATATTATTGGGCGATATTGCTACACGTCGCGTTGACCTACTGACGTTCCAATCACTCAAGTCAACTTGCAGTCCACGGCGATCCAGTGTACAACCTCGCAAATGCCACAAACCTATACATTTAACCAATTTATGCACATGAGACAGTCTCATCTCGTGTACTGTGTAAAACTGGCCATATCTACCGGTATTTGGTAACGAATATACATGTATGTGTGTAACGCCCGCCCCCACCGTCATCCCCGGAGTCGCCACTTCCGGATCATCGTACGGTAAGGGGGCCGCGTGCTGTTGTGGGTGATGGTCTTGAGATATGGATAGAGGATAAGAGGAGGTGACTCTCGGGTTCAAATCCAACCGATGAAATGATTGCCAACCGTCTCGGCTACCAAGTTCTCTATATGAGATTGGATCCTTGTGGGACAGACGCTCACTTCTGCGCAGCGTGCCCGGTTGGGTGAAATCTTTAGGCCTAGCGCCCAAAGACTCTGCCAGACTGATGGTCGACTGGTGAGGCACGTCCGCGAAGGTAGTAGCGGTGGACCTCCGTCCAGGGTTCAAACCCACAACAGATCTTGGGACCGGCGATGCCTCGAGCCGCTCTAAGCGTGTCACAACCTCCGTTAGCACTTCTCTAACATTAGAGTGCACGGCCGAAATTTCCTCCCTTACATTTGACCTTACGGTAGAGATTTCTTCTCTTATATCTGACCTTACGGTAGAGATTTCTTCCCTTACATTTACCTCTACCGAGGCGATCGCTTCTTGCGTATCCCTGGCCTGTGACTGCATCGCTTCTTGTGCATCTCGGGCATTAGTCTGCATTGACGAGTGCATAGATGTTATAGCCTCCATTACCACCTCCAGAGATGAGGGGGCCTGGACGGCTGGGCAGGGGTCGCAGCCCTAGATTCCTCCATAGTAGGCCTATTTCACAAATTAATCCTACTTGTATTTCTATCAACGTCAGTTGCTTTCAATGCAATCAATGATTAAAGTCAGCATGTTCAATTAGTATTTCTTTGTATTCGTAAAGTCAGACTATGAAATTCACAAGCAAAGACGTTTCAAAGCAAACATAATTCAATATAAACAATTTCAATGCAAACACATTTCAATATGAGCACATTTCAACCGGAGTAAGCCTAAGTTGTTCCCCGATTTACGCTCAAGTCCCACGGCCAATTTTACTTCAGCCCAAAATACCTAAAGAAACGATCGCAATGTTTCCCCTCATAAAGCGTACCTTATTTCCGAAGACAAGGGACTAGGCCGACAGTGTACGAAGATGGCGACAGCGTGTCGAATTCCAGAAGATGCTCGCAAATAAACTCCGATCATATAGGTCACTCCATGTGACTGAGCTAAGAAGCGAAGGGAGGTCTTGTCGTTATATCCGGGTGAACAGCCGATGCGAAAATGCGCCGAACAGAACTCCATAAACGACGCTCGAAACAAATATAATAATAATGACTCCTGTCGTGAATGAATCGCCAGCAGAATCCGAGGACTTTCGATACGAAACGTAACTGCGCCTTATAATCTGAACGTCGAATTTAAGCAATTCCACACGTCTTCTCTCTTTCACGATCCGGCGTGATCTTCTGCTCTCTTCAGGATCCACATTGTCGTCTGCACCTAATACGTTTTCACTCTTCCAGCCTGGTCTTCTGCGCCTAATACGTCTTCACTCTGTCCGGATCCCCATTGTCTTCTGCGCAATCGTTGACAGTGCGCGGATCTTATATAGAGCCTTCTGACGTCACGAACTACGCAAAAAGATCTACGCAGTTGAAATACTGCGTCGCAGAAAAGCTGCCAACATCCGTCCCAGCTGTGCCCCCCTGTCTACCATCCTGTCTGTCTGAGAGTAACGGTCTTTCTCTCTCTCTGCCTCTTAAGATGCGCACTCGGTCCTCTTTTCCGTCTATCTATATATCCTTCTCAGTATCTCTGCTTTGTGATAGCGACTATGTCTGGTGTCGCTCTCTTTCTCTCTCTGCGCGATTCCCGACTAATGCAGAGCGTGTGAATTTTAGCGACTCAACAACGATCGATTGCCGATCGCTCAGATAGCGATCGCTGCTTCGACGCGAACGATTAAAAGGCGACAATTGCAGCAGCGACGTAGGCCTATCACGTCGCGAACGATTAAAATTCGACAGCGGTAGATTCCCGACAATCGCGGCATCGATGTAGGCCTATCGCGTCGCAAACGATTAAAACCCGACGGAGGTGAAAATACCAATGGCCGCCTTCCAATATATCTCAGTCCCCTGGCGTGCCAATTGCAGCGACCGAAAACCGAAACGCAAATTATATGCAGTCGTTTCATGTGTGCCCTGATAGCAGTTAGATATTATCCCTTTCCCATGGATCTCTTTTTGTTACCATTTAGGCCTAATTGGTTTTTTTTTACATTCCTTAATTAGCCTAAGAGTGCCGTGCTGGAAATGGTTTCAATAAAAGGTTATTTAATTGATTGATTGATTGATTTATTGATTGATTGATTGATTGGTCGGTTGGTTGGTTGCATAGTTGTAAAAAACGTTTTTTTCGTTTTTTATTCTCTCCCAAAAAACGTGGTTTTTTTCGTTTTTTATTTTTCCCATCGTTTTTTATCGTTTTTTATTTTTTCTTTAACTTTATTTATTCATTTACTTTCTGTTATTATTTTCCTTAATTTTAATTTTTTCTGATATTCCTTATGTTCTCCGCCAACTCTCAAGGATTCAGCTAATTAAAGTAATTATTTCATCGTTTAACATCATCATTTAAGAGATAGCCTGCGTGTAGTTGGTTCCCAATCAATGTTTTCAAGGTTAAAATGCGGTTTTAGATGTAGCAAAGTCAAATTATTTACCGTTTCCGTTTTTTATCGTTTTTTTGTCGTTTTTTATTTTTTCGAAAAAAACGACGTTTTTTACCGTTTTTTATTCCGTTTCCATCGTTTTTTACATCTATGGTTGGTTGGTTGGCTGGCTGGCTGGTTGGTTGGTTGATTAATTGATTGATTGATTG
The DNA here is from genome assembly GCA_949752735.1 of Lumbricus terrestris. Classification (NCBI taxonomy): domain Eukaryota; kingdom Metazoa; phylum Annelida; class Clitellata; order Crassiclitellata; family Lumbricidae; genus Lumbricus; species Lumbricus terrestris. Next base: position 15,576,593 of record OX457053.1, on the reverse strand, counting down.
ATTGATTGATTGATTGATTGATTGATTGATTGATTGATTGATTGATTGATTGATTGATTGATTGATTGATTGATATATTTGACCTACATTTACACATAGTTTACCTAACAAACGATGCAGGAATTTTTGCAGAGAATTTTTAGAATTGCACAACCCCTTCTTTCCATTCCCATCATCCAAAGTAAATTACTCCCAATCGGAGATCAATTCTTACCTTTTTACTATTTGTTTTGGCTGCACAGAAGTGCGTCTACAACTGCACACAATCATCCTGTTTGAACTGCACAGTTTAGATGAACGCTAAAAAGTCTTGGTGCCAAAGTGCATTCAAGTAATTTGGCTATAAACAGGGCTGTAATCAATGGTATACGCGGGTATACGTCGTATACACTTACCTCCGGGGAAAAACGGCATCGTAGACTCACCGCGAATAACCAGGGTATACGCGGGTATACAGCGTATATTCACCTTACAAAGGGCGTGTGGGTATACGCACGAAAAAGGCAAAGGATATTTAGGCTAGGTGTATTTTTCACGAATTCCGGAGCGAATGACTAAAAAAGGTCATCAGATTTTTCGGCTCGGGAAAATAGGGAAATGTTTTGCCTGATGACAGCCGTCAGAAATTTTTTGCCCGAAAAAGTCGGTTTTACTCCTGGTCAGCGTGTACTCACCTCAAAATTTACCCGTACAGCCCTGGCTATAAATCCAGAATCTGTTCAAAACTTGAAGAAATCAATGACGGGATTTCATTGTAGGTCACATTCAAGCTCAAGCAGTCAAGCAGGGCTTAAAGTGTGACTGGATGGTCATGGATGGCGTCCAGAAACTTTTTCCAAATCTGAACGCGTCCTGCTATTTTTTGGTACAGCACACTATACCCCGCAGTCGATCGAGTCGTGGGCTACGATCGACTTGGCTCGCGCGACGATCGACTCGATCGACTTCGTCGACTCGCCGACCTCTCGACGACTCGATCGACTTGGCTCGGCCAACGATCGACTCGATCGACTTCGTCGACTCGCCGACCTCTCGACGACTCGATCGACTTGGCTCGGCCAACGATCGACTCGATCGACTTCGCGTCGACTTGGCCTAGTTTTGTCTCTTGCTCACCTCTGCAGTTATGTGATCTCAAAATGAAATTATGCGATAGAAGATCTGTGTCATAATCTGTGTGACGTATTTATAAGGCACATTTCGTATTCTCAGTGAATTTATAGTAGATTTGCACTGTAATTGTAGTGACGTCACATTGGGCCTCGTTTTAGATTCTGTAAATGAATTTCAATAATTATTACGGTAGATCTGGGTAATAATCGAAGTGACGTCACAATAGACCTAGTTTATACTCTCAAAATGTATTTCTATAATAGTAGAGCTGTATCATAATCGAAGCTAGTCACAATTCTCAAAATGAACTTCTTTAATAGTAGGTCTGTGTATGATCGAAGTGACGTCACAACGGGCCTAGTTTTTTTATTCTCATACTAGACGTATAATAATATATTTGTTTCATAATCAGAGCGATGTTGCTTTTAAACAGTCACAGTTTTGTATTATAAAAATGAAATAATATGACAGCAGCTCTGTATCATAGTCGAAATGACGCCATAATGGACCTAATTTCGTTTTCTCAGTGAACTTATATAATAGTATAATTAATTGTATGATAATCGAAGTGCCGTCATAAAAGGCCCGTTTCATATTCTCCAAATGAACATAATATACTGGTAGATCTGTTTAATAATCAAGTGACGTCACAATAGATCTTGTTTATATTCTCCAAATGCACTTTTATAATAGTACATTTGTATCATAATCAAAGTGACGTCACAATAGAACTTGCTTATATTCTCAGAATGCACTTCTATAATAGGCCTAGTACATTTGCATCATAATCGAAGTTACGTCAAAATAGTCCTTTTTATATTCTCAAAATGCACTTCTATAATAGTACATTTTGCATCATAATCAAAGTGACGTCACAATAGGCCTAGTTTTTTTTAATTCTCGAAGTGAACTTGTAATATAATTGTAAAATTGTATCATAATCAGAGTAACGTTACAATAAGCAAAGACCTAGTTTGTATTCTCAAAATTAATGAAATTATATGATAGTAGATCTGTATCCTGATCGAAGTGACGTGGCAATAGGCCTAATTTCGTTTCTCAGTGAACTTAGCCTATTTAATTGCGGAATTGTATCATAATCGAAGTGACGTCATAAAAGAACCCCGTTTTATATTCTTAACCCTAACATCTACATATATTATAGGCCCATAATAGTAGTTCAGTATATCATTCAGGAGCGGATCCAATGGAGGAAATCTGGCCATGCCCCCACTCCATTAAGAGATTTGCATAGAAGTACCCCTCCCCATAAGGTCTCAAGAAGCTGTAAATGAACGCAACGGGAACAGGAAGATGAGAAAGTAGCACATTGCTAAAAAAAGTCATCAGATTCTAAATAACCTGAGTTGCAACGGGTTTTTAGAAGTTTTTTGGTCGAAAGACTCCAAAAAATTTCGTACTTGTGTGCAAAAACTGAATTACGTCATTAAGCTTATATCATGTAGGTCACTTTGAGTCTTCAAGAAATAGTAGGCCTAAGTAAAATATTTCTAAGTCGAGTCGAGTCGAGTCGATGAAACAACGATCGACTCGACTTGCAAGTCGACGATTTTTCGATCGACTCGACTTGGCAAGACTCACGATTGACTCGACTTGCAAGTCGATCGAGTCGACGATTTTTCGATCGACTCGACTTGGCAAGACTCACGATCGACTCGACTTGCAAGTCGATCGAGTCGACGATTTTTCGATCGACTCGACTTGGCCGAGTTATGATCGACTCGATCGATCGACTCGATCGACTGCGGGGTATACAGCACACCGTTGAAAGCTATACGGGGCGCTCATGCAGGCACTTCATTCTGAACACTTTAGCCTAAGCACTGGGCTCATGCATGCTAATTGTTGTCTCTTGTGATTTGTGAATGCACGCGTATTGCTGTATAGCCATCATGCACACGACCTCGGCCTTCTTCAATTCTCGAAGGATTTGAGCAAGTTAGGACAGTCACATGGGCGCGCGAAAATTGGGGTAAACTTGAGTACTTTCCCCTCCCCTGAAAAACTGACACCTGCATTTTAAACTACTACTTTTGTGTTTTCAACCAACTTTTTCGCACTAGCATACTGATGATGCCATCATGCCAATGCCACATAAAGTGAAACTGGGGAGAATTTACATTTAGAAACCACTTTTGAACGTATACCCATATTAACCATGCTCTTAATTTCCTGCTCTGATTTTCAAGCTCTTAATTGCTAAACATTTGGCCGTGACCACTGTGTTTGCCGCTCCTGCAGAAATATATTTCGTGCTCTCATTAATTGCTAGAAACCAACAGAATGTTGTCATGTCGCAAAAATCCCTCTCGGCACATGCAGTGACAGAAGGTGGCTGTGATCATCACGGTTTAGATGGTGGTTACCAGACAGCGTTTGTCTTGGCATCTTCCGGGGGGGTAAAGTTACCCCAGAATGACATTCCCTTCCCCAAAATAAGTAGAGGGACTGAATTAAACACTGGTTACCGGAGACCATCAATTCGTCCCAACACAGAGTAATGCCTGTGAGCAGAAGAACTTGTCTTGGAAGGCCAAAGCAGGCCCACCATGATATATCATCTGAAAAAATTGATTTAGCAACAACAATTGTGAAGCAAAGAATAGGTGGACTTTATATCATAGTGCAAAGGTTGACAGTCAGGCTAGGAAGGGCTTCAATGACTATTGTTCAAGCTGAATAGAACTGAAGATGGGACGTCGGAGATAGGAAGTGAAGGGGAAGCGCTTTCTCACCAGTCATGTCTATAGGTAGGCTAAGTAAAGTGGGTTTCAAAGAGAGCGTTCTTTATTATAGGCTGTGTGTATATCAAGGAACGCTCAGTGGATGGCAAACGAAATGTTTAAAAAATGGAGACATTTATCATTTATGCAGAGTTATGTAGCCGTCTGAGTAATAAAACTTGTCTTTGCAAAGGCAGGCTACCAACTCTGACTGCATGTATAGGTAGGGTAAGATCATGGGGCATAAATAGCTTCTGCGCTGTTTACCAGGACTTTGTAAAAAGAAATTTGTAGAACTGCACAACCAGGAACTTTTTGAGTGCGGCTTTGTTTGGCGAAAATTTCTCGTCGTTTCAGAAAATTTCCCCGAGATGTGTCGCAAATCGGCCAAAAAAACTGATGACCTTTTTTAGTCGTTTGTTCGGAAATTTGTCCCATGTTTTTGCCAGAAATATCGCAAGTCGGCGACGAAAACCTGATGATCTTTTAGTCATCAACTTCACAAATTGATTTATTTCACTTTCCTGCTTATTTTTCACTGAACAAAGCTGCACATGTCCTTCTTTCTTGGTATAGTTGTACGAGTGCCCTGGCTATGTCCTGGCAAAAACAATGTCAGACAACGAATCTCTCTAATAGATATATTCTTAAACCGTAAAAGATGCATAGTCCACCATAACACTGTAGAATTAAATATTAAAAGACGTGTTGACAATGTAACAAAGATGGAACGAAGTGATAATAGACGAATTCTGATTCTTTGAATATGACACGTTTTGTGTTTGTCCTTTTGTCGTGATTCTGTAAGGTTGGGGCCCACAGTTTTACCGAGCAGGACCTCACCATTTGTTAATCCGGTCCTGCAGGCTAGGGAAGTCAACAGAGAAAAAGCCTGAACGGGAAAAATTTCTCAAAAGACCGTTAAGGCGATTACGCTAGGCTACATGACATTTGTAGGTTGTCTATTCATACTTTTTCTGGGTGAGCTTTGTGTTCCTGCAATTGTTTCAACTGGATGTCATGCGCTAGTGTGTTTCATTTTTTCTACATGATTACTAGGATTGTCCTACCCTATTGAGTATACCCTATTGGTGGGATTGTCCTACCCTATTGATTACCCTATTGGCGGGATTGTCCTACCCTATTGATTACCCTATTGGCGGGATTGTCTGTCCCTTCTGAGGATGATGACCAAATCAGATCAAATATTATGTTCACTGCCAGAATAAATTGTAGTATTATTTTTTCAGATTCAGAACATTGCCAATGCACACCAAACAGAGGAGGCATAGCTGTGCGAGGAGGCATGCAGCCGCTCTAGCAGCGTCAAACACATATTGACCAACTCCACCGCTGGTTGCACTCTGCCAGTGCCAGTGTATCCTGGCTAACCAAACCTGGCTAAAGGAGGAGGGCGTCGCTAATGGTCTTTGTTACCACACAGCGACGTTAAACTGCAAATACCACCTACTACATGTTGGCCGTGGAGACCGTGGAGACCGTACTCGACCAAGACCCATAGAGCGTGCACGGATTGCCGGGGGCTTTGCTTTGCAACATATTTTGTCAATGTTTGCCTCAAAAGTCAATCCGATCAAAGATTGACCTTGTTACTGTTTATCGACGCTGCCATGTCAAAGATGTTTAATGTACCCCTCCTTTCTTTATCCAGGCTTGGGACTGGCACTGTCAGAGTGCGAACAGCGGCGGAGTTTTTTCCCAGATCAAAGATGGCGACAGAAACATCTCATGTACGTCTCGATGCCCGAGATCGAGAAAGGAGGCATTGGTTTAGACCTCGGTAGCCTGATGATCATATCTCTGGTCTTAATTAACATGCCTTCAAGTTAATTAAGATTGCAAATCTAAGCCAGCCTTAGAGCTATTATATGGTGAAGTTCAGAAAGAGCCTCGTTTTAAGGTAAGGGTTTTAGTTCCAAGGAACAATTCAAAGGTCAAGTCATGGGATATGTGGTTGTACTAAGGTGAAAGATGATTGTGATGATATAATACGATGGTCCTAGGCGGGTTCAGCAGGTTCTTGTGCATGATGGGTAGATTAAAAAGTTCGCTGGTATACCGTATCCTTCAAGGTGCAAGAAGTCAGATACACGAACATGAAATTGATGTTCTTCGCTTTATGTCTTCCATTGGTGCTTAAGGTCTTTGGAGTAGGTCTACAAATGAATTTAATGTTGAGTCAAAAAATGATTCGCTTTCATTTGAGGCGACCTGCTCTCGCCCCTACCACTTTTGTCATTTTAGACAGCAGTATGTCACATTCTTTTGGAACTCAAAGGGGCAAAGTTTTTTTTCGTTTAGGGGAATTTACCGCTGATCCCCGAGAAATCGACCACTGAGAAAAAGAGAGAGTGTGTGCGGGTGAGTGCATCTGTGCGTGTGTGTGTGTGTGCGTGTGTGTCCGCGCGTGCGTGTGTGTGTGTGCACGCGCGCGTGACTGTGTGTGTATATCTGTGTGTGTATCTGTAGGCGCAACTGTGTGTGTATCTCTTTGTGCTCTTTTGGCTTTGTGTGCGAGTGTTGTGTGTGAGAGAGAACGAGACATACAGGCAGACAGACAGACAGACAGACAGACAGAGACAGATATACATACAGACAGACAGAGACAGATATACATACAGACATACTGACAGAAAGAATTAAAGACAGACAGACATGCAGAACGATATAGAGAGAAAGAGAGAATGAGGCAATGTTATTCAAGTTAACTAAAACTAAAACTGGATTGAAGTTAACTGAAAAGTTCCATTTGAGTTAACTGAGACTAAAACTAAAACTGAAAAGTTCTGAAAACTGAAACTAAAACTAAACTGAAAAGTTTAAAACTTAAACTAAAACTAAACTTGAAAGTTGAAAACTGAATTAATTTGTCTGTGTGGCGCACAAACCAAATGGCAGAATTGTTTACAACTGTTAGCTGCGCACGATCTGAATGGCGCAGATGTCTGACTGCAATATGTGTCAAGCAAACATCCGGTCTAACCCTGTCTCTATCGGCTTTCTCTTTAGCGGTCAGTCTATTGTAAAATGCGGTCAACCATAAAGATTGGCTGTGAACCTGTGGTCAGTGACAAGATAGGATGTGTATAATTAATTTGACAACAATGGGTCAGTTAAACAGTCTGACATTGATTAGTTGTTGTTACGGATGGCTGGGCACCGCTGACCACGGGGCAACCGAAGTTAGTTACAGGTGTATTTGACGCATGGTTCATGTAGGGGAAGAGTATGAATATTTGAACTTCAGCCTGTATAGATACATCATACACATGCCTACGAATCACATTCACATGTCTACACCGTGATTCAAAAAAAAGTAAGCCAAAATGTTTTTCAAATATCTCCAATGCCTGATAACATATCACGCTAAAATTTTCCGAATATTTAGAGAATTGGACCAAGAATATTATTCCAAGATTTCATGAGATAAAGTTGAATGGATAAAAAGATATGTATCTTCCAACTTCATATGCCGAAATTTCAGTTTACAAGCAATTTTCTGTTAGATTCAATAAAATGTAAGTCAAACTGTTTTTCTTATATCTCTAATGCCTGATGACTAATCATGCTAAAACTTTCCAGATATGTAGAGAATTGAATAACAACATGATTCCCACAGTTTGGTTTGATTATTTAATTATATAAGATGCTCAAAATGTCCTCCTCCTTCTTGCACGCAAGCCTGGAGGCGCTGGCGCCATTGGGCAACAGCATCGTCGTTTATCCGCTGGTCCAGGTCATCCCACACTTCCATCAAGCGCTACTTCAGATCGTTTATACAATGGGTTGTTGTCTTCTCGGTCTTGCATCAAGCACCACACTTTATGGTCGACAGGATTCAAATCTGGGCTGTTCGGAGGCCATAATGTGGGAGAAATGAAGTCTGGCGTCTCTCTTGTCAGCATTTCAATGGTTTCCATGGCTCTGTGGGTTGGGGCACTGTCCTGTTGGGAAAAAAAACAGCCTTCTGGGGGCTAGATTTCTGATTACAGATAGAGGATGTTGTGACAGTAGAACGTCGCGATAATAGGATCCATTAATTTTTACTCCAGGGTCACTGAAGACCAAAATGGGAACTCTCAAGCGTCGAAACCGCAAAAAACCATAACAGACTTGCTGAAAACAAGTTTCGGGAGATGAAGTTGAAATATTCATATCTTTCTATCTGTTCAAATTTATGACTTGATATTTTGGAATCCCATTCTTGATTCAATTCTCTAAATATTGGGAAGATTTTACTGTGATTAATTATCAGGCCATAAAGATACTGAAAAAGTTTGACTCACATTTTATTGAATCTAACAGAAAATTGCTTGTAAACTGAAATTTCGGCATATGAAGTTGAAAGATACATATCTTTTTATCCGTTCAACTTTATCTCATGAAATCTTGGAATCGTATTCTTGGTCCAATTCTCTAAATATTTGGAAAATTTTGGCGTGATATGTTATCAGGCATTGGAGATATATGAAAAATAATTTGGCTTACTTTTTTTTGAATCACGGTGTATATACATGCAAGGTTCTATCAATACACAATCTTGATATAGCCTACCTATGAGGAATCAATGACCAGCATATAATTATGTTTGAAATCAGTTTGATGTTTGACACCTCAATGGACTTGTCCATGGTAGGCTATAGGACACAGGCTAGATACAGCAAGCATGTTGTTATGGATCAAGATGTTTATAGATATAATGACAAATGAAGATGGAAATAGACGACGACGTTGTGATGACAGTGATGATGGGCTAATGGGCTAATTAATTCCATGAGACACATTAGACATAGACACAAAGAATGCTGAACCAGGTAGATCAAATGTCTGTTGGTCTTCAAAATTCTATGTTAAGAATTTTAGGTGCAATTTATTATGACTTTCTTACTAATTTTGTCGTATAGTTTGGCACAGAGTTTTTAAAATTAGTAGGCCTATCTAAAACATTTTTCTAAGCCAAGTATTTTATGCTTGTGGCCTATTTTTAATGCTTTTGTAATAAAGTGTTTTTACCTGTATTTTAAATACTTTTGTGATCAAGAATTAATATACTTATACTCAAAATACTTTTAAAAAGTATTTCCCTTTGACTGGCCATACACAGAATTCAGCAGTAGGCTATGGACAGAATTACTATTAATAAGTTTCATTTAAGTTTCTGCGCCAGCATTGCAGGCAAATGTTGAAAAAGTTTTCAGTTTGTGAGGTTTCAGTGCTCTGAAATTAAATCGGATTAGTGTTCCTTCATCTAGAGCGATGAGTGTTTTTGAAACTAAACATGTAGTGGAGCGCTTCAAACGGCAGCTCAATTACATGAAAATATGAATTTAGCAAAATCTTTTGCTCTTGCTAATAAAAATGAATGTCATTAATAAAAAATCAATTCCTTCTGCTGAAGGTTTACAAAAACTTAATTAAAACTGAAAAGTTCTGAAAACTGAAACTAAAACTGAAACTGAAAAGATCTGAAAACTTAAACTAAAACTAAACTGAAAAGTTAAAACAAAACTAAAACTAAGACTGAAACTGAAAAGTAAATTGAAACTTAAATAACACTGGAATGAGGACGATATATTTGTGCAACTGCATGAATTTGAAATGAGCATATATATAGGATAAATATGGAGTAAAACTTGCGGCATGGAAAAAGATCAGACAAGAGAGGCAGAATGGAAGCCAAAGAGACAATTAGGATACGGTCAGTGGCATAGCCAATGGGTGTTCGGGGGTTTAACCCCTCCCCCCTCATTGGCTTAGGGAAAAAGTTTTTTAAGGTTATTTATCCACTTAAATAAGAAGAAGAAAAACAATTGCTTGTAGTAACAAGCAAATTGTCTCCTCTTAGCGTATGCCCTATCCAATTCTTTTGTCTTTCTCTGAGTGTTTTTATCATTGTTCTTTCCTCTCCAATCCTTTCCAGCACTTCCTTGTTTGTTTTGTGTTCCGTAACTTCCGTCCAGTTGATCTTCTCCATTCTTCTCCAAGTCCACATTTCAAAGGAAAGTGGACTTGAAAAATATAAGGGTAATTGTTTTTCTTACTTTATTCCCTTTGTTACTTTATAAATTATTCCCTTTTTATTTACTCTAATACTGTTCGGATGGTGTCAGGAAGGGCACCCGGCCAGGTGATAAAACCCTCAAACACCCCCTCCCATCATATCATAAATTCCTGGCTACGCAACTGGATACGGTAGGGTCCAAACAAACATGACACATTTCCTCACTGCTCACGGTGCTCAGTCAGTCAAAGGCGCGCAAGGTCCACTATAGGGCACTCAGCATATCTAGGTTAGCCTATAGCAATTCGCTTAGCCTAGTAGAAGTTAAAGATTTAGCCCGTAAGAGGGCAAAGAGACCCGATGACTAAAATTTGCACAATGAACACAAGGCAAGTGAAGAAAGAGACTTTGTTGTGAAAACTAGCAATGTTTAAATATGGTGACAGTATCACTGCCACTGCCTTTTGGTGCCCACTGCAAACAATGTCCGTGACGAAAATATTGCCACAGTCCGTGCGCTGTGAGATATCGAGGACGAAAAATAGCCTATTTAGCAACTGCCGGTAAGAGTTTGAGTAGCTAAATATTTACGATGGCCACTTGGAATAATTAAAAGAAAAACTGTGTCGCACATTCCTAATGTGTCTTCGAATATTAATAGGCTATACCGGTATTAATCTTCTAAATCCATGCTAAAAAACGACTTATCGTCTATTATCAAGCATCATAGTCGTTTAAAACGGGTTTTTCGGGCTTTTCCAACAAAAAGTCGTTTTCGGTTTTATTAGTCGAATCGTTTTATTCCTTTTTTATTTTGGCCTAGGCCTACTAATAAAGTTGTGTTATTTCCCAATTAAAATGAAATTGCATAGAAACGATTTTAAAGTTTGAAATGCAATTTAAGATGTAACAAAGTGAAATTATTTTCGGCTTCCGTTTTTTTCTCATCGTTTCGAATAAAACGACGTTTCTTCCGCGTTTTTTATTCCGTTTTCATTGTTTTTTTACATCTATGCCCCGCATGGCTGTGGTGGTGGTGGTGGTGGTGGTGGTGGTGGTGATGTATGTATGTGCACTTGTTATGGCGCCCCTTCAAGCTCCCTCTCTACTCAGAGGCGCTCCCGACTGCAGAGCGGACACTGCATCGGAGTTTCACGCCGAAGTGCTTAGCAATTGCGAGTGAAGGACTTGCCCAAGGTCCCTACGCGGCGACGTGAGGTGGATTCGAACCTCGAACCTTCCGGCTTCAAGGCAACGACGCCACCACTACACCACCGCGCCCCACTACTAAAGTAGTAGTAGTAGTAGTAGTAGTAGTAGTAGTAGTAGTAGTAGTAGTAGTAGTAGTAGTAGTAGTAGTAGTAGTAGTAGTAGTAGTAGTAGTAGTAGTAGTAGTAGTAGTAGTAGTAGTAGTAGTAGTAGTAGTAGTAGTAGTAGTAGTAGTAGTAGTAGTAGTAGTAGTAGTAGTAGTAGTAGTAGTAGTAGTAGTAGTAGTAGTAGTAGTAGTAGTAGTAGTAGTAGTAGTAGTAGTAGTAGTAGTAGTAGTAGTAGTAGTAGTAGTAGTAGTAGTAGTAGTAGTAGTAGTAGTAGTAGTAGTAGTAGTAGTAGTAGTAGTAGTAGTAGTAGTAGTAGTAGTAGTAGTAGTAGTAGTAGTAGTAGTAGTAGTAGTAGTAGTAGTAGTAGTAGTAGTAGTAGTAGTAGTAGTAGTAGTAGTAGTAGTAGTAGTAGTAGTAGTAGTAGTAGTAGTAGTAGTAGTAGTAGTAGTAGTAGTAGTAGTAGTAGTAGTAGTAGTAGTAGTAGTAGTAGTAGTAGTAGTAGTAGTAGTAGTAGTAGTAGTAGTAGTAGTAGTAGTAGTAGTAGTAGTAGTAGTAGTAGTAGTAGTAGTAGTAGTAGTAGTAGTAGTAGTAGTAGTAGTAGTAGTAGTAGTAGTAGTAGTAGTAGTAGTAGTAGTAGTAGTAGTAGTAGTAGTAGTAGTAGTAGTAGTAGTAGTAGTAGTAGTAGTAGTAGTAGTAGTAGTAGTAGTAGTAGTAGTAGTAGTAGTAGTAGTAGTAGTAGTAGTAGTAGTAGTAGTAGTAGTAGTAGTAGTAGTAGTAGTAGTAGTAGTAGTAGTAGTAGTAGTAGTAGTAGTAGTAGTAGTAGTAGTAGTAGTAGTAGTAGTAGTAGTAGTAGTAGTAGTAGTAGTAGTAGTAGTAGTAGTAGTAGTAGTAGTAGTAGTAGTAGTAGTAGTAGTAGTAGTAGTAGTAGTAGTAGTAGTAGTAGTAGTAGTAGTAGTAGTAGTAGTAGTAGTAGTAGTAGTAGTAGTAGTAAACTATAAAAATTAATGCCAGTGTTCGGTTCGCAGGTTTCATTCACACAGCTCCGTTCGACTTCCCAACACAAGACGAGAATCTCCTCGACTTGACCTCCACAGATTTTGACCTGGCATCGGAACGAAAAAGGCAGCTCTGGCTATTGCGGACTTGATTTTGTTTTGTTTTTGTTTGTTTGTGTGTGCACTTGTTATAGCGCCCCTTCAAGCTGTCTACTCAAACCAACTTGGAAGTATTATACTCTAAACCCTGCTGCCGCGTGGCGAAGGAAAACGAATTAAATAATTATAATGGTATTAAACTATTAATAATTTCTCTATGCACGATTTAATACGTTACCCACTTGCTATGTTACCCACGTTATATTGCTAACTGGACAATTAATTTATTCGCTGAAATAACGTTTAGCAGTAAATTGCATAAATAATAATAATATCAGAACATGTTCTGAACATCGCTTGCAAACTTGCGACAGCGCACTCCAACTGTAATCAGCGCTCGTGAATAAGCTGGTGCCCCGCGCTTGGCTTTCGAGTGGCGCTTTATAAATTAGGAGACTACGAACTGTATTGATTTGATAAGCACGGGGCCCGGTAGCGCATTGGAAAACACGCTGGCGTAGAGAGCGACAGGTATACGCCTAACGAGTTCGTGCCCTGTAAGTTGGACATGCTTTGTCGGATGCTATTAGTGCCGTGTATTGGAGACTGTCTGTTCTGCTAATAGCTAAGATTTATGTCTTATCCAATTTGCGTTCTTGTGAATTGTTTAAATTACATTAATGTACACTGTAACCGGTTGCGGTCTGTCAACCGGATTGTTTCAATTTAAAGAAAATATTGTTAATCTTTGTTGGGCTTTGACTCAACAAAAACCAACAGAGCAGTACATTGTATAAAACTCTTAAGAGTTAGAACCCTGCTGACAGAATCAAAGTCATTTTATTGGTTTCCATTTTAAGATTCGACTAATTTTTATAGTCGCAAACAACAGACTATTATATTTCACCGAACATTCCTGGACCATTCTGGAGTGTATACGGTGCAGTGAACCAAATCGGAAAATATGCGAACTACTAGGACTACCGGTACTACTACTACTTAATAAATAATAAGTATCGGTCTAAATATGTCACGGCATTGTATTTTATTGATCTGACAAACAATTCAGCTCCTTCATTTAAATAGGAATTTCGAAGAATAAAATGTGCA
>OX457053.1:15495694-15560694 GCA_949752735.1 Lumbricus terrestris | reverse complement strand
CGCACAGCTGTCCACCGACGCTGTGTCCCACGCAGTGCACCAGGTCGTTGGAGTATCCCGTTTCCGCCTCGATGGCCCGGATGAGGTTCCTCGTCTGCCTCGCCACCACGCGACTGTTCGACGCTGGGACTGGTTCCGTCGGACGACTCCAGTCTGGATTGGCTCCCTCACTCCAGTCGATCACAACGACGTTAGACTCCTCACCCTTCAAACACAAGGTCAAGGTCTGGGCGGTCACGTATGCAATGGCGGCACCAGTTGTGCTATTTCAGCATGTCGCGTCGGGGTCATGAGCAGGGCTGTAGTATAGATAGTGTACTCTTGTTGGACAGGACAATGTTGATGTTGTTTAACTTTAAACTTTTAAATGTAAAGAAGATATTAAGTAGTCCAAAATGCTTTGGCAGATCATAATTATGGCATTACAAATGTAATATAGGCAGCAGGTCAAATGCAAGGCGTCCGATGGTGGCTATACGTTTCCTCAGGTGCTATACTAGTGCCATACTAGTGATATACTAATACTATACTAGTGATATACTAGTAGTGAGGCGCGGTGGTGTAGTGGTGGCGTCGTTGCCTTGAAGCCGGAAGGTTCGAGGTTCGAATCCACCTCAAGTAGCCGTGTATACAGGGACCTTGGGCAAGTCCTTCTCTCGCAATTGCTTAGCGCTTCGGCGTGAAACTCCGATGCAGTGTCTCTCTGTAGTCGGGAGCGCCTCTGAGTAAAGTGCTTGAATGGGCGCTATAACAAGTGCACATGCCAACAAACTAATGCTATACTATAGTGATATACTAGTGCTATGCTAGTGAAATTCTAGTGCTTACTAGTGCTATGTTGTCCTCTGGGGACTGGGACGTACAAAATTAAAGAAAGGATTTAACTCACTCTGTATGAAAGAAAGGCCTCCTTTATTTCCAGAATCCAAGGATCTCTTGGATGACCTTCGAAGCCATGCGCGATGTATCTCGTCTTAGCATCCGTTTTAAACGACCTGTTCGTTGTATACACAGAATGTATTATAATTTAGGCGAATATCATCAGTTCAGCTTTAGTCTATAGTTGAAAATTTCGTTTTCTACAACAGTTTCTAGTTATTAAAATCTATAGTAAGCATGCAAATATACATACAAACATGTCAGACATAGGCCTACATACATGTATAGGCCACATGCAATACATAACATAAGGCCTATACATACAATTATACATACATAATCATATAAGTTAGTTTTCGTTCGTTCATATTTTATAAGTAACTTAATACATGTACAAATATTAACATCCTATTAAAAAGAAACATCAAATCTTAACTAGGCTGGTGCCCGGCGCTTCACTTTCCAGTGTATTTTGAGCGTGTGAGAGAATTTCCAATTCTCGACTCAGACTACACCCGCCTTGGTATATAGCTGTTCCACCTGTTCTGATCCTAGGAATGACAACCGATCCGAACCTCCTTTGGACTACTCTTACGGACAACACCTTTGACTCAACCCAGCGCTCGTGAATAAGCAGGTGCTCCGCGGTTGGCTTTTGAGTGGCGCTTTCGAAGTTTGGAGATTACGATTACGAGCAACATGTTAGACATGTGGAAATCACGATTACGATTATAGATATTATATAATAATGGTCAAGTCCTTTAGTTATTGTGACCAATATTTACATTGATTGTTCTAAATAGCTTAGAACTGTCACTCTAAAAAATAAAAAACCCAAGTTGGAGGGCGAAAAAAAACAAGAAAACCCAAACTCAGCAAATCTTCGAAAATGTCAAGAATTTTCAGAATTTCCCATCCGAAAAGCTGATGACCTTTTTTAGTCTGTCGAAAATGTTCACAATTTCCCGTCCAAAATTTCTGATGACCTTTTTTAGTCATTCGGCACAAAATCGTTCGAAAAAATGTGATAAATTCCCGAAAATGTCAAAATTTTTACGAAAATGTCCAAAAAAGTCCGTTTTCCTTTCGCAAAAACCCACGAAAAAACCCAAATTCTTCCCGTAAAAACCCCATTTCCCAAGTTCGAATCGAAAAACCCAAGATCTTGCGGGGAAAAAACCAAGGAGTGGCAACAACGCTGGAGGTCATACCCAAAGTTGGTTTCGGTGATCGTTTCCGGTTCCGTCTGTCCGGCGAACGTGTAGAGCAGGAACGTTGTGTTGATCGCCTCTGGCGACTCAGGAGTGGGAAGGAAGTCGAATGGAAAACAGTTGTCGAAGCATTCCAGATCCGGATAGCAGACGACGGTGTAGTTGTCCCAGGTGCTGTCAAGCGAGACGTGTAATCCAGTCAATAATTACCACACAAGTTGACAAGGTCGTCTAACCCCACCCCATCTCCACCCCAGATGGAATGAGAGAACAGACCCAACTCTTGCCACGACTCTTGAGTTATCCTCGCTGATTTCTTAATTAGACGAATTGGTGTAGGCCTATATAGGCCCACGCAATTATGATTACCGTTTAGTGACCATTCAATTCCAAGAGTCCAATCTCTTAAAAGCATAGACCTAATGCAATAAACAGTATGCTAGTAATTTAACGGTAGACAAAAGTTCTAACCCTACAGCCGTGGCCAAAATGGGAGTACACGCATTAGTCGAGGACTCGTGGTCACGTTTAATCTATTCCATTCAATTCATTTCAATTCATTTATTGACAACCTACGTAACCCCCGCTCGATTCTTATCAAGAACTTTTTACGTTGTTTATTTTTGCCAATCTGAGGGACAGCGCGAACGCAGTCCCAACTAACAAAAATTACGCACTCCACTTACCCACTTTAGGGGTAAGTGCAGGGGTCAGCCCAATCCTAGTGCAATGAATGGGCCTCACCCTGGGGGCACTGCCTTCGTGATCACAGTATCCCCAGTGCCAGGTTAGTATGAGATCGCTAGTACGTCATCGGTTATTGTATATTATTTAAACTCTGTTATGAAGGTGTTTAGTTCGCGTCCCAATATGCCGGTCTTGTACAACAGCTTTCCGGTTTTTTCACAATTCTAGCCTTCTAGTAATATTAACATAATTCTCGGATCACATTTGAGAAGGAATTTCATCTATATGTGTCATCTTTCGCATCATCTGACGCATCGGTCAGCAGATGAAAACTAGTAGAGATATCTGTGTCACTCGCTAGGTGGCGACGCTGCTAGTTCAAAAACAACAGGCTTCTGCTCTGTTTACGTATCGGCCTTGATAAAAATAATAACACTCTAAACGTATTCGTGTTGTGATAAACACTCGAATAAGGCAAATAAACATACAAAAATCGGAGTTCAATTTGCGATTTGTATCGAGTAGCCTAGCTCAACTGCTTTGGTTGAACTTCAAAGTTTCAAAAGCGTGTATGGACGAAAGTCGCTCTGTGTGTTACGATTCTACCGACATCTTGTGGCAACAACAGCCGTTCGCGTATTTAGGAGAAGGCCTAAATTCGTTGTTCGCATGCTACAACTCGTATAAAAATAATAATACAGCTAAGTAGGTCTAGGCCTCGGCCGTTTTAACATTTAATTAAGGAGTTTATAGAAATTATGGACCCTGCACGTAGGCACTAACCTTAAACGTAGCCCGATTTTCGCCTCAACCGCTCAATCTCTTGATAGGCCTATGCCTATGCCTATAATAGTTAGTAGCAGGGCTGTTTCTAAGGAATTTTTAGAACTGCACAACCCCTTCTTTCCTTTCCCATCCTCCATGGTAAATTACTCCCAATCATAGGAAAATGGCCTTTTTCAACTAGTTTTAACTGCACAGAAGTGCTTCCACAATGTTTTTACAACTCCACAAATCCATTTAGAACTGCACATTTTGTGTAGGCTACAACTGCACGTTTTAAAAAAGCCCTGGATAGTAGGCCTATAGACTCTATAGCCCTAGAGTATTGCATTAGCCGAGCTGTCTATACCTAATAGAGTGAGTTACAAGTGGCTATCAATTAAAACTGAAACTTGTTAATAGGCCTAGGCCTACGTTAGCCAAATGACAGTTTGAAAGGTAGTCACGATGAAGGTTTTTTTTTGAGTTCATTTTTTTATTACAGTCAATTGTAGCAGTCAGTAAGTAAAGCACGAATAGAGCAGTTGACAATAATACAATATCGGCCACAATGGGAGACCCAAAATGGATCAGGATCCCGCTGAGCAGGTCACCCAAGTATATACACTGTGTCCCAATAAATCGGGACCCCTTTTTAAAATGTGAATAAAACTGGCAAATATTCATCGATTGTCAAAATTTCAAAACTGTTTTTATCCTGAGATATTTATCTACAAATTGGTAATTTATGAACGGTCCTCACCAAAAAATTACGTTATAATGACGTCATTAATTTACATATCAAAACCAAATGTCAACAAAAATCGTTAGAGAATGGCGTTCAGCCAAGAAGACAAAACTGTAATAAAATTCTTACGGATAAATAAACATTACGGCGCAAAAAAGTTTATTCGAAAATTTCCGGACAAGGGATGGACAGTGAGCGGTCTAAATAAGTTTCTAAGAAAAATTGATTTGACCGGTTCGTCGGAGAAAAAGTTGTGTTCGGTACTTAACATTTGAATTCTCTGATGCAAATGACGTAATTGTGACGTCAATATTCATGCCAGATACTTAATATTTGAATCAGTGTAAGATAATTATCTCAGGATAAAAACAATTTTGAAATTTTGAAAATCGATTAAGATTTGCCTGTTTTATTCACATTATAAAAAGGGGCCCAGATTTATTGGGACACAGTGTATATATATATATATATATATATATATATATATATATATATATATTCGTTTCATACTTGGGTGACCCTGCTCAGAATCATGATGATGATCATGTTCGATACCTGTATAGACCTAGGGCTAATTAGGCCTAGGGCTAATTAGGCGTAACCTGCATGCTGCTTTTAAGACAAACGATGTCCTATAGGCCTAATATAATTATGTCAGCGGCCATTATGTTGCCACGACAATGTTCCTAAACTGGTGATTGAAAAACCATTTGGAGTTAAGTATACATACGCGCAACCCTGGCAGTGAACACTCGAATAAAGAAGTGGAAGTAGCAATACGAAAAAAGCAAATTCAATATTTGACGCCATGGTTTAATCGATTTAGGCCTAAGAACTATTCTCAGCCGCGAATCAGCGCAAAATCAATAGGCCTACAGTACTAGCTGTCCGCGTTCAAAATAATTTCACTATTAAGCGCAGTGAGTGCCAGTGGCAGAACTAAATACTTGGCCTTTTCCAGCCTTGAATTCTCGTAACCTTGACCCTATTAATTTACTTCGCAAGTTTATTGCAGTATTTTTAAGACGACAGTCGCTGCTGTTCTCAAAACAACGTCTCATAAATGACCGTTATCTGATAATTATGAAATAGGCCTAATGTTATCAAACTGCGTCCTCAAATGCGAATAACAAATAGTATGCTTGGAAATCGACAGGTGGCTACTGGGGT
This sequence comes from Lumbricus terrestris, assembly GCA_949752735.1. NCBI lineage: Eukaryota > Metazoa > Annelida > Clitellata > Crassiclitellata > Lumbricidae > Lumbricus > Lumbricus terrestris. The sequence goes on along the minus strand of OX457053.1, from coordinate 15,555,237 downwards.
TCAATTGGTTTTCTCTGACGCCTGGTCAGCTAATCAGCCGGTTGTTTCAAAAGGTGACCGTATTTTAAAAAGTTGACCGTATGCGAAGGCAACCTTCAAACCCAGTGACGTAGCCAAGAGGGTTTCGGGGGTTAAACCCCCCATTGCCCTATGGAAAAAGTTTTTTTAAAGGTAATTTATCCACTTAAATAAGAAAAACAAAACAATTTGAAGCTCTTATTCCTATGTGATATTTTACAATAGATTAAATCCTCCTCCAAACCCTCAGTGGGTTGCTTCGGCTACTTGTCGGCTTGGTGAAGGTCGATTAAACACCCCTCCCCCAAATAAATTTCTGGCTACGGCCTTGACTCCAGTCTTTTTTTAAAGCCCCATGGTAAAGTATCTTCTTCACATCCCAATTCCAAGTGGATCATAGTTCAACCCCAGTTATTTTTCCACCATTTTCACACTGGGCAGAGCAATCACGGGGCCTTAAAATACCCTAAACTTGAATCCCCTTCAGTGGCGTCTAACCCCCCCCCACTTGGAGTGGGAGAACAAACCCCCCCATTTTCGCCAACTTAAAACAATTGTATGGGAATTTGTTTATATGTTACGTACGCACGTGTACACAGTGTTTAATCTAGTCTTCTCTGGGGGAATTGAAGTTTCTAGGGAGGGGAAAGACAATTGAGCGTCCGGAGGACGCTCGTGATGCGCGTTGCACTGTGAGGGGTATGGGGAGGGGATGCGCCCCTCCCCATCAGAAACTTTTTGAATTTGCACATTGCAATGGCAGCATTTTAAGGTGTCGTCTTAACAAAATAGCTGCACTTTTTCAGTGGCCCATTAGAAACTTTTTGAATTTCCACAATGCAATGGCAGCATTTTAAGGGGTCATCTTAACAAAAAAAACTGTACTTTTTTGTGACCCATTAGGAACTTTTTGAATTTGCACATTGCAAATTGCAATGCAGCATTTTAAGGTGCCGTCTTAAGAAAATAGCTGTACTTTTTCAGTGGCCCATTAGAAACTTTTTGAATTTCCACAATGCAATGGCAGCATTTTAAGGTGTCGTCTTATTGCTATCGGTACTCATTTTTTCATACTGATACTAGCCTAGCCATGGTTTGAGACCTTAGAGTGTCGCCTCCCAATTGCATACAATTTTGGGATTTGCACATTGCTGCCGTACGTAGCATTTTAAGCTGTCATGATCTCAGTGCTCAGAGATGTTGTTCAAGACTTCAATAAATGTCGCTCCCAATGCTTATTTTTTTAATTTGCAGACTGTGATGGCGGCTTTTAAGTTGCCATCCTAGACGAATTTTCATTATAGATAAATAAGCTCAATGAATAACACTGTAGTAAATTATAATGATATTTATGAAATATTTCTGAAACATTGGGGCGATATAGGCATCTCCGCCACCCCTTTAAATCTCCGTCCATGCGCTTAGAAGCTGAAAGCTAATAATTCGAATTCTCCACAGAAACTCTCTGTGTAGGCAGACCTTTAGCTGTTGACAACTCCTGCTGATGTCGATGCAACTCTTCGCGAAATAAGAAGAACTTATAACACAGAAACAGTCAAATTCGGTTGTCTATGGTAGACCCACATGTATAATGACTACCATCTAGCTTCCTGCACTTATGGCTGCATCTCTATAGCATGGAAAGACTCTGCTTTACAATCAGAGCTGCTCTGATCCATTTCAGCGATATGCTGGCTGGGAATCTAATGCGAAACATCTGTTATTAGCTTCATTAGGCTCAGGCTACTTTTACAGAAAGACCACTGTCCGAAGACTGGGGTAGGCTACACGTGCACAGCAAGTGTCAAACGGGTCGTTTAATTCTTGCTGCGCGACCGTCGCAATCATTAATTTTTTTGCCTTCATCACCTGCCAAGGGTGGGGCTTCGGCTTGGCTCCGTCAGTAAACGTGATTAGCGATAAGAGGTCAATCCCGAATGGGTGTGTTCCACCCTTGTATGCCAGGGACCTGACTGACACTAATGTCTATGAGTTGTCCTGCTCCCTACCAAATATAAGTGACATCATGCGAACCGTGGGTTCGTTAGTCCAAGGTAATGATGTTTTTCGATACATAAATGATGCACAAATAATAATTTTCGTATTCCAGGTCTTTATTTAATAGAAATTCACCAACCCCCCCAATTTACACCCGAAAAACGTCAAACCCCCACTTTCAGAAACCGTGGGAGAACGTTCTCCCAACCCCCCCCCCCCCCCCATTGGTAGACGCCACTGATCCCCTTTATGAGAAAAAATTGTTAGAAAGAAATTGAAACAACAAAAGTGCAGGTATGACCGATAATACGATTTTATTTTCATATTCATGATTTTATTCAGCTGTTTATTTGAAGTTTTAACTGACTGAAGTAAATAATTCTATATCTCTGTTGAATTATATTTTAAAAGGTGTAGCATATATATATATATATATATATATATATATATATATATATATATATATATATATATCATGCATATATGTATATATAAGTTAGCCCGGACCCATAAAAGTCGACGGGCCCTTGGCTTTTGTCTCTCAACGCCCTCTCGGCGGCCCTGAGTGGCAGAAATTGATATAATTTTAGCAGATCTCGTCAGGTTTAGCAGCAGGTCATTTAAATTAAACGTAGGCCTAAAGAAGATTTTAAAATTGCATAGAATTTTTGGCAGGTCATAAAGCATGTCAAGAGTAAAATAAGCAGTTCAAATACCGCGACCGATGTTTGTTTGCATGTGCACTTTTCATAGCGCACCTTCAAGTCTCTACTCTGAGGCGCTCCCGATTGCAGCGCGCACACTGCATTGGAGTTTCACGCCGGAGCGCAGAGCAATTGCGAGTGAAGAACTTGCCCACGGACCCTACGTGGCGACTTCAAGTGGATTTGAACCTGAACCCCTCCGGCTGCAAGGCAGCGAGTAGACGGTAGACCCACTACACCACCGCGCCCCACTATGGTAGCGCCGCCACTGATCTTCTGTCTCACGTTTCTGAATTCTGATCTCCTATAGCCTAGAACAAAGTAATCCACTGTACTTTTTTAACCACATTTCACTTCATCTTGTAATCGTGTTGTGCCTTGTTGCGTTTAAGATATTTTCAGTTGAAAATTCAAGAGTCAGAAGGATCAGACGCCCAATGGAGTCTAGTTTTGTCTAATGTCTATAGTGACCTGATTTTGACCTACACGATATTTTTCTTTTAGAAATGGCTACCAATGCCTATCATCGACGTATTTTCTTAATCATCGTAGCGATGACGTTACAGAAGCAGTTATATTGGATAGACGGTAGGCTAGTTAATTGAGGAAGACTCGAATACATCAAAACTTCCTGTCAGCCCAATCAATTTCTTCCAGCTTTTTAATTTTCTTTCTTTATTAGGGACAGCGCGAACGCAGTCCCCACTAACAAAAATTGTGCACTCGACTCACCCACATTTGGGGTGATCGCAGGGGTCAACCCGATCGTAGTGCAATGAAAGGGCCTCGCCCTGGGGGTACTGCCTACTTGATCGCAGTATCCCCCGTGCCAGGTAAGTATGAAATTTTGAGCCGATCGTGCTGCTTTGTATAGATAGTGTGAACATAGAAAAAGGTGTGTTGTGTGACCGAACTCAGTTTTCAAAACCTCTAATCGAGGTTTCAGTTAAAATGATTTTAATTTATACTAATTTGTTTTAAATGAAGATTTATCATTACGCAAGTAATTACCACTAAATCCATTGTTTTAATTGCGTCTTATTAAAGTTAATATTTTAAACCTGTCAAAATCGTTAGTCCGCCACCTAGCGAGTAAAGTGAGCACATTAGGCCACTAGTTTGCACACCGTGGTCATGTGCGTGAACGTGGCGTGTGAACCGTTGGCATAAGATAGGCCTAATATAACAATATTCTTTAATAGAGAATACATTTATGTGTTTGAGCCATTTTAAATTTGAATATGTATGTGAACCACTAGATATGTTAATATCAAATAATGCGATATTTCTGCTACGCTTTATCTAGTCTGTGGTCTAGTCTGCCCATTAGCCTATTAGGCCTAAGCCAAGGACCTAAGTCTGTTTTCATTGTAGCAGGTGGTTCATTAAGTACACGTTATTATTATTATATTCGTTTAATGGTAACAAAAAGCTAACACCGCTATCAGGTACAAAAAAAGTTAGGCTATGGCTTATTCACGCGCGCGTGTGAATAAGTTGATCACCGCGACTACGATTATGGGGCGCTGTAGAAGTTACGATTTTTTACGATTACCTTCACACAATTTAATTTCTGCCATATTTATTTCAAAAAGCACAGCAAAATATTTATTATAACACGATAACGGCGCCAGCGAAAGCGTCAATGTCCCTCCTCTTCATTTTCTTTTCTCCAAACCTATTTCTTCTCTCTTGGCCTTGCGCACTGGGAGCGCCTCTGAACGGTTCACCCTAGTAGAGGCGTTTTATAAATGTTTTTACACAATACAATACAATAGAATAGACCTAATCATAATAATTATGTAAGAAACTTATTAATTTATGATGCTTTATAAGTGACGCAATTTTTCGTGCGGCTCTGTTAAATATTCACTCTTTTGTGTCAACATTGTGTACAGCACAGTGTCCTACTACACAGTGAATTGGCGGTCGATGTGTGGACGTTTATTTCAAATTTGGATAAAGCACATTTAAAAATGGTATGATTGTTACAACTGGTGCTAGCGATTTTATGATACTGTGTTGTTTGTTTATTTTGCACTTATTTTCATTTTGTGTGAATCGCTGATGCGGAAATCCACCTACGGCGTTCGCCACAAGGACTCCTATGTTATGGTTTGGGCGTGCCGCCGTGGGTTGGGTTAAAATTGTCACGACGACACTTAGAGCATTTTCTATTCGAACGTGGATAAGTCTTCTAAAATTGTCATTTTGAATTTAGCTAAAGAGTCAAAGTCAGAAAATGGTGAATCTACGCAAAATCTAGAGTTCTGCGCGTTGGTTTATAGTTAGCATTTAAGTCGACATCAGGGTGTTGTCTTAGATTTCATGGCATTTGTCTCAGTTTATTTTGTATTAAATAGTGGTCAATTTCTGCGCTGATCTGGGACTGAGATTTAGTAAACATGATATGGGTGACATCATTAATATATTACTCCCACTGGTTGAGCGATTTACATGTATTATGCGTTTCTTATGTCATTTAAAAAAATTCATATGAGACCTACTCTAATAGTGCATGTATTCTAATTATCCGTATTGCCTTCATATAAAATTGGTTGGGTTTCTAAATTTCCTGTTAGTGGAAGAGATTAATGGTATTTCAGATGTGTGCTGCCTGTACGACTGCATGATAGAGAGCCTTGTTGTTTGTACAAAGCCAAAATTTTATGACCAAATTTTAACTTCAAATTTAAAAATTATTACGAAGACCGGATCGGTCAATTGTGTTTTGGTGTGTACAACTGTACATACGTTACATCACTCTGCTGTCACAGCTGAGGAATTCTATGCATCAGACATGTCATGTCGGATTGCAGTAAATTTGGAAGTTTTGCCCAAACCATCTGAGAACGAGTGATTGCTTTCTATTACTGTGCTTTGATGTTTTCATTCATCAAATTTTTTTAAAGCAGAGCAGTTGTGGAATATGACTGACAGGTTATGATATTGAGTTGTCACATATTTGTTAACTTAAAGTATAAAACTGTTTTGTTTTTGTTTTAGACGGCTGTCAGATTGACGAATGAGAAAATATCTGGTTAGTAGCCTCATACTTTGTAGTAAATTTTACTTTGTAAAATATTCTATTTCTGAAATTTAAATTCCAACCTTTATTACACGGATTGAGCAAATTCTGTGATTTAGACGATGAACGACGAATTTTACCGGTATTAAAATTGATAAAAGTCAAGATGTGTAAAGAGCTCCTTCATAGTTAAGCAACTATGCAGAGGGCATATGCTACGACAAGTCAGGGGGGTTATTCAGGCATTCTTCATTCATTGGAAATACAGTGTTCAGTTGCTGGTAACCTGCAAAGGGAATGGTTTTAAAGGTAAGAAGTTAAGATTTAGAGCTATGTCTTCATTCATTTTTGTGTACAGATAAACACATTTTGGGTAAAGATTAACACACTTAGCAGATCAGCATTGTTTAGATGCTTCGCACATATTTAACCATCTTATGGCGAGTGATGGTGGAAATTGTTATATACCTGGATCAACGTTTCCCGTACTGTATATTTTTCAGAATTGAAGGAGGCATTTATGCTGTTTGACTACAGTAAAAGTGGAAAGATTACCACTCGAGACATCGGTCCTGTCGTCAGGTCGATAGGATTGAAGCCGTCGGAGGCCGAGGTTCAAGAGATAATGGCCGACGTCCAGCAGATGGGTTTGTCTTTTTTGTTGTTTTGTGATGAATTGTATTTGCGATTTGAATTTTGTGTATCGTTTCTGTTTTTTGTGATATATCGAATATAAAATGTGCATGTTATGATCAGTATGACATATCAGTTTAGGTATTGTATTTGCGCATCTTTGATATATGTTTTTACTGTAGACTTCTATCTTTTTAAACATTCATATAACTGCTTTGAACTCGTGTACAGCGCTTTGTCCTTAAGCCTTGACTGAGGTATGATGCTATAAAAGTCATCTTATTCTGATTATTTAAGCGGAATTCCTCGAGAGCATTCTGCCATCTGATAAAGCAAAATCACAATTGGGTAGAAAGATTTTCAAGTGTTTTTAGAGAAGAGTTACAGATATTCTAAAGAACACTTGTTGATTGTGTTGCCTTGTTTAGAATTACCGCAACTATGAGATGCAATGCCGTGAGTCCTACTTTTAATTCTTTGTTCCGTGTACTCAGTACTGTTACTCTAGTATTTTAAAGTGCTTTTTGATTTGACATTGACCCTTATGTCTGAATGTTCGACCCAGGTGGGGAAGTCGACCTGTCAACCCTCGTCCAACTGATTGGTCAGAAAGTGACCAATCCACCTTCCGAGAGTCCGGAGAGCCTGCGGGAAATGTTTCGAATGTACGATAAAGACGGACGTGGCGTCATTTCGGTGAAGGAAATGCGCCACCTGCTGACCAGCGTCGGCGAGAAGCTGAGCGACGAAGAAGCAGACGAACTGTTGAAGATGACGGGCTGCGTTAAAGGCGATAATGTGGAGTACGACAGTAAGTCATGCATATTCATGTGTGTCGTTAGTGATTTAATTAAATCTGCATGTCATGCATATTCATGTATGTCATTAGTGATTTAATTAAATCTGCATGTCATGCATATTCATGTGTGTCATTAGTAATTTAATTAAATCTGCTTGTCTTGAATATTCATGAGTAGTCCCCAGTTATTTATATTTAGCAACTGTGTGACTTTGTTGGTCTGCTCTTTTTTGGCGTTGTGTTCTTTCAACATGAGAACCATGCGTTGGAGGACTATAGAAGACTTGGAATAAGGAATGTGTGTGCGATCATTTGCACAGTTTTGTCCACTGCGCTATTTTCACGAACATGTTGTAATTTATAGAGAAGATTACTTTACAGTTTTAAGTACTCCTTTTTTAAAACGTATGACGCAATCGACGTGTTCTATCAGACTTTGCAGATTCTGCATTTTCATGTTGATACAGCTTGAAATGACTAATTTTTGAGAATTTTATAACCCAAAAAGAATAAAATTTGTAATCTGTGACACGCTTGCTCACGGAGCGGGGGTTGCGGTTCAACTCCGGGTAACGACCTTGGGCAAGTTGTTTACACACACGTGTCTCTGTCACTAAGCATTATAATTTGGTACCGGCGTAAGCTGGGAGGTAAACGGCAAGTCTTGTGACAACACTGGCACAGTAACCAGGATATTGGGATTCATCCATTGCTGGCTCAAGGGCTTAGGAAAGTAGATTAGTGCCTCGCCAAACCTGCGGCCCAGGGATGACTTCAACTTTAACTTAACTTTAATGTCTCAGAAAACTCATAAGTCATAACATAGAAATGTGTCCACACTAGTTTGCAGAAACAACAGAAATGGACAAGTCAGAACTTTTTGTGGGTGGGTGTACACTGATTGCGTTTAAGTGCTCAGTTTCATTTAAATTGTTTGTACTTTTTTATAATTATAATTAACCAACTGCATAAAAACTCCTTTTCATGACTATAATTAATTATTTATTTTTATTTTTTACCAATGTTTATGTTTTATATCGGTTGATTTGTTGTGTATTTGTTTTAGAATTCATTCAGATCGTTCTCCGTGGTTGAGTTTCAATCGTTTTTACGATCAACTTGAAATAATAATCAGTCTTCTTGAAATACTGCTCTGTAGTCATATCAACATTGAGTCTAGCTATTGTTTAGGATTTTGAATTTAAATTAACGCATCATGATGTCACATGGTCACGAAAATTCTGTGACCTTGAACTTTAGGGTTTCTTTACTAAAATTATTTGAGAATTTCATGTTACTGGTAACTTTCTCGTATAGAAGTTTTAGACTTTTTTCATTTATTCGATGGTAAACCTCGGTTGGCAGGTTGTGATGTTGCAATCTTATGTCGATCGTCAGAACATCGTTGAACATCAGCACTCGTGAATAAGCTGGTGCCCTGCACTTGGCTTTCAAGTGTCACTTTAGAAATTTAGGAGATTACGATTGTGCTGAACTACTATAAGTGTGTCATGGCTATATTTGAATTGGTGCCATATAAGGTGCCATCAGAAATGTCTTCAGCTGTTGGACTTTTAAGTTTAATTGTGGCAATGTAACGGTAGGATAAATGTTACATAAGATGGCAAATCTCCACCAACATTCCTTGTATATAATTTTGTAGCTATGAATTTTACATTTACATTGCACCAAATGAGCACCTCTAGACACCACCCGTCATTGTCCGAAGGATGCCATGGTGCTGTACAAACTCGAGTCCAGTCCGTCTAAGTGGGGAAAATGTTCCATGGATGGGAGAAGTTTCCATCAATTGGGGAACAATGGAACGCTGAAGCTTATAGACTTTTGAAGTCCTTATAGCTTTTAGGTTTAGTCTGAATGTTTGTCTATGTGTGCTTTTTCCAGGCGTTTAATCTTCCTTTTATGTGCGAGTGTATTTTGGGACTTCCGGGTTCAAACACCCGTATAAATAAATCATTTTCGAATTATTTACTTTACACTGGCTCGCTTAGCTACATCGGTAGGAGCGCTGGCCGCACGTCTGTACGCGACTCTGTGAAAGAGAGTGTGCGGGCCGTGGTTTGCTTCCCGAGGGTGGCTGTTTCAGATATTCAAAATCTCGGGCTAGCACGGTCCGTCCACACTCCACAGGGACCTAAATGGCATGGCGACACTAATCATCTTTGAAGTGGCAGTGTCGTTAAACATGTAACAACGTTTTTTTTACTTTCCGGCACCTGTGACCTTGTTGATTGTAAGTAAAACCACTGAAATTGTGAAATTGCCTCCTGACTACTACGACCCTGCTTTCATGTAACTTGTAAGAAAGTTCTTGTGTAAGCAAATACAATTTGTTTAAATTTGTAGAGAGCTTGATGTTTATCAACTCAAAACATGACTTGTTAAATTGTTTTGTTCTTTGCTTCTTCAATTGTTTTCAGTGACATCTGTTTTGTTTATCATTTTTCTGTTGTCCATAATTTTAATTGTGAAGAAATTTATGTAGGCGCCTGTTTGCCTTGTAAGACGCCCTTGTCGTGGCATGGCTGTGTTATGGCAGCATATAAATTGTCATAATTATTATTATTATTTAATGGAAGCAATGAGCATCCAAGTATGCATAGGGAAGTGAAAAATCTTAATTGGCACATGAAGTTCAGATTGGCATATGTGGTTACTGAATGCACACTAGTAACAGAGGGGAAAAGAATATCTTAAATGCCAAAATAATAATAATAATGACTTTATATGACGCCGTAACACGGCCATACCGCTACAAGGGCGCCTCACAAACAGCTAACTGCGGGATAAGCCTTAGCCTAAAATAATATTAATAAGTATCTCACTCTTCGCGGTGCCATGCTTACATCTTCTCGGGTTTTGACAATGAATTAAAGTTATTTGTTAGACGAATTTGATGATCTACGAGTTCAGTATCTTCTCCGTCAATTGTGATAGCTATTGGTGACTTTTTGGTTATGTCGGTCACCATTTGTCTTTCTATTTGTCTGTCTGTCTGTCTGTCTGTCTGTCTGTCTGTCTGTCTGTCTGTCTGTCTGTCTGTCTGTCTCTGTTACTCCAAAATTTGTTCGTTCATCCATACATTCACTTATCAATTAATTAAATCCATCTATTCATCCAAATGGCCCAAGCCAGTTCCTTTCTCAACGATCTGCTATTAAACTTAACTACTACTAGAATCGGCCTAATTTGAATGCTAAGTATGGACTTAGCATTCAAATTAGGCCTATTCGTCTAATTTTCATTGATCTGTTTAATAGCATCTTCTAACTCTGGTTCCCTTCCAGTGAGGAGGCCGATGATTTTTTGACTCAGTGCAACACTTAACTGCTAACCAACTGCGTGGTTACAGAGCAACATAAACTTACATTATAATAATTATGCTGCCTTGTACGTTTTCGTGAATTCGTCTGTCAGGCCTATGCTGCCTGCCTGCCTGCCTGCCTGCCTGCCTGCCTGCCTGCCTGCCTGCCTGCCTGCCTGCCTGCCTGTCAATGTGTGTGTTTGTGTGCAATATGCCCAATTTCCAGTGACACATGATTAACGTGCCAAGTGATTCTCCACGGAGTGGGGGGTAGGGTCGTCCGTCCGACTGTGCTCCTCCTCTTCCATCAGAGTTTGGAAGGGAGCTAAGTGGTTGCCGCCATATTATTGCTTGCTATGGAAAAGTTGATTAAAACACTGGACACTGAAAACGTGTTCAAAGTCTGAAGATCTATCGCACCGGCGAGCAGCTGGCCTGAGGAAAGCTTCCGTCTCCTACCCAGTGAGGCATCCATTACTTTAACATTGGCTTGTAGCTGTCGACCCCAATTTCTACTTTAGAATTCCATCTGTCAGGATAGTATCGACTGTATCATAGCTGCAGGACAGTCCTCTCCCTTGACATCCGATCGACCGTTTATGGTTTATACGTAGAAATGATAATCATGGGCAGAGGTTTCTATTTATGGCAAATCTGTCTGAAAGATCCTGACATCTGGGAAAGTAGTAGAAGAGAGAGGGAAGGATGAAGAAGAGGGAAGGAGGAGGAGAAGGAAGAGTAGGAGGAGGAATAAGCGGAGGAGGATGAAGAATAAGCGGAGGTGGAAGAAGAGGAGGAGGAGGAAGAGGAGAAGAAAGAAGAATAAGAGGAGGAGGGAGAAGAGGAGGAGGAGGAAGAAGAAGAATAAGCGGAGGGGGAAGAAGAGGAGAAGGAAGAAGAAGAATAAGAGGAGGGAGAAGAGGAGGAGGAGGAGGAGGAGGGAGAAGAATAAACGGAGGAGGAAGAATAAAAAGAGGAGGAGAACTAAGCTGACGTTGTTGCAAATAATTGAAAATCTTTCTGTTTTTCTGTTGCCCTTCGATTGTTCGTCATTATCCCACTTTTTAAACAAGAAGATTATACCTCTGCGTCGGGCTGGAGAAATCGAAGACCATCCGTTGGCAAAAATGCTTTGAAGTGTGTCGAATAGGTCTACACAAAAAGGATGTCAACTTGTCAAGGACTGTTTCTGTAAAAATAATTTCTTTCAGGTTGCCGCCTTTGCTGGTTAGGTTGGAATTAGGCGGAGTGGAAATAGGTCCAAAGGACGCAGAATCGGAGACTCTGGCCACAGAGATTCTCCAGCGAAAATAAGATAATAATAATCTGAGCCTCTTCATAAAGTTTCTCGTAACCCTCGCCTGACATCTGACTCCACCCTGACCCCAGGTGGGGCGCAGATCCGGGGTTATGGCCAATGAGAAACCACTGACTGGGTTCCGATTGTGGGAAACAGCAAAGTCCTTTCCTGGAGTAATCCGTCCATCTATTTGTAAATTCATTCATTCATCCATGCATCCTTCCATCCATTCATTTATCCATTAATTAATTCAGTTATTAATTTATTCATACATTCATAATTCAGTTATTCATTCATTCATACATCCGTTAATCTATTCATTCAGTCATTCAGTATTCAATTCATTCGCCATTCATACATTCGTCAATCCATTCATCCATTTATTCACCTGCCTGTTCATTTATTTATCCATAATCTGTCATTTATTTCGACACATCCATTCACCCAGTCGTTAACTCAAACCATCCATGCATTCATTCATTAATTCATTCATTCATTAATTCATTCTTCCTATATATCCATTCATCCATCCCCCATCGATCCATTCATCCATATATCCATCCATCCATCCTTCGTTTATCAATTAATTAATGTGTGCGTGTGTGACTGTGTGTGTGTGTGCGTGTGTGCGTGTGTGCGTGTGTGTGTGTGGGTGTGTGTGTGTGTGTGTGTGTGTGTGTGTGTGTGTGTTTGCGCTGTATAGGGCCTACACTGTGTATTCGTTTTGTTATGCGATGTGATACATGTGCGATTGTGTTATGTGTGTGTTAAATCATCCAATCGTCGAAATGGCCTTATAAGCCAGTAACTCCATTCTCAACGTTACATTCGCCCGAATTCCTTGCATCTATACATCCATTCAGAATATGCAATGAATGGCTTAATCTCTCCAGCGACGATGGATATATCTATGTTTACTGTTGTAATACATCTTAAAGGCGGCAACAACACTGCTGACATTTTCATCGTCTGCTTATATGAAGTCATCACATTTGGGGTGTTATCTTTACATCTTTACAACTTCACACAAACACACACACACACACACACACACACACACATACACACACAAACACACACACACACACACTCTCTCTATAAAACACACAGGCCAACACCCTTTCTCTTGTTGCTCTCGTTTACCCTCTTCGTACTTAATAATATACTAATCGTTTACCATATTAGATTTCACTGCGTATACATACGAGCTTCAAGCTCGCACGCATGGCATAGTACATGTGTATCTAACATCTATGAATGTATGTATACATACATACATACATACATACATACATACATACATACATACAATACATACATACATACATACATACATACATACATACATACATACATACATACATACATACATACATACATACATACAACATACATTCATACATTCATACATTCATACATTCATACATACATACATACATACATACATACATACATACATACATACATACATACATACATGCATACATGCATACATGCATACATGCATACATGCATACATACATACATACATACATACATACATACATACATACATACATACATACATACATACATACATACATACAGTCATACATACATACATACATACATACATACATACATACATACATACATACATACATACATACATACATACATACATACATACATACATACATACATACATACATACATACATACATACATACATACATACATACATACATACATACATACATGGTTGGTTGGTTGGTTTATCTTTCTGGAATAAGTTACCTACGTCCGTTATGAACTTCTTCGCCTTTCTTTGCCCCCTTTACACACACGTTTGCAAAACCATTCTCCTTGATTGTGGTTTGTTGTCTGGTGGGGGAGCGCCTCTGAGGAGTTTCTCTCGAAATGGCGCTATATAAATTGACAATCACAATTGCACCCACGCATACACACAGAGAGATAAAATGGTTATATGCATAGGCTGCTACGCATATATATATATATATATATATATATATATATATATCAAGATTTTGGATATATATATATAATTATTGTGCCGCAGTGTCTGTCCTAGCAGGTGCAATGTAACTGCATATGAAACAGGTTCTTTTCGTGTAATCCTAGATGCACATCTGAAGCCAACATTCGTAGTGGATACTAATGGCAATGCTGAACTTCACAGATGTTTCTTTCTGTAGTTAGCTTCATTCTTTCAGCCTGATGTCGCTTCGGGTTTGAAACCTGAAACTTTCATTTGACCCAATGGCCTCAGACAGTCGGGTGACCAGGAATTTCCAACCCCCCCACTCCCCTCCACCCCCAACTGAAAACCATCTCCCAGTTTCCCTTCCCTTCTAAACCCTCTCTTCCTTCACGCCTTACTTTCCCGCACCGAACTTTCAGTTAGGCTTCCTCCAGGTTTCCATTTGGCATCGAGCCAAAGAATTTCTTGATCAGCCAGCGCCCCTGCCATGGCTCCAGAGCGGGGCACTTGGCCAGCCGTGGCCTATGGGGCTGCTGGGGGCCATGACCCGGCCGCGGCTCGCAGTGGTTGGGAATTGGACCGTGAGGGGTAATATACGCACTCCAAGAGTAATGAATATCGAGGTGATACCTTGTTTTGGAAGTTAAAAGAAGGACGACGCGAAGAGAAGGTGCGACATCGTTATTTCCCTCGTTAATTTTTATTCCACAGACCGTCGTGAAAGTGACGATCTTTAAAAAACCCCGAGCAGATGAAGAAAGAGCCATCGATTCACCACTGTACGTTCACTGGAGGAGCCAGTCTCAAGTGGAGAAAACGAGGAGGACGATGCTAATCCTTGCTCGTTTATTTAACATCACATGCTGTGTGATAAGTAAGTAAGTAAGTAAGTAAGTAAGTAAGTAAGTAAGTAAGTAAGTAAGTAAGTAAGTAAGTAAGTAAGTAAGTAAGTAAGTAAGTAAGTAGGTAAGTAGGTAAGTAGGTAAGTAGGTAAGTAAGTAAGTAAGTAAGTAAGTAAGTAGCCTTTATTTGCATCTGACAATCGTACATGAATTGTATTGCATAGCAAAATGAATACATAATATTTTAAAAACCATGATAAATAACAGCAGCAAAAGTCATACAAGGAAGTTAACTCATGACATATTGCTAAAAATAATTGAAAATGCACGTAGGCCTACGAATTCAATTTAACTTGTCCAATTATTCTTCTATGAGCCGACAGTCTGGAAATTACCTCAGGTAACGCCCACCTCATGCTAAATAGATGAAACTGCTTTGAATGAGGTTGATATGTCCCGTTGAATTCCACCCCCATCTGGTACCGAGTTGACCCTGTCTAATAAGTCCGACTCGAAGTGTATACATCACAAATTAGTAGGCTATGCAAGTGGTGGGAAAAAAAAGAGGGATACGCGGGGAAGAAAGGCACATTATGATAATACTCCTGTAGCACGTATACTATGGCGGTACTAATAGGCCACTGCATGGGTGTTTGATTTCGACGAAGTCAACTCATGACATTTCCACTGATTTGCAAGTACAGTAGGCTATAGATCAGCGGTTCCCAACCCGTGGCCCGCGGGTCAAAAGTGGCCCGCCAGGTTTCAGAAAATGGCCCGCCTAGCCTCAGAAAATCATGAAAATGGCCCTCATCTCTCAAAGAATTATTTAAAATATATGAAAAAAATTAACAATTTGGACAGGATAGAACACATTATTATTTTCTATTACAAATTATTTTATGTAAATGTCGATAAATGATATCAAACATTATATTTTGAATCAATTATAACAATTTTATATGCTTTTAGTTTATACGATTTTACCTTGTGGCCCCCTAATGTCCTTCAACTAAGAAAAAGTGGCCCTAGTGTCCTCAAACTTAGAAAGAGTGGCCCTCAAGTCAAAAAAGGTTGGGAACCACTGGTATAGATGGAGCGTTTCAGTTGTCGAAGGGTTAAACTTCGACCACCATTGCTGTTCTTCTTGCTCTTTCAGCCTCTTATCAGAAAATATGTGGGGGCAGGGGTTAAAGTGAATGGGAACGCGTGGTAACGGCGTTCCCACTGCTCTCGAATTTCTCTGCTTGCGTTCCCACTGCTCACCATGCATGGAACCCTGAAAACATGGGAGTTCCCAATAAAACTTCATCAGCGTTCCCACTGCTCACCCAAACCACCTTTAACCACTGATTGGGGAACAGGAACTAGAATTTCCCCTGAGTGCTGCCACGTGTGATATACAGGGTGCGCCAAAAAAAGACCCCCCTAGGTTTTTTGCCAATATTTTTTACCAAAAGTAAGAATTTCCAAATGAAATTTTACAGTCTTAAAGACAATTCATATTTACACATAATGGCCAGATTTCATCAAAATATTCCAAGCAGAACAAAAGTTATATCACTTTTAGTGAGGCCACCCACCGTTTTTTGACGATTCAAAAAGCGCGACGCAATAAAAAGTAACAAAAAACAATCTGATTATTCTGGCCAATATCTTGGCCAAAAGTAAGAATATCGAAATGAAATTTTACAGGCTTAAAGACAATTCATATCTGCACATGGTGGTCAGATTCCATCAAAATATTTCAAACGGAACAAAAGTTATACCATTTTTAGTGAGGCCAACCCCGTTGCTTGACGATTCAAAGACGTAACGCAGCAAAAAAGTTGGGAAAACACGATTTTATTAAGTCTCATCTTAAATAATTGTTATCAGATAGCCTTGATATTGCCAGATGATCGTCATTATTACTATTTAAAAAGAAACAGGGTACCAGCGAAGCTGCACGTCACTGAGAAGTCACTTAGCAACAAGGCCGTAGCAAGGGGGGTGTTTTGGGTGTTTGAACACCCCCCGAAATGGAAAATGTAAAAAATAATAGAATGCATTTACGAGTACATGATGTAAAAACCATGAAATAAAACCATGAAAACACCCCCCAAATGAAAAATGTAAAAAAATTGAATCAATTGGTGACATTTTGTGGAGATTTCGGCCAGATGACTAAAAAGTCAGCGTTTTTTTCAGACGGGAAACTGAAGAAACACCCCCCGAAATCAAATCCTGGCTACGGCCTTGCTTAGCAAGATGACAATAAAATAGATAAATAAGGAATCTGTCAGATTAATCAGGGGTCCGTCAAGAACTTTGCAAAGAGACTCAAAAGAAGTGCCGGCATTGGTGGTGGGCACATTGAACACAAGTTATGAAGCACTACTAAGTTCATTTGACAACAGTTATTTGAGATTGGACATGATAAAATCGTGTTTTGTTACTTTTTGTTGTGTTTCGTTTTTGAATCGTCAAAAAACGGTGGGTGGCCTCACTAAACGTGGTATAACTTTTGTCCTGTTTGAAATATTTTGATGAAATCTGGCCATCATGTGCATATATGAATTGTATTTACGCCTGTAAAATTTCATATCGATATTCTTACTTTTGGCCAAGATATTGGCAAAAAACCTATTTTTTTGTTGCGCTTCGTTTCTGAATCGTCAAAAAACGGTGGGTGGCCTCACTGAAAGTGATGTAACTTTTGTTCTGCTTGGAATATTTTGATGAAATCTGGCCATTATGTGTAAATATGAATTGTCTTTAAGACTGTAAAATTTCATTTGGAAATTCTTACTTTTGGTAAAAATATTGGCAAAAAACCTAGGGGGGTCTTTTTTTTGACGCACCCTGTAGGCCTATTATGAACACTTTTTTCTGCGTTCGTGTTCTGTAAATTTTTTCCACCCTACTCAGCCCTTCTTTGACAAATAACAGCTGGGTCGATGCACTCTCAAGCTATCCTATCCAGATTCCAATCAGGTTCCACCGTCCAACTACCACCATCACCGACAACCACCGTAACACCACGCTGTCTCCTCGACTTGACCTCCCCGGAATTTAATCTGGCACCGGAACGAAAAAGGGCAGGTCTGGCTATTGCGGAGTTGATTTGATATAACCCCGGTGAATAAGCTGGTCCCTCTGACGTGACTTTTGTGGGTGCTGAGAAATTCTCGAAGATTTACATTACATTACTACGGGAACCATCGACCCATGGGCGCCAGCACATAAGGCCAAGAGGGCCCATTGCCTCCATGGAAAATTACACTTAGGCTATTTTTTAACTGCTGCCGTTTGATTTCTAGCAAATTGCTTCACAGCAGACCACTAATGAATAATGATGCACGAAGCGAATCTGGTACGGTAACTTTATATTGAAAAACCTCTATGAAAAATGCCGACTCTGTTAAGTTTTCTCCTTCTTGTATTTTTTACTCTTGCCAGAAAATTCAAACATGATCGTGTCTGCCCCTCTGGCAGATTTGTTGATCATGTGTTGTTCGTGGATTAAAATAATTACAATATTATCTACGTTACATTCTCGTCTACTTTACATTCACGTATTTCATGCTACAGTTATAAATTAACCAATTTAACTAACTGTTAGGCTATTATTGTTTCCGCTGTCACTAATCCCACGCTTCTTCTGTTTCTCCAATTTGCGATGACCTGTTCCCACGGATACCAGTCTCTCCTTCTCCTCCTCCTCCTCCTCCTCTTCCTCCTCTTCCTCGTCCTTCTTCTCTTCTTCCTCCTCCTTCTCCTCCTCCTCCTCCTCCTCCTCATCTCATGCCTGCATTCTCCATATGATCCTTCTTCTGCAAACCTTCTCATCTTCATCTTCATCTTCCTCCTCTTCCTCCTCCTCCTCCACCACCTCCTCTCATACCCGCTTCCTCCATCTCCCCCTCTGTCATCCCATTGTACCCTAGTACAGATGGAATCTCCATTCCGTTCCTCCGATGACAGACATTGCCTGCTATGCACAGGTCCGTGGCTAGTTGTTTCGCATCAGCCGTATACATAGCCTACTAGGCCTATACACTAGTATACAGCCTTTCGCTTTGCTTGTCGTTCGAGGTATTTAATGACCGCTAGCATCAGTTGTTCTCGATGATTAAGCCACGCCCTCTTCCGGTCAAAGGTCGATTGACCATCGACCTAAACTAGGTCAGGTCAGTGTTGCTGCTACCCGATCGTGTAGCGACGGACAGAAGACGGAGGACATCTCGAGAAAATGTTACATCAACGACGTTTCACAAACGATGAAATCATCGTTGGATTTGCTAAAAGATACTCAGCTTAACTATACAGTAAATGTAAATGTAATCGCAAATTTATATAGCGGCTGTGTTATGGCTTCGACCCTGAGGGTGATATCCTTCACCACCGCTACTCCACGTTTATATTGCGACCGAGCCACCCGCAGTAAAGATCCGAGAAATTAATCTCTGACCGACCGGGAATCGAACCCGGGCCGCCGGCGCGGCGAGCGGGCTACCAACCCACTCGGCAACCGAGGATCTCTGTATAATATAATACAACACAATACAATGCAATGCAGTGGCGTAGTCAAGGAGGGTTTCGATGGTTAAAACCCCAATTGGCTTAGGAAAAGAGTTTTTTAAAGGTTATTTATCCACTTAAATAAGAAAAAACAATTGCTTGCAGTAACAATTGCTTGTAGTAACTTTATTCCCTTTGTTACTTTATTCCCTTTTCATTCACTGTAATGCTGTTGGATTGGTGTCAGGAAGGGCATCCGGCCAGGCCATAAAACCCACACACCCCATCATAAATTCCTGGCTGCGCCGCTGATGCAATACAATACAATACAATACAATACAACTGAAATTTGATATCGCCCTTCTTACAAAGCTCAGAAGTGCACACACGCCTCGCTGGTGCAGAGCAATTATCGTGACTGGTGAGTGAAGGACTTTTGCTCAGTGTCCCCCACACAATAATTAACCGCCTCGGACGATGATCGAACCCGTACTGTCCGCGTTACATATCGACCGCTCTAACCACTCGGTTACCGGGCTTCACTAACCACAGACAATAATTTTATGGCCAACAGTAATGTGATGCAAAGTACGGTAGGGTAATGTAATATAATGTAATGCAATGTAGGGTAAGCTAAGGTTACGATTATGATATGAATTGAGTTAACATAACATAACATAACATAACATTTTATTCGGCAACCAATAATATTCGTAACATTTCATAATTATAACAGAGTGTAGCAAACATGTTGGCATGCCCAGGAGACCCAAAAGGGACCGAAGATCCCGCTAGCCAAGGCCACCTGAGAGCGTTGGAAGAAACAGATGAGAAATCACGGCCGAATTGAAATGAATAACACAAAAACTTAACTAGTATACATGCATATATATATATATATAATATATATACATATATATACAAACGAAAAGTAAGTAAATTAGAGAAAATAGTCAGTAACATACACAAACACGAGTGCACACTCCCATTTTAAACTGATCACATTTCCCACAAAATTGGACTTATTCTCCTTGTTGGATATAAACAGAAAACTCACGTTTGAATAGATGAAAAGATGGCAGGGACCGGATATTAAGAGGAATACTGTTCCAGGTTCTTGGCCCGATACATTTAATAGATGTAAGCTTAGTATTAGTACGGGCAAATGGAGTACAAAAAAAGTTAGCATTTCTCAAGCAACGATCTTGAACATTGGTATTAAGTTGAAAGTAGTCTCTAAAGGTTAACGGTAATTGATTATGAATATAACGGTACATAAATGTCCCTATTTGCAATCGCCTTATCTGATCTGGCTTTAGTATTTTCAATTCAAGGAATACTGCTTTTGTGTGGGCTCCATAAGGGATTTTAGCCACAAATCTTATAGCTCGTTTTTGGAGGACAACGAGTTTAGCAAGATTAGACTTATACGCAGAGGCCCATACAATATTGCAGTAAGATAAGTATGGATGTATGAGTGTATAGTAGAGTGAAGTTCTGATCTGTGGTGAGAGGATTCTAGATATGCGAGAGAGAATGCCTAGGTTTTTGGCTATTTTTTTTGAGATGCTGGATATGTGTTCTTTCCAGGACAAGTGCTGGCCGACGTAGACTCCTAAAAATTTCGAAGATTGCACTTGAGTGATAGGGGTTCCGAGTATACATAGGGTTGGACATGCTGCTGGAAGTGATTTTTTATGGGACCTAAAGATGATGTAATTGGTTTTATCTAGGTTAAGGGTTAACTTGTTTGCGCGAAACCATTCTGCTACGTTTTCTAAATCGGAGTTCGTATGATTAATTAATGTTTCGATTGAGGAATTAGAATTAAAAATATTAGTATCGTCTGCAAACAATAAAAAATAAAGATTAGGGGCTACATTCGGGAGGTCGTTAATGTACAAAATAAACAGCAGCGGGCCTAGAATAGAGCCTTGAGGAACACCGTATTTCATTGCTTTTAGAGGAGACTTGCTATCATTACAGCTAACTAGTTGCATTCTATTTTCCAAATAACTTTCGAACCATTTTAGTTGGGTGTTTCGAATCCCATAGATGGATAGCTTTTTTAGCAGTATGCCATGATCGATAGTATCAAATGCTTTCGCCAAATCGATAAAAATTCCTATAGAGTATTGGTTTTTATCCATTGCGTCTGAAATTTTATCTTGCATATTTATTAGAGGCATGAATGTTGAATGGCCAGCTTGAAAACCATGTTGAGAGGTAAAAAGAATATTGGTCTTAGCAATCTACTTATTGAGGCGGTCCTGCATGGCCTTTTCAAAAAACTTTGAGAAGAAAGGTAGAACAGATATGGGCCGATAGTTGCAAACTTCGTCTCTTGGCCCTTTTTTAAAAATGGGAACCACCTTTGCTAATTTTAGAGATTGTGGGTATATACCAGTTTTAAAAGAACAGTTTATAATTTCTACTAGTGGATGGATGATACTCGGTAGGGTTGGTAAGGCTATAACAGGGTCTATATCGTCAACTCCTTTGGCATGAGATGGGTGAATAGTGTTGCTTAGTTGCAACAGTTCCTCTTTCGTTATTTCCGTGAGTCCAAAGGAATCTAATTTTGAGGGGGTCATATATTGTTCAAAGGTAGAGTTGGAACTTGGAATATTTTTAGCCAATGAATGGGCAATACCTGTAAAGTAATTATTGAATTCCGTTGCTATTTTTAACGGGTCCGTGGTAGACATATCATTTATTTTTAGCGAAATAATATCTCTGTCGCTCCCATTTGTGCTCCCAATCAAATGTTTGAGAATTTTCCACGTTTCCTTGAGATTATTGCTGTGCCTAGAAAATTCAGCTGCAAAATAATTTGATTCCGCCTGTAGTCGGATCGATTTGAATTTGTTCCTATAAGAGACAAAAATGTTCTTGTTATGCAGGGTTGGGTGTTTGATAAATTTTTGGTACAATTTTGATTTCTTTTTGCATGAGGCAAGTAGGCCTTGATACATCCACGGGTTTTTAGGGGAATTTCTTCTATTAGTTTTATTTAGACAAATAGGAAATGCTTTGTCGTATTCCTGTTTAAATTCGTTGAGAAAGGTGTCATAGGCCCTGTTCGTATCTAGATCATGGCAGGCAGCCAAAACTGGTGACCAGTTTATTTTTGCTATAGAGTTCTGGAAGGTGGATAGGGATCCCTGGGTGATTAACCTGAGGGTTCGAGGCTGGGGCTTCTTATAGAGCTTTGGCTCGTATTCGAACTGGGCTAGAATAGGAAGATGATCGGATATGTCGCTAATTACGATTGAGGAACTAGAGAGTTTGCGCCAGGCGTTGGTATAAATATTATCTATTAAAGTAGAGGAATGATCAGTAATTCTGGATGGTTTTGTTATTATTGGGAGGCAATGGTGCGATAGCATACAGTTATATAGGCCCTCTGTGGGTTTGTGGTGATTGACCTTTAATAGATCAGCATTGAAATCTCCGACAATGAATAATTCCTTAGATTTCTTCGATATTTTTGTTATTATGGGTTCTATTTCAGTGTTAAAGTCATCTAAGTTTTGATTAGGAGGTCTGTATATCACGCCTATTATCGACGATCCTCGGTTTAGTGGTAAATTGATAAATAATCCTTCGAACGAACGGGGAGAAGAAGCTTCCCACATATCAGTCAGGATCTCAAAGGACGCTTCCTGTTTTATTAAGAATCCCACACCGCCACCACCAGTGGCGGCGCCAGGATTTTCGTTTTGGGGGGCTAGATTTTCAGAAAAAATTTCCGTTCTCAGCCTGAAAAATTTCTGACGACCTTTTTTTTTTTTTTTTTCTTTAGTCATCGACCAAAATCCGGAGAAAAATTTCCATTTCAGCCGCCAAAAAAGCTGATGACCTTTTTTTTTTTTTTTTTTTTTTTTTTTTAGTCATCGACCAAATTCTTCAGAAAAATGGTCCTCTTCCGTGACCACCGAGCTGTCTGGCAAACTTCGTGCGTACCTTGCGCTTATTTTGGGGGGCTAAAGGGGGTAAATTGTCCAAATATTTTATTTTTACATGGGGAAAAAAATGGATGACCTTTTTTAGGGGGGGCTTAGCCCCCCCCAGCCCCCCCTAGCGCCGCTACTGGCCACCACCCCTCCCATCGCCCCTAGATTTACTTATGAACCGATAGCCTGGGACGTTAATTAAATCAGCTTGGTCATCCGTTAACCAGGTTTCAGTAAGAGCCAGCACGGTTACAGGTAACAGTGATAGTAGGTCTTTTATTTCATTTACTTTGTTTAATATGCTACGGACATTCAGGTGCATTATAGAGAGGAGTGTAGGTGAGTGGGTATATTGTGTCGACAGGGTGTGTGGTATGGAATAGGTAGTGTTGTACGTTAGGTCATTAAAGAAGTTGCAGTCAGGGTCTATATCTGTGCAGTTGAGGAGAGGGCGGTTCTCAGCTTCGTCAGTTAAGAGTTGAAAGGTCGTATTAGGGCTGTCTGAGTAAGCGGGTGCGTAGGCTGTTGAGTGATCTGTAGTATCATCCAGGCAGGGAGAGAATTGGCTTTGGTCTAAATTAATCCTGAGGGGAATGGCAATATCATCTTCATTATTCATGTATGCTGGGAGTGTGCACTAAAAACTATCCAATTCAAACAAATAAAAAAAATATAAAAAATAATACCTTATCTAATCAGACAAGGTGATCGATCAATGACCAACGCAAAAAACATTATATACGAAAGCAGCAAATATAACTTAACTAGAGTTGAGTAATCAGAAAGACGGTCATCGTCATTCCTCCAATCAATCGAATGTCCATCAAGCAATCAGAAGCAACACATTAAACGAGGTCCGCAGCTAAGCAACGAATTGGCCATGCTGGCTTAAAATATCAAACTAGATTAGACCCAATTGTGAACCAAAACTTGGTCCAAGACGTTTACATGAAGTACAGTAAATGAAAATAAAAAATTAAAATAGGCCTACATCATTATTTATTAATGTGGCCATCATTCGTCCATAATTCCACGTAGACTCTGCATAAATTGCTCCTATTATATAATGACAATACTATTTAGTCGGAATAGTTTATGCAATACTATAGAAGACAAGCAATTCCAAGACAAGCAGTTAAGTTAAGATGTGACAAGTTGAGAAATGATGCAGGGACTGACACTCGGGGTAAGATAAGAGTTGAATCCGATTGGTAACAGAAGAGAATGGATATCGTTTACTTGTACCCATCGCTCTCTTTAATATAATTATGGCATATTCAATCATGAGCCGAATTGATGCTATTATTGCCGCTTCATTAGCGCCGTATTCAATTTGCAGTTAAATCAGAATTTCAGAGGCTTTAACTCATAGAGTCTTCAACTGGCAGGTTTCGAGTCCAATGCTGTTGGGAAGCTGTCCATTTGCCATATGATCCGCTGTCCACCGATCATCAAGATAATCAACTCAGATATGACGTGCAAACACCCCACCTATGTAGGTCATACTCTGGTTGAGCCAGTCCCAAGCTGGAGAGCGGAGGAGGGTGGCATAGATCATCTGCGTATGATATGACATGGTGTTGTCAAACGGAAAATACCAACCTACAAGGGATGAGCGAACTCCTCACATAAACTTAGACCTGTTGATTTCAATCACATCTCCCAATACAAGAGGGTGGCTGTTACAAACGTGAGTCGCACCTCGTGCTCTCATCTTGCTGTGGCATCGGACCTATAACTGTTATTCTTCAACATGGTTTTACCTCATTTATCCCTTCCTGTTCCAGATTACTTTGTTCGTAGCTTAGGAGAGGAAAAGCAATCCAAAGTATTCGAAGTTACACGAAGGCCTACCAACATGGACGTATGCCAATAAACAGAACAGTTCCATTTGCGGGGGTTTCAATGGACATAGTCGCAAAAGACACTGAATATATGTAGGCTATAGAATTAGTCAACTAATTCCGGAAATTACATATATATATAATATATATATACCCGGGGATAGATTATACATTGACAATATATTTATACCACCATATATATATATATATATATATATATATATATATATATATATATATATATATATATATAGTTCGAGAGTTTAAACCTTACAAATGAATGGATAGATAAGGTAGACATGCAGAAATCTGGTAAGATATGACTTGTCAATGTATTTTAAAGCAAGATAACAGGGTTGTACCTTATGCATAATAATATGTTAAAACAGCATTAAGTTTATAGATTTGTTGCTGTTTAAAGACACTGTGGCATATAAAACATGATTAGTGTCGCCCTCCTCCTCTATCCAGACTTGGGACTGGCACTGTCAGAGAACAGACAGTGGAGGAGTTATAATAGCTTTATGACTTGATGCTGTTTAACGACACTGCCATTTCAAAGATGATTAGTGTCGCCTCCTCCTTTATCCAGGCTTGGGACTGGCACTGGCACTGGTAGAGTGCAACCAGTGGCGGGGTTCAATAGCTTTATACACCGGTATTTTATTTTTTTACTTTAGTTACAGTTCAATTTAACTTTGAGCATATGTAAGGGCCTCAATACCGACAGTTGGGTAGCCTCATAGGCAACCCAACTCATTTTGCCAATGAATTCAACTGATGGTAGCCTAATATTCCTCACTGCCGCTGTCCGCTTGAATAGTTGTTGTCACGCTAGTTAAGATCATCGTATTCAGTTCGTTGTTCTATCAAAGAATAACAGGGAATACCAAGCTCAGTTCCATTCCGTTCGCGGCCTTTGGCAATAATTATTCTTATTGATGGTAGGCTATTCGTTTAACTGGAAGGTAAATTAGTAGGTCTGATCCATCGTTTTATCGTCACTTTATAGCACCCACCTTAGCCGTCCATCTATCTATCTGCCTGCCTGACTCTCCAGACTTAATCCGCTGCCTATCGATTTTGTTTTTATTAAGCGCCTGTGTATAAGCTGGTTCCCGCGTCTTGGCTTTTGTGGGCGTTGTAGAAGTCTCGAGATTACGATTACGATGATCAGGGTTCAACGATTATTTGAGCGTCAGCATGCGTAGTTCTCACTTATTACTCATCAGAATTGGGCCAATAAGCGTTTAAGAAACCAAATGAATAGGCCTAAGCCTGATTAGTCATGAGGCTTCAGCTGGTTGGTTCTATAACAATTGGAGCCTTGGAGATCTTCGGTTAGTTGAATAGCATTTTAGACGGTCGCTTGTTGTGATAAACCAGTTCCTAATAGCAATAGGCCCAATTCATTTCCATGCTGCCATTCTAACGCATAGCAAAGCTACCGGAACATCTATTCCTATTCCGTCTTTGTTTTCCATTCTCGACAATGGATAAACAAAACGATAGGCTATAACAATCGAGGTGGAACAATCGTGACTCTTAATACAATAGATTATAATTGCCCGTCTTTGTTCGTCAGATTTTCCATCTATTACTTTCGTTTCATTGCTAGTTAGGTCCACTAATTAAATCAGACTCTGTTGACTTCGGCGATTGCGGAGTATTCTCCCAAGAGCTGGTCTGTGGGGAATGTTTTTCACGGGGCAATGTAAACATCACACACGAGTTATCTTATCCGGGGGTAAGTTGTTCTTCGCCTGCGACTAGTGAGGGACTCCCAGCCAGTCACAAGCGTACTACTTACTATTCGGCCCTCCCTAGAGAGAGAGAGAGCGAGAGAGCGAGAGAGAGAGAGAGAGAGAGAGAGAGAGAGAGAGAGAGAGAGAGAGAGCTGCTCTGGCCGATGCGTGGTGGTATAAATTAGTCAAGCCCTCGGGGTCGCCTGAGTATCGACGCCCAGCGGACCCCGATATATACAGTCAGTTCCATTGGCAAGTGCTTAGGCGCGTGGTCACTCGTGGGTCAGTTAGTGGTCATCACTATCAATTTCGCAGTTGGACACTGGTCAGAGTGTATTCAGCTCTTGCGGCATAGCCACAGCTTATATACAGTGTACGAGCCATCGAAACCTTTTGCGATATATTTCGATGGAAAACGGGTGTGTAAAGATGGACTTCCAGACTGATCCACACCACTCCACCCAGCTTCCAGCAAGTTTCGAAGGAAGCGCAGAGATACGAACCTCTTCGAGCGAAGCAGAATCGGGCTTGAAAGGCGGTCTCAAAGAACAGGCACTAACAGGTAAGAACAATTGCCATTGTTTACGGTGCCACAACTGCGTTCTCAGTTGATGTTCTCTGTGAATTTGTAGCTCGAAGATTGTGCTTGTATATTATACTACAATTCCAGCTTGTCCAAACTGATATATAAATATGCATGTATATGTGTGTGTGCGTGCTTGCGTGTGTGTGTGTGCGTGTGTGCGTGTGTGTGTGTGTGTGGATTGATGGTGGGTGAATGGATGGACGGACGAGCAGACGGAAAAGGCAGACAGACAGACAGACAGACATGCAGACAGACATGCAGACAGACAGACTATAGATAGTTGTCATTGCTGTTGGTGGTGCTAGTGATAGTCCTGATGTCCGTGTGAATAAGCACGGCGATTTCACACGATGTTCAGTGTCGAGAAATACCATAGCCACAAAATTTTAATGGCCGACGTGGAAGATCGATCCATCTTGGTTGTGATCCACCTGGTTTAGCTCGATGTAGCCGTGCAATGCAAAAGATGGAGCACCGTTTACCGTTTATAACTACAACAGAGGAGTGGGAAGATGAAGAGTGTACAAATCGAGAGGGTTAAGAGGAGGGCTGAAGGACGATAAGAGGGGGAGGGGGACATCGGCTTGACTTTAAAATCTGGGCCTGGATAGCACGCGAAACTATCTATGATCCTGTATTGGAGTGTATTAATTATTAATCATTTATCTAAATTGGCACCTTTTGCAATCTTATAGCAACCTTGAATACATGACTGTGACGGTGAATACTACATTTCAATCCCGTTTGAGCTAAGAAGCAGTTTCATTGTAAAAAAGTTGCGTCTGTGACAATTTGATCATTCAGAAAACGAGTTTTCTTTAATTGATTGATGACGCCCATACCCCCCCCCCCACCCCACCCCCACCCTCCCCCACTTCGACGCCGTTAAGCCGTCTTCCCCAGCTGTCAAAGTTGCGATATTTGGCTAAGGACTTTTATTAATCTACAACGGTACACAACACCATTTTCGAATTCTCCTTCTACTGAGCAGATCTAAGTCCTTTTCTATTCTGTACTCTCCTGTCTGTCTCCTGTCTGTCTCCTGTCTGTCTCCGTGCGTCTACATGTCCGTCTCTGTCCGTCTCTGTCTCTCTGGTTGTCTGTCTACCTGTCTGTTTTTCTGCCAGTCGGATTTGCATTGTGTGCCACAGTTAGTACGCCTATCTCAGTGTGTTGGCTATCTGAGTAAAGGCCTCTCTTCCGTATGGGGTGCGAAAAGGTGAGGGGGAGAGAGAGTGTTGAGCTCGATGGGTGGAGAAGTGGAGACGGTGACCGAGTACACTCTCTCCGGAGACCCTTGACTTCTCGGAGTTCTATCCGGCTCAGTCAATTGCGGGGGGGGGGGGGGGGCACGTGATAATGAAACAAACCGATTTAGGATTTTCTGGCAATTGATCGAGTGTTTGTAGAGAATAGAAACTCCATTGGGTTTTCTGCTTTCAGTTTTCTATGTTTATGCTTAGACACGATGTCCAACTAAGCGCGTTTTTACACACGAAAGAGGTTTATTGTTAGCTTAGTTCTTCCATAAGCCTATATGTATGAATGTTTGTATATAACTATATATGTATATACCGGTATGTATGTATGTATGTATGTATGTATGTATGTATGTATGTATGTATGTATGTATGTATGTATGTATGTATGCATGTAAACGAACATTTATATAGCGCCTTACAATAACCTCACGAAGGCGCTTAATTATATGCAATATGGCCCATAGCCTATATAATGCATGTACAAATGTTATATACAATGATGTACAATAATGTACAAGCGACGTTTCCAGCCATGCAATTTCAACAGAAGCTCTCCTCAGGGTCAAGGGTTACTCAGCAGATCGAAGAAATTAAAATGTAACAAAGATATTTTGGGAGGATTTCTAAGAATTTTTGGCAGGTCATAACACAGGTCAAGGGTAAAACAGGCAGGTCAAATTCTGGCACCACGACTGCTATATGCACACACACATTTTTTGAAGCCCAAATTCCGATTTTTTTAGATTGCTGCGTATTGTGAGACCCTGAGCTCTACGTGTTTTTTTAGCCTATTGGTTAAAACGGCGCTTGTCCTGAAGTGTGTGTGTGTGTGTGCATGTAGTCTGGCTCCCGCGTGCATTCAAAGCCGTACCTATATACATTCTTCTTTTTCCGCATGCATAAATTCCTGGTTCTCCTGACAAAGTGGCATCAATTCCCACCGAAAAACGCGTGTGAAAGCGACTGAATTCTGACCCTTCGAAAGATAAACTGCTGTGTACAGAAAATTCTCTTCTCTACCAGTCTATCATGACCTTCCATATCCCTCTGTGTGCACGTGTACGTCTAGCCCTGCGTGCACATTCCTGCATGCTTGCGTGCAGGTATCTTTTGCCGTTGGAAGGTTTATTAACCTCGCACCGCTTTGAAGTTTAAACCTCATTAATCCTAATCTATGATTACTATTATGATTGTAGTCGATGGGTCGGAGGGGTTTCGGGGTGGGATGGGGGATCTCTCCCTTTAATGTCAACCGATCTCTCTAGTCGCGGGGGTCGTTTGAAGTCCGAGTTACTTCCCATCGGAGCAGAGTTGAGCGGACCCTATCTCCATTGGGTTCCATAAACATGGAAAGGATGGGATGGGGGCATGGGAGCTAAATTTCAGCCCAAAATTTCTTTTGACTGACCTCGTAAATTGCCCTGTTAAGCCATGTCGGTTTGCTGACCTCAGAGACTCGTAGTCATCGTGCATGCGAGCGTTCTCCGGTGGAGGCATCACTCGAATAATATTGTAATGTAATGTAATGACGACAATTTCTATGGGGCCATATTAAACACAGCCATGCTGCTACAAGGGCGCCTTGACAAAGACAAAAACACATTCAGAGACGAGCGATTGTTAGGCGTTGTTCCTATAATTTTACGCAGCATGCCTATTCGCACGCAAGCATTGGAAGATGGAAAAGACGCAGTAGCCTAAGACAACGGTCCCTATATTTTAGATATCATTATCCTGACCTCTAGACCTAAATACAAGCTCCGCAGACCTTGAGAGCTTGTCTAATCTGCATGTATGTGGTGGTGAAGTGCTCTGTGGAAAGATGTGTCTTTTAAATTCATCGGTCTTCAAGTGGAGGAATTGGCTATATACAAACGAGCAAAAGATACGTGCCTATGTATGTACTATGTATGTATGTACTATGTATGTATGTACGTATGTATGTGTGTATGTGTGTATGGGTGTGTATGTATGTATGTATGTTTGTATGTATGTATTTATGCATGCATGCATGTATGTATGTATGTATGTATGTATGTATGTATGTATGCATGTCTGTATGTTTGTTTGTATGTATGTATGTTTGCATGTATATATGTAGCCTATAGGGCCGCTTGGCATTGATTGAATATTAAGGCTTCTGCTCAATTCACATTTTTCAGTGGACTTGAAAGTGCACCTATTATGTAATTGTCTTGTGTCCACTGTAGGCATTTCTGCTCTTCCAGTGCGCCGTTGTACATTGCCTATCAGGTCACCGAGCACAATGTGTCCAGTAGATGTATCCAGATTATAATGTGGCCTTTTATTGTAATACCTCACCGGTGGTCACAGACGCTGTCTTCCATCCGTCAACATGTCCTTTGCACCTTTGAACACTCACACCGCATGTCTGATGCTGCTGAAAGTTACTTTTAAGTCGGTGCCTAAAAACAGAGAGAGAGAGAGAGAGAGAGAGAGAGAGAGAGAGAGAGAGAGAGAGAGAGAGAGAGAGACAGAGACAGAGACAGAGACAGAGACAGAGACAGAGACAGAGACAGAGACAGAGAGAGAGAGAGAGAGAGAGAGACAGAGAGAGACAGAGAGAGACAGAGAGAGACAGAGAGAGACAGAGAGAGACAGAGAGAGAGAGAGAGAGAGAGAGAGAGAGAGAGAGAGAGAGAGAGAGAGAGAGACCTGGCCTGAAGAATAGACAGATCTGTGTGACAGGGCTGTTTTAAGGAATGTTTAGAACTGCACAACCCCTTCTTTTCTTTCCCATCCTCCATGGTAAATTACTTCCAATCGGACGACACTGACCTTTTTTTTTACTAGTTTCAACTGCACGGAAGTGCTTTTACAACTGCACCGATCCTTTTAGAACTGCACATTTTGTGTACAACTGCGAGCTAAAAAAAAGTCCAGCTATATGATTTGTTCAATTTACATGAGCCACGTTTCCTAAGGTCTTACTGTCTATGGAAGGAAGCACTTAGCCACGTGGCTCCTAGAGAGACATCGAATGGCTGAGTGGTGGCCGGAAACGAAGACTCTTAGAGCTTCTGCGCGCGATTGTATGAGTCTGAGAAAGAAGTTACTTAGGAGTTAGTTGCAGAATACAGTTGAATCATTGCATAAACTCAAATGGCGGAACCGGCATATTGGCGTACTAATTTTTATTCTCTTCGTATAAAGCATATGATGACGTGGAGCCTCGTTCAGTTTCCGTTCACTCCGTTCAGAGATTGTGGCATGAACTCACAACTAGACCGCACTGAACTCTGGACCGGTTCATGGACAAGAAACAGACAAGAACGGCATGCACCTAGAGAGAGAAAGAGAGAGAGAGAGAGAGAGAGAGAGAGAAAGAGAGAGAGAGAGAGAGAGAGAGAGAGAGAGAGAGAGAGAGAGAGAGAGAGAGAGAGAGAGAGAGAGAGAGAGCAGACAGTGATAGAGATAGAAAGACACATACACAGATAAGCAGAACAGACAGAGGTATATAGACAGAGACAATGCATAGACAGACGAAGACACAGAGACACACAGAGAGAGAGGAGCAGGGGTGGGAATTGATGATCGAGGTCGAATGTTAGATTGACTTTCAGGGATGCTACAGCTGTTCATGCTGCTGCTGCTACCGTCAGAGAATCCAAGAAACGCAGACGATGCCAGAGATACGCGTGACATAATCTCCTGCCTCCTCCTCCTCATCATCATCCTCCTCCTCCTCCGATTCAGGGCATCGCCCCTTGAGACCTCGTCGGTTTACACAGTGTAGAAGGCAGCTGATGTCTGCTAATGTACAGACACCTTGTTTGTATGTGCACTTGTGCACTTGCTATAGCGCCCCTTCAAGCTTTCTACTCAGAGGCGCTCCCGAATGCAGAGCGGACACTGCATCGGAGTTTCACGCCGAAGCGCTGAGCAATTGTGAGTGAAGGACTTGCCCAAGGTCCTTACGCGGCGAGGTGGATTCGAACCTCGAACCTTCCGGCTTCAAGGCAACGACGCCACAACTACACCACCGCGCCTCACCTGTGACCAAACTAAATGAATCAACGATGTATAGTGATTGGACACATTCGCCGATGATGTGCACATGTAGCGTATATAGTAAGATGGCTATTGCTTACATGCCCGCATCCTTTTGTTGTGTTGTTTTAGTCTGACTAATTTGTCTTCCAACAGATCATAGGGTGCCCTCTTCGTCCCTTTTTGTGCAAAGCCACCAAGCAGATTATGCCTTCTTAGTGGTTGGTCACTAACTCGCTTTGGAATGGGCTCCCTTTGTCGCTTGTTCCCCGCGGTTCCACTCTGACTCTGTATGCACATCTAAAACTGTCAAGCAAGATGGCGGATTAAATGGCGGTGAGGTGCTTCAAATTCATTCATTCATTCAGAGCATTTATATAGCGCCCCTTCAAGAAACTACTCAGAGGCGCTCAAATGGCCATAAGTAAAGTATTGTAGGTGATAGGAAGACGATTTTAGACTCTAAATTAACATTATATAGTGCAAGGAATGCATTGGAACCAAAGACACACATGTAGCACTGCAAGAAAATCAAAATGGCCGACAAAACGGCGGCCAGAATAGGGCTTTAAGTGAAGTTATGTATGCAATGGAAACATGGTTTCAACCGACCGTCATTTTGTCCGCCATCTTGTTTTCCCACAGTACCGCCAAAAATCCAGCTTGCTAACCGCGATTTTCGTTTTTAGCAGGGTCAAATTAGTCTAGAAACGCCTGTTAGCAAATTGTTACACGATATGCTTCTATAACAGTACAATTTTCAGATTCCAAGCCTGGTCTATTAGTAGGAGTGGCAGCGGCAAAGTTGATCGTGGTAAATGTGATCTTTCATCAGATACCTGTATTTATGACGATTCTGGCCACATTTTATTTATGAATTCCATCCACGATGCATGTCTACTCTATCTGATAACATTGCGTAGTGCGCTATTTTATATAGGCAACATCCGCTGCGGGTGTTTCACGGATGCAGAGTCACGAGGTTTATCTTGCACCTGAACGCGCGTACGAGTAGGCTACGTCAGCAGTTACTGATACCTCCTTCTCATCCTCCCATTTTTCTTGTTTCAGCAGCCGTGTCCTGTGAGCAAGTTAGAAAAAGCAGAAGGATTTCCCCTTTAGCAATAATAAAAATGTGTGTATTTATATATAATCATCTATGTATGAATATGGTATGTAGTACGTATACACGCGTGTATACTATGTACGTAATATATATGTTTGTATCGATGCATGCGTAATCCTATGCATGCAAAATGCACGGAAGGAGTTTGGTATGCATGTGCTACGTAGTGCGCCTATTTATAGTCACGTATAAGTAAGCGTATTGTGGATTACCTTCATAAATAAAATACTATAGCATAAGAAACGCTTGTTGCACTGCGATTTCAAAGATGATTGGTGTCGCCCTCCTCCATTATCCAGGCTTGGGACTGGCAGAGTGCAACCAGTGGTGCAGTTCTAGAATAAGAAATATTGTGCTTTGTTGTATATAATATTATTTGCTGTAGGCCTATGTACAAGCGAAAGTCAGCCTGGGGCATAATATTATGGAAAGCGCTGTTTGTCTCAAAGTGAGTTTAAGCTGCAGTGAGAATGAACCCAGTGTTGTTGCCTTGTTACAGTACTGTAGGGAGCACAAATGGAATCAGTTTGATCCAGCGATATAAGAGCAGCCCAGGAATGCAATTAGACACGAAATCATCAAAGTGTCTAATAACTGTCACTGTCAGTGGGTCCACTTATAATTCCTGTGTGGTTGGGTATGCTTACATTCTGGCGGTCATTACAGCCATAGAGAAATAAGACTGGGGTAGAGTTAATTAACTCAACCATCCATCCACCAAATGTAATGAAACATCATCCCATGCAGTCACCCACCTGTGACTGTCGGTCCACTCAATCAATCCAATTGGCTGTCCATCCATATATACATTCATCCACCAGATCAAGAATCCACCAATGCATCCATACATCCATATATTCATCCATTCATCATCCATCCATCTGTCCATGCGTCCTTCTATCCGTCTATTCATCCACCCATCCATATATACATTCATCCATCAGATCACGAATCCATCAATGCATCCATCCATACATCCATATATTCATCCATCCATACATCCATATATTAATTCATCTATCTATTTATCCATTCATTCGTCCATCCATCCGTATATACATTCATCCATCTATTCATCATCCATCTATCCATACGTCCATCCAACTATTTATTCATCCATCCAGCTATTCATCCATCCATACATCCATCATCCATACATCCATCCATCCTTTTATATATATATATCAATTTATATGTTCATTCATCCACCCATCCATATATCATTCCATGCATATATCCATTCATTCATTCATCCATCGATCCGTATATCAATCCATCTACTTCATCCACGCATCCTTATATCCATTCATCCATCCATCCATCCATTCATCTATCAATCTCTCCATTCCATTGACTTATCCATGCATCCGCCTGGATACATATACCCTTCAATCGGGGCATCTATCAACCCGTCTACCCTCCCCCTTCATCCTCCCATCCGCCCCCAACAGTTGACCTCTGGGAAAGGGGTGTGGTCCTGCTGCTGCTGGTAATGCTGTTGGTGCCCGGGTTGTCCTCCTCCACCTCTGCATCTCTCTTCCCATAGTCAGTGATGGAATGAATTAAGTGATGCGATTGCTCCCCACGCAGTCCCTGCTTCAGATAATGACAGACAATTTTATGTGTTATTTCATTAATGACTGTTTAAACAGCATGGTGTCTGTCTCTATGTCTGTCTATCTGTCTGTGTGTCACTCTGTCTGTACGTCTCTACATGTGTGTGTGTCTTTGTCTGTGTGTCTCTATATATGTCTGTGTGTCTGTCTGTGTGTCTATATATCCGTGTCTCTTTGTCTGTTTGTCTCTCTGTTTGTGTGTCTCTCTTTCTGTCAGTCTGTCTGTCTGTCTTTTTCTGCCTTTCTGTCTGCCTGCCTGTCTGTCTGCCTGTCTGTCTGTCTGCCTGCCTGCCTGTCTGTCTGTCTGCCTGCCTGTCTGTCTGTCTTTTTCTGTCTGTCTGCCTGTCTATCTGCCTGTCTGTCTGTCCGTCTGTCTGTCTTTGTATGTCTGTCTGTCTGTCTGTCTGTCTGTCTGTCTGTCTGTCTGTCTGTCTGTCTGTCTGTCTGTCTGTCTGTCTGTCTGTCTGTCTCAGATAATGCATGGTTCGTTTGTCACTGTGATCTTCTGTCTGCTTACTTTGTGTTGGTCTGTGAACGTTTGTCAGCTTTGTGCGTCTCATCGTATCTGTGCTGTTCATTTCAATCTCTTTCTATTCGTCTGTTTGTGTCTATCTGTCTGTCTGTGTCTGTTTGTGTCTGTCTGTGTGTGTCTTTCAGTCTGTCTGTGTCTGTTTGTGTCTGTCTGTTTATGACTGTCTGTCTGTTTATGTTTGTTTGTTTGTTTGTTTGTTTGTCTGTCTGTCTGTCTGTCTGTCTGTCTGTCTGTCTGTCTGTCTGTCTGTCTGTCTGTCCTTGGGTTAGATGATGTTTTCGGAATGCTATTATGGAGCTGAATTAGACTGAGCCATAAAACTTTTCGATAGCAGTTTAGAGAATTGCGTTTATCTAACAATTACATCGGCTAACAGTTCTAGCTGCTTCAACAGATGAAGCCTTGCATTGCATTGCATTGCATTGCATTGGGCTCAGTTACTAATAAAACAGGGACCATAATATGAAGCCATGTTGTTCCGATCTGCCTTCGCTTGACCTAAAAAATCTGCGCACAAAAATTAACCGACCTACTCTGCACAATTTTATCGAGTTTTGGAAAATTGGTTTTAAGGTTTCTGAAGATAATGTTCATTGGTTCGCATTTCAGTTGACCATTCGACTCCTTCTATTAATTATAATATCAGTAAACATTTAGACATTTATACATTGATACAGTTATACATGTTTATTGGTTCGCATTTCAGTTGACCATTTGACTCCTTCTATTAGGCCTATAATATCGGTAACATTTATACATGTGGGTGATAACAAAGATCACTAGCGTCGCCCTCCTCCTCCGTTCAGCGTTGAGACTGGCACTGTCAAAGTGCAGGCAGTGGCGGAGTAAGGCACGGTAGCCGATCAGTTATAAATCACTCACCTTGTATAAGTGATGTTCCAGCCTATACTTCCCTGTGACGAATCATCTTCATCTGTTGAAGCAGTTAGCCGATGTAATTGTTAGATAAACGCAATTCTCTAAACTGCTATCGAAAAGTTTTATGGCTTAGTGTAATTCAGCTCCGTAATAGCATTCCGAAAGCATCATCTAACCAGGACAGACAGACAGACAGACAGACAGACAGACAGACAGACAGACAGACAGACATAGACAGACAGGGACAGACACAGACAGAGAGACACACAGACAGACAGACAGAGAGACAGACACAAACAGTTTGTGTGCATGTGTGGACCTTCAGTAAAACATGAGCGCCATCGAATGATAGTTGGTCATAACATCTGAACGCTTTATAAATGAAATAAAGCAATTATTATGCCTCTAAGTGGTTACAGTGGTTTGGGTGGGGGCGTCAAATGTGTGTGAGCAAGGGGGTCCTAAAATTCCCGGGCAACGCCGGGTACCGCAGCTAGTATCTATATAAATAAAGAGAAGATTCTGTAACGAGCGTCTGTTTGTCCGGGATGCATTTCAATAGTTTTTCAGCTTTTCACTCCAAACCTTCACTACTGTGTCCTTCTCGGCATGGGACACCCAGTGGAGGGGTTCGCGAATCTCTGCCACCATGGGGCCAGGGTGGGGGCAAAACCCCTAATTTTTGCTACTTTTCAGCCGTTGCAATGCATATTGTCACTTCCCCCAATCAGAGGTGTCGAACTTGCCCGAACTTGGATGGAAGTTCAACAGGTCACTTACTCGGCGACCCACTGTGTAATGAGCACTATGCATCCTTCCAGCCTATTTGGCGTAGTTCAAGCATTAACAGCAAAAAAATCTCCCTCGAGATGTGCGATATGCGAATAAACTCTTAACATGATTGTACATTGCGCAATCGGATGCATTGAATTATTTAGCTCAGGGTATCGCGGATTGCATGCAATAAAATTTTAATCTGAGTAGGCCAAAATAACAACTAAAGAAAGCTTTATTAAAAATATATATTCGCAAATGACGTGTCATTAAAGTTTGTGAGTAAGTAAGCAAAACAGTTACGACTGTCGTACTTCCCTTTAATGTCGGACTTTCTCCCCAGGCCCCAAGCACTCTACTCTAGGCTTATCTCTATAAAAGGTGCGCTGCAGTTCTAAGATTATCTGCTATTAATTGGGCAATTTGTAATCCACACGACTCTGTCCCATGGAGTAGCCTGCACAAAGGACCATGGCGTGAGTTTGAATACAGAGGTCTTTCAAACTGACCGCGTTCCGTTAATGTGAAATAAATTTGTATTCGACCACGTGAAATCGCATACGTGAGCCTAGTCATGGAAGCCTTAATACTAATTTCGGAGACCCCGACTGGGTCAACCCGGGTCACGGCCCTTTCAGATTGAATGGGTCTGCAGGTAGTCGTGTCAGAATTGGTATCCGGTCGTAAAACACTTCAGTTAGGGCGAACACCTGTTAGCCACATTAACCACAAACAAACGGTATGTCTGTTCGCCCAGAGCTTTTTGATGACTGTGCTTATACTCGCAAGCAGGTATCAGAACAGTATAAGCTACCTAAGGTCTTGCTGTAGGAACCAATTAAAGCCCAAATCTAAGCCCTATGCCACTTGCTATAATTATCCAGGTAAAGGGTCAGCCTTTAATCTCATGGTTTAAAATTCCCCAAAGAATTTCTTGCAGGTCATAAAGCAGGTCAAGAGTATGACAAGCAGGTCAATAGACATATTTACCGCGATCTATATGTGTAAGAACTCAATTCGGTTTCACTCACAATATCCCTACATAATGTCGACTGTGCGATAGACTCCATAAGTGGTTAGTTACCTACTACCAGATGGTCGGGATTAAAATCTCTGCCATGGCAGAAAATTTATGTCGAGATTTCTACTCTACCTGCCACCCCTCCCTCCACCCAATCTAATTCAGCTATCACGAGTAGGGCTTACACTGACCGTACTCCCCCATGGTGTGACTGTGAGGGAGAGGACTGCCCCTGCCCTCGTACATATGCCGAGGCTAGGAAAATAAAAGCGTTAACATATTTCATACATGTTATAATTATACTGTCTCTCAGTGCTGCAGACTTGGCATAGCCTACGGAACTACCCTGCTTTTTCTATTCCTTGTGGAAATACCTGGGAAATTCAGACATTCACTTGCATCCAGCCAAACATCGTGTTTTGGATCGTCAACAACAAGATTAACGGTGTTGTTAACCCGCATGGTTAGTCTGAAGACCCGGAAAGTGCAGCTTCTGTGCACGCGCAACGGAACCTAGAGTGCGGCCTGCTTTGTGCAGACCAGTGTTAATTATAGTAATGAACTCTTTCGTTTCTCGACCTGCCGAATTCCTGGCGAGCTCTAAGTGTCTTGCTTAAGTATATAAGTAGCGTTTAGGTGAAATATCTGAGCATAAAACTCGTTCTCTGTTCGCACTCTTAGTTTTCTCGCAACGGTTCTCTCTCTGTTTCAATATTATCTTATCAACAGAATTAGACCTGTTTTTCTAAACGGCCTCTTTGAGGATAACGCATCTACAGGCTATAACAATGTCACCGAACAACTATAGGAGACTATATCAAAGTTATATTGTCTTTGCAGCATGGGCGGAGTTTATCAGGGGTTAGGGGGGGCTAAGCCCCCCCAAGAAGACCCAGATTTATTATTTTTCCCGGGCTTAGCCCCCTAGGAAGGCTTTATATAGCCCCTCCAAGAACGGAAACCAAACTCCGCCCATGCTTTGCAGTGTAATGTAACAAAGATTTTATGCAGCACTTCTGTGTATCTCCGATGGCTACCTAACCGATCAAGGCCTTAAGCAACCGAAGTACCGTGTGAGTCAGGCGAAGTGGTACGTTTAATGAACTATTACCATACCCGATGTAAGCTGTGAACTGTTGACAACCCTACGCAGGGGTGGTATATGGAAAGAGTCGCAACCCGATAATGTGACAACAAAATGCCTGGAGACGCGTATTGTCTTCTACGATAAGACAACACCATATATATTCTCAGATGTGGGCTAATTGTTATCAGACGTTGTTTATTATGTAGCGCACAGGTTATTATAAATACAATACCAATGTGAGTTGGTATCAACCGAACGTGTCACTTTCTTTGTGTTCTCTAACCCAAACGGTAACACGTGTCCTTTATCAGACGGCGTATATTCTACGCCTGTGAAAAAGACAATAGTGTCAGTTACCACCAGTCATTGTGTTTCTTTCAAGTGTGGCTGCTTCAGTGGGGACAGGGCTGCTGAAGCTGGGAAATACGAGACTCACAAGGCAACGAGTGGGATATTTTTTCAGACGCAGAAAAGACCTGAAAGTCGAGATGCAATGATTATGACTCACCTTTTCTCATCTCTCTCTTTCGGCAACCTTTGGCTTCGGCTGACTCATTTCACAGTTGGATGTAGGTCTATACTCGCAGTTAAATATCCCAGTATATATAGCCACTATATTGTTTAAGGAATTGTATATGTGTGTATCATGCAGTGGCCTACATATATCTAGATATATCAAGTTTAGGATAACTGGGTTCGTTTATTGAGGCACAACAAGGGCTCATAAAAATGTTCGTCTGCCACTTTATAATTTTAATTTTTTTAATTTTTTTAAAGACCTGAATATTGTATGATAGATGATCGCACACAGAAACAAATGGGTTATACATGCATAAGTATATGCGATATACACGTTGCAAGTTACATGTGGGGCGCGGTGATGTAGTGGTGGCGTCGTTGCCTTGAAGCCGGAAGGATCGAGGTTCGAATCCACCTCGCCGTGTAAGGACCTTGGGCAAGTCCTTCACACACAATTGCTCAGCACTTCGGCGTGAAACTCCGATGCAGTGTCCGCTCTGCATTCGGGAGCGCCTCTGAGTAGAGAGCTTGAAGGGGCGCTATAACATGTGCACATACATACATACATGCATACATACATACATACATACATGCATGCATACATACATACATACATACATACATACATACATACATACATACATACATACATACATGTACAATTGTACACGCCTGTGCATAAATATAATATATATAATATATATATATATATTGCATTTGTATATATACACAGGCACATATTATGGACCCATTATTTATAGACTTCACCGCTTTACGCATATGTATACTGCATGTTTTTCTCCGCAAGGTGGGTCTGAGCGTATTTTAAAATAGAACACGTGACCCATTTTTCTTGCGCGTCAGATGTGCGCTCATGCTGATAGTCTGACTGATAGTTGTCAGTCTACCATCTCAGCTGCTGCTGCTGCTGCTGGTGCTGATGCTGCGAAGCTGGGCATCTTTTAAAAAGGATGTCTGACTCACAGCTAGGGGTTTGCAGCTGTTCCTCATGTCTGATCGTTTGTTACACATACCATCACTCATTTCTTTGTGCAACCACTTTTAGTAACCGCATCCAACGGCTTCATCGTGGTGGCCTGGAGTCTTTCCAAGTTTCCACGCAGGGACTCTGGTCTAAGGCCGAGTTAGAGGCGCTAAATAAATACAATGGTCCGCTGGACCAGCAGTCCTCTACAGCTGCTAAGTGGCTATTCTCGTATCCCATTGACCTGCTTGACCCCATTGACTTGCTTGACCGCGTGACCCGGCGACTTATAACTATGCATGTGTCCAACTGTCCACACTGCAGCCATAGGTATACGCCCTATGCATTGTTAGCGTCCACTGCCTGACTGCCATTGAATAATGTTTAACTCAATTATTGTATATTAGGGTGCTCCTAAAAAAGCGGGATCTTTGATTCATTCGGGGGTACAAAAACCATGTTGTCATTAACTATTCTTGTACCAGAGGTTGGATGCAATAAACCATTGATTGATTGATTGATTGATTGATTGATTTATTGATTGATTTATTTATTTACTGATTTATTTTTTATTTTTATTGGTTGATTGATTTGTTGATTGATTGATTTGTTGACTGATTGATTGGTTGACTGATTGATTAGTTGATTGATTTGTTGATTGATTGGTTGACTGATTGACCGATTGATTGATTGACTGACTGATTGATTGATTGATTGATTGATTGATTGATTGATTCGGTGTAGTCACTGTAGCAGAGTTGGCTAGGCGCACAGTCTGAGTCGAACGCTCACAGTAATTCTTTTAATTTGCACCCACAACGTCTAAATTATGACAGTCCAACATTTTTGCCACCACGGAGAATATATGACGCACCACATCAACCAAATGCGAATGTGGGTTTTAAGTTTAATCAGATGAATTTCTCAAAACATGAATCATTGTATAAATGGATTTCCAATGCGCACCTCACATGCGCAGACCGACAGCAGCGTCTAGTTGTAGTCCATCTGTCAATGTGGCTGCGTGCAAGAGTAGCGTAT
This sequence comes from Lumbricus terrestris, assembly GCA_949752735.1. Taxonomy (NCBI): domain Eukaryota; kingdom Metazoa; phylum Annelida; class Clitellata; order Crassiclitellata; family Lumbricidae; genus Lumbricus; species Lumbricus terrestris. Next base: position 15,513,122 of record OX457053.1, on the reverse strand, counting down.
ATTTTTCATATTCAATTATAGAGGAGTGTATAGTTTTGTATATACGAAAAATTCCGAGTGGGGTTCCATTTCAGTCTGGGTCTATGGACGTGGTCTAAAAATATGCAGAATAAGATTTTGAAACAGATGGAAATATATTGGTAATTTGGGGTAAGGGTTTAACCTGTAAACTACCTCCTAAATCAGTGGTTCCCAACTATTTTTACTCTAGGGCCGCTTTTTCTATGTTGGAGGACAAGAGGGTCACTTTTTCTTAGTTTAAGGACATCAGGGAGCCATAAGGCTAAAATTCAATTAGTTAAAAGCATATAAAACTGTTATAATTGATTCAAAATAGAATGTTTGATGTTATTTGTAGACATCAAAATAATATAATTATAAATAGAAAATAATTATTTGTTTTATCCTGTCCAATTTTTCAATTTTTTCGTATGTTTAAAAATTCTTTGAGAGATAGCTCAAGAATGGCCCTCGTGAGGGCCATTTTTAGGTCTGGCGGGTCACTTTTGGCCCGCGGGCCCCGGGTTTGGAACGGCTGTCCTAAATGCATTCATATGCAATAAATACGATAAATATTACGTTTCTTGTGTTTTTCCCAGGTGAGTTAGATGCGTCCGCGATCGTCAATGGAGATGAGCTGAACGAATCGACACCCTCCTCCTCCACCGCTCCAGCGGTTGAGAACGGTGGCAAAACGGAGTCTTCACCTCTGGCCGACGAAGAACCAGCGATCGAGGAAAGGACCGGAGAGGCTGAGGCCCCGGAGGAAGCGGAGCCGGAGGAGGAGATAGATGCGGAAGGGTATCGCGTGGACGAACGACGGGAGACGGAGACACTGTCGCACACGGAAGAGATCACGGAGAAACCGGAGCGGACGGAGCTGAGGACGCGGGAGATAAAGGAGGTGACGATGGAGGAGTTGAAGTCGAAAGAGACAACGCGTCCGGTCAGCCTCGAAGAGTTGAAGGCCATCATGGAGGCGGAGTTCGACAAGGGGAACAACGAGGAGGTGGAGATCGGGAGAGACATCGTCATCGAGGAGTTCAGTCGGGTGGAGTCTGAGCACGAAGAGGCTTCCGGTGGTAGGGTTACCGTGGCAACGTTCTCCGTGAAGGAGGAGCGCAAGACGCAGGCGATCAAGGAGCAGCTGCAGAACGCTGGCGGAGCGGAGAGGAATGGCTTCGACGGGGAGGAGACTGGTCGAAATGTTGACGAGGTGATCGAGACCGTGGAAGAGTTCCAGGAGGTGAAGACACCGAGTTCGGAAGATCCGACGGAAGCATTTCCAGGAGTGGATGGCGCGAAATCGGAAGAGGTAGCTGAGAAGACAGAAGAGGCAGTTCAGAAGACAGAAGAGGTATCTGGAAAGGAGTCTGATGAAACACCTGATAAGTCGGAAGAGGTAGCTCAGAAGTCAGAAAATTTGCCAGAGGCAACTGAGGTTATACCTGCTGCTTCGGGCGATGTCGAGAAAGAAAAAGTTGCAGCAGAGGAGCAGAAGGGCGAAAAGGAACACGGCACAAAGTCGAGGGGCTTCATAAACTACATCAAGGTGAAAGCCAGAAGCCTGAGCAGGGACCGTGGCCATAAGAGAGCGGCCGCCGTTTCTGCCGCCTCCACCGCCTCAACACCAGCGGACGAGCCGGGGGAACCAACGAAGGAAGCATCGCCTTCGAAAGAAGTATCGAGTTCGAAGGAAGTATCGAATTCGAAGGACGCCGGCAAATCGTCAGCGAAGAAGACGAAGCAGAAGAAGTGGAAACTTTTCGGGAAGAAGTCCGCTGGTGAACGCGACGATTCTTCGAGCGAGGCCAGCGCCAGTGAGGACGAAGGCGCAGCTGCAGAAAAGTCTGACAAGAAGGTAAAGCTCATAGCATACGCAAAGAAGTCGGATGAACCGAGGGAGGACGGAGATCAAGTTGCTTCCCCATCGGAAGATGTCGCCAAGGATGACAAGAAACCCAGCAAGGAGGAAGGCAAGCATGGTAAAGCGAAGGGGCTGGGGTTCATTAGGATGGGCAGACAGAAGAAGGAGGCGGAGCACAAACACGGTGGTGACGATGATACTAAGCCAAAGGCGGCGGTTGAAAATGAACCTGAGGAGGCAAGTCCGATCCATGATGAAGGGGAAGTGATCGTCCAGCAGGAGGTACCGGAAACGGAGCAGACGGAAGGCGGTGCGAAGAAATCGAAGGAAAACAAGTGGTTTCATTTCGGAAGGAAAACGGAGAAGGAAAGTCACAACGCAGAGTCCGATGACAACAAGACCGATGCAGTTGAGGTCAAGGTCTCTGAGAACGATCCAACGGATGTGGTCAAGCCTCAAGACGATGTTGACCAACATCCCGAGGTTCCAGCTACTGACGACAAGACGCTATCGCCTGAAGGCCTCACGGCATCGCAAGAGTCGAAGGGCGAAGGTCAGGACAAGGTCACGAAGGAGCATAAGAAGTTTTCGTTTGGGGCGATATTCGGAAAGAAGCAGAAGAAAGCGCACGACAAGAGCGAACAGAGATCAGGCAAAGAGAATGAGGCGAACGAGTCATCAGCGAAGGTTGAAGGTGAAACATCCGACGTAACCGATAAAGTCGGCGAGGTAGCTGCCTCCGAAATACCCATCTCAGTGGAAGATGCTGAGAAGGAGGCAGTTGCTGAGGCGGTTGCATCCCCCGACATTCAACCATCGTCTGGTAACATCGAAGAGGGGAGTTTCGGTGCTGCCGTAACTGACGACAAGCAACCAGCTGAGGAGGAGGTCGTTGAAGAAACGAAGACGGAGGAACACGGTGCGAGTGCGGAGCAGTCACCCGAATTACCAACGGATCATCCGGTGGATGGTGCTTACCAGGAAGTTGAAGTTGAAGCCGCTGTTGAGACCGTTCCAGAGAAGCAGGTCTCAGAGAATGTTGAGGACGATGTAGCTCTCGAGGTTGGACAAGCTGACAAGGAAGCCTCGGTAGACGTTCGGGCAGGTGAAACTTTCGTAGAAGCGGTACAAACGAATGAAGTCCCTGTAGCGGATCAGCAGGACGAGACCATCAGCAGTGATGAAAAGGTGGCTAGCGTCAGTGAAGGCGTCACTGAACAGACCTCGGATGGCTTAGAGATAAAGGACGAATCTAAACAGCTGGATGTTGATGAGGTAAAGGATGAAGCGGGACCGGTAAAAGAGAAAAAGGAAGTGGTGGAATTGGCTGGAAAAGACTCGGCAGAGCAAGGTGACCTTGAGCATATCAACGACGACGCGCAGGCGCCGCTGGAAAGAGCTCCAGAAGTTACCATTGAGGCGACGACGTTTGGACATGACGTCGACGAGGTGCTAAAGAAGCAGACGAAGAAGTTTTCATTCGGCCTGAAGATGGGAGGACAGAAGAAGGACGGTCCAAAGGTGGACGAGGAGGGGACGCCGAAGCATAAGGTCTGGAGTCCCTTCGGCAAGAAGCCGGGCAAGAAGGACAAGGAGGGTGGACAAGCGGCGGCAGCTGTCGAAACTGAAAAGGAGCAACAAGTACCGAAAACGCCAGCCTCGTCCGCGGATGTGGAACATGCTGAGGAAAGCGGTGTGAAGGACGAGACACCGGAAGTGAAACAGTCCGAAAGCAGAGAGGGAACTCTGAAGAGAAACAAGGGCATCCACAAGTTGTTCAGCAGCTTCGGAAAGAAAAGCAAGAGCGTTGACGACAAGGCAGGAGGTGCAGGCGAAAGCAAAGCCGGGGCTACTGAAACGAACGGCGAAGCGGAAGCCACTGCTTTGGATAAGCCGGTGGAAGGCAGTGCTCCGGCAGAGAAAGGCGCTTCGGAAGCAGTGGAGGAGGAAAAACATCGTCACAAGAAATTTTCGTTTGGTCTGAAGTTTGGTAAGAAGCATGGGGACAAGGAGAGTGGGGCTGGTGACGTCTCCAAACAGCAACCGACTCCGACAGATGCTGAAGGCGCAGGGGTTCCAGCTGCCACGGAACCAAAGACACCGGACGAAGAAATCACCCTTCACATCCCGCAAATTGAAATTGAGGCACCTACTAACGAATCAACAATTAAAGTAGAAGCGGGCGAACCTATTGTCAGCCAGACAGAAGTTACGGGTGTCATAGTACCCGAAGTTTACCAGATAGCAGTAACAGGTGGAAGCCAAGAGGAGCATGCATCTGGCCAGGAAGTCTTGACTGGTGAGGTCAACGAGGCTGTATCGAGTCCGATAGAAGCGGCTTCACCAGAAGTAGATGTTAGAGTGGAGAAAAGCGACGAGGAGCCAGATGTCAAATTGCCAACTGTTAACATCGAAACAACAACCGCAGAAAATATCAAATCAACTTTAAGTCTGGACTCTCCAACTGTAGAGCCAGGCGGAAGTGATGCGTTCGGCCAGCGGGATGATTCCGCGATCGTTTCGGAGAATGAAGACGAATCGATTCCGAGGACGGAAGCGAAACTTCTGGAAGAAAGCGGAGTCGATTTAGAGGCTGATAAACCGACGGTGGAATTCGTGGACGAGGTAAACAAACTGGTGGACGACATCGCGAAGAGCGAAAGCAGCGATGAAGGGAAGTTGGCGGACTCTTCTTTCAACGCAGGGACTCATGACCTGAAGCTGTACCCCACGGAAGAGGTTCCTGAGGTTGTGGTCACGGCGAGCTACTCAGGAACTACTTCCGCTGCGCCAGAAGATGCAGAGGTAGGTCCACCAGCAACAGCAGCCCTAGCTGGAGTTGGTGATGATGGCCCCACATCCCCGGACACTGCCGAGAAGCCCGGAGATGTGACGGAGAGAGTGGAGCCTGTAGAGACGAAAGCTGTGAGTGAGCCGTCGAAGGAACAGAAGCAGAAGAAGCATCTGTTCGGGATTAAATTCGGAAAGAAAACAAAGCAGACCGCATCCAAAGAGAAGATCGAGGAACACGAGCAGAACGGAGTGGCAGCAGAGCAGAGCGGAGGAGGAGCACCCGTAGAGCGAACGGAGAGCGAACTGTCATCAGAACCCGACAAGGTCGATGGTAGAGCAGAGGAGAAATTGAAGGAGACACCGAACATAGAGGAGCAGCTGATTATTGAGGTTGAGGTACGCGAAGAAAAGGATGAATCGAAGCCAGAAGATGTTGAGGACAAGCACCACCACGCTGGAGGTATTAGATGGCCGCATTTCGGAAAGAAACCCGACAAGAAGAAAGACGAGAAGGAGACTGGAGAGCATCCATCCAGGCCAGATGAAATCGAGACTGCGGTTACAGAGGCGGATTCCACGTCAAAGCCACCGAAAGGAGGCAGCACAACAAAGAAGCAATCTCACGGTGGTGGTCTTGGAAAGGGCTTTCTGAAGATCTTCAGCCCGAAGAAACAGCTGAGATTCGATGATCATTCGAAAACGAACGGAGACTCACAGGAACCGGTTGTCGTCTACTCGATCGAAGGTGAGGGAGAAGTTGTGGCAGAGACCCACTGGCGACCAAAACAAGACTCACAAACGAAAACCGCTGAACAACATCCCAATGTGGCCTTAACTGAAGAAGACACGCCAGCAACGAATGGAAAGATTTCCAACGAGGAAGTTGACGGCAAGGAATCTGCTCCAGCAGCGACCTTGAACGGAAGCGCTCACGAACCGGAAGCGGCTGTTCTCCAGGTGTCGCAAAGCGCATGCGCCGAAGCCCCATCTAGCGGTGTGCCATCACCGGGACATTTCGTCGTCGTTGCCATTGATTTTGGAACGACCTTCAGCGGCTACGCGTTCAGTTTCATCAACGATCCGGAAAGCATCCACATGATGAGGAAATGGGAAGGAGGTGATCCAGGTGTCGTCAACCAGAAGACGCCGACCACCATCCTACTCACTCCAGATGGAAGCTTCCACTCGTTCGGCTTCACGGCCAGGGACTTCTACCACGACCTGGAAGCAGCGGAAGCTGGAAGGTGGATGTACTTCGAGAAGTTCAAGATGACTCTTCATCACAACACGGTAAGTAAAGTCACTAGTTTACATTGGTTCAACATCACATTTATCTTCATCATCATCATCATCATCATCATCATCATCATTATCATCATCATCATCATCATTGTCATCATCATCATCATCATCATCATCATCATCACCGTTATCTCACTTATACTTATAAGCTGACATTCATACATTCATTCATTCATTCATTCATTCATTCATAGCATTTATATAGCGCCCCTTCAAGAAACTACTCAGAGGCGCTCCCAGCCCAACCACGAACATATATATTTATACATCCATTAACATGGATGTATAAATATATATATATATACCTAGAATTAGGTACGCGCGCGCACACGCCCACAGGCACACAAACGGGCGCGCACACGTACATATGCATACATAAATATTGGCGGCTATAATAGATGATCCATGATAGCGGAAAATCTCTTGTCCAACGGCGCGAACTAAAATTTATCGATATTGTAGAGCACTTGATTTGTTGCCTGCGAGTGATTTGTCATGCGTGGCGATCGAACCTCGTTGAATAAGCGCTATATAAATTGTTTCATAGGTTGCACGTTACTGCTTCGATCGATAGGTTGGTATGTCTGTAGGTAGGTAGGTAGGTAGGTAGGTAGATAGATAGATAGGTAGGTAGATAGGTAGGTAAGTAGGTATAGGTAGATACGTAGGTTATTTTTTAGTAGTTAATTCAATTTAAACGGAACATTGAAATCAACGCTAAGAACATTCAAAGCACTATGAAATGTGTATACAGCGCTTGCAAGGCATCTCATCTATAGATACTTTTCAAATTAACGCCGAGTTTCTGGTTCAGTTTCTGGTTTTACAGATGCTCATCTTATGCAAAGCAGAAATAGAAATTGACGGAGGTTTTTGTCCATATACCAATAGGCAGCATGCACTCCCATGGATTGACCCATACAACATAAAACAAATATAATTTTGCCAGATTTTTATGGCAGATGTATTATTGTTGGGGTGGGGAGAAGCTCCCTCTGGAGATATTCAGATCAAACACTGGATGCTGGCAGTGGCGTAACTAGGAACTCGGGGGCCCCTAGACAAAATGTGAATATTGAAATTATGTATTATCACTTACAGTGGCGTAACTAGGAACTCGGGGCCCCTCTGGGGCCTCTACACTCGGGGGCCCCTAAACTTTGTCTACCCAGTCTACCCTATTGTTACGCCACTGGATGCTGGGTGAAGCGCATGAAGGAAAGCTAAAAAAGAGTGGTCATCTTGTACCACGTGAAACTCCATAATAAAATGCGTCCTTGTCGGCACAAGAGGATGTAGACATACATATTCAAAGGTTGAAAGGGAAAGGGAAGGACAGAGCCAGAGACGATAAGAGATCGAGTGAAGGAGGGATGAAGAGACAGAGAGATTAATGGAAAGGGAATGTAGCTATGGAATGCTGGAAAAAGGGAGAACGGGACATGGAGAGATATAATGAGAGGGGAGGATGCATGTCTAATTCTTCCGTATACATAGCTCCATACTCCCACCTACAAATTCCAAGACGCATACTTTCGGAGCATCGTCACCTATCCTCTTCATTCAACCAAGCACCTCTATAGGACCAGCCCTTGATTTAACCCACCTATTCTTGCTCGGCCATCGTAAATAAGTTCAACGCACCTGCTCAATGGCATTCCTTCCTTCAAATAGAATCAGTATATATGATGCTCTGCGTATCTATATATATATATATATATATATATATATATATATATATATATATATATATATATATATATATATATACAGTCTCTCTCTATACGTCTGCCTGTCTTCCTGTATCTCAGATCTATCTATATATACATATGCACGCATATTTATGTGTAACATATATAATTTTTATATATATGCATTATATTTGTGCGTATTTCTATGTATAACCGCAGCATAAAGTTATACCTCCACTTGTATCTACAATGTATGTGTGTGTATATATAAATATATGTACAAATTATGTAAATGCATAAGTGTATACGCGTGTGTATATTATAAGTACGTAACAAGTATGTATATATGTATATACATACGTACATACATACATACATACATACATACATACATACATACATACATACATATGAACTGCGCATAAGACATTGAACACTAGAGATATACAGGGTGGGCCAAAAAAAGACCCCCCCTACGGTTTTTGCTTACATCTTGACCAAATGTAAGAATTTCGAAATGAAATTTTACAGGCTTATAGACAATTCATATTTACACACCATGGCCAGATTTCCTAAAAATATTTTAAACAGAACAAAAGTTATATCACTTTTACTGAGGCCACCCACCGTTTTTTCACGAAACCTAGGGGGGGTCTTTTTTTGGCCCACCCTGTAGTTCTGCCATTGGGTCATCCATCATGCAGTGGTCTTCTATTCGATATATAAAAAAAGGTAAAGGTTTGCCCATACTCGCTTGCGAGCGTTGGGCCCGGTGCTGATCCCCGGTGTTAAGCCATCAGCCCTTAGGTGGCAATTGCCATACATCGGCGGTAGGTGGCCAGGTCTTTCCGCCGAACCCAAGGTTACCTGCGCAGTGACACTGCTACTCATTTTCACACTCCCATCTGGCGAGTGGCGGCTGAGTCAACCTTAAGGGGCCACCGGGATTAGATCCCGGTTCCTTCTGTTCTTCGTGCCAGCGTGTTACCAATCAGCCACCGCACCGCCCCTTCGATATATAGGTAGGCCTATAACTGCAGATGAGCTGAAGCTGGACTCCGTGGCTGTAGAGGAGCGCCGCCGTGTGTTCCCGATAAAGACCGGCAAACTGAATGTCTGAGGGGGTGGCGGGTCGGAGGGTGGCGGGGGGAGGTGCAGGGGGGCAGCAGTCAGACGGACGCACGGTCAAGGTGAAGCGCAGCGTCTGGCGGTGGTTGGTTGGTCGGCTGGTAATTTGACCGACTTCTTCTTCTTTATCGGATGCAGCAACGTTTGGGATGCCTGCAGTCACGTAGTCACCTATAATATAGGAAGGCAGGTTGTCTGTCTGTCTGCCTGTGTCTTCTGTCTGTTTGTGTGTCTGTCCTTCTTTGTGTATGTGTGTCTGTCTGTGCCTTTCTGTCTGTGTGTGTGTCTGTCTGTGTGTGTCTGTCTGTCTGTGTGTCTGTCTGTGTGTCTGTCTGTGTGTCTGTCTGTCTGTTTCTGTCTGTTTGTCTGCCTGTCTCTGTGTCTGTCCTTCTTTGTGTATGTGTGTCTGTCTGTGCCTTTCTGTCTGTCCGTCTGTATATCTTTGTCCGTCCGTCTGTCTGTCCGGCTGTCTTTGTGTGTCTGTGTGTGTCTGTCTGTGTGTCTGTCTGTGTGTGTCTTTCTGTGTGTCTGTGTCTGTCTGTCTGTCTGTCTGTCTGTCTGCTGTCTGTCTTTGTGTATGTGGCTGTCTGTGTCTGTCTGTCTGTCTGTCTGTCTGTCTGTCTGTCTGTCTGTCTGTCTGTCTGTCTGTCTGTCTGTCTGTCTGTCTGTCTGTCTGTGGGCCATAAAGTGGGCCACGTTGGCTAAGACGCCGAGGTCCACTTAATCCTCTCAACAGCATCCAGCATCCGTCGGATAAACAACGATGATTAACGACGACGATGACAACGACGGATGATGATGATGTGATAACGGGACTAAATGATGAAGGCGCATGACGATGAGTAATGTTGCTGTCGCTGTTGTTGTTGTTGTTGTTGCCATTGGCACCCAGGAAACAGGGCGGCTGTCTGTGTGTGTGTCTGTCTGTGTGTGTGTGTCTGTCTGTCTGTCTGTCTGTCTGTCTGATGAGCCGATCCATGTGGCTTAGGATTATGAATCGAATCGATGATCAACATGAAGCCAATAATTATTATGGTCGACGTATCTATCGTTAAGCGGTACTTGACATAAAGCAATAAAAAAATGCTGGTCAATGATTCTGTTGTGCGTTAGTTAAGCGCACACGAGAATGATATTATTATCATCGTAGGTCAATGGCGCATTGTAGTGAATTGGTAAAGCGTAGTTACGCACTTATACCTCTATAATTATGTATTGGTCACATACATATATCACATACATATATCACATACATACATACATACATACATACATACATACATACATACATGCATACATACATACATACATACATGCATACATACATACATAGGCTACGTACATACATACATACATATATACATACATAGGCTACGTACGTCGTACATACATACATACATACATATATATATATATACATACATACATACATATATACACACACACATACATACATGCATGCATGCATACATACATACATACATACATACATACATACACACATATATATAACACATACATACATACATACATACATACATACTTACACACATACATACATATATATAACACATACATACATACATACATACATACATACATGTATACATACATACGTACATTCATGCATACGTACATTCATAGGTTTAGTCTACATGTAATCTTTGACAGTCATAATCACAATTTGTGCGGCGTCTAATCGAGACAAACCCTTCTCAGGGTCAGTCACTACTTTACAACAAAAACCAAGATATCAAATCTGACGCTTTTAAGCGCTTACAAACATGGCTTGTGCACGAGGCAGATAAGAGCAATTGTGAGTGTTCAGTTATCGCAGAATAGCTGCCGTTCATTCAACTTTTGAGACCGACGGGTAGCCAATCAGCCACATATAATAGTGCCAGTCCCAAGACTAGAGAAAGAGGGGACGAAGTTAATCGTCTTTGGTATGGCACAGCAATTAACTAACAGCAGCGATTAAACGTCTTGTGCTAATGAAACCGTTCCCATAAAAATCGAAAAAACAAATCCTTCACTTAAACTACAAAGCATCCAGTTTTCTCATAATCTTCTCTTCCAGTGTTTTTAAAATACGGTCGCACATCTATGTATAGTGAAGTCGGCGCAGCAGGTGTGAAGATGAGTCCTCAGGGTGTGACGATAAACTGTTCAGCGTGAGATAATAGGACAATTCGGTTCTTGTGTTTGTTTATCTCTTCTACGTCGTCGTAGTCGTATGCCGAGAACAGCATCCGACACCTGGTGGTCGTTGAGTACTATAGCATCTCAGAAACATATTATGCTTTCGCGTAATATATATATATATATATATATATATATTATATTATATACATGTATATTATATTATATGTATTATATATTATATATATTAGGCCTATATATAATTTATATATTATATAATATTTATATATTATATATGTTACTTGTATATATTTAGATTATTATCTATACCTGTAAACATTATCGCATATAGACCAACATAATAGGCCTCTATGGTACTATTATTTGAAAATTGACAGGGTCGAAGCCATGTAAATGCTCAAAAAATTTAATGCGTACAAATGTATCTGCTAATGTGCGCACTTTAGCAGTGCCAGTCCAAAGCGTGGATAAAGGAGGAGGGCGACGCTAATAAAAGATCATTGATACGACATAGCGTCGTCGTTAAACAACAACAAGTCGACCATTTTTATAGCGCTTTGATGAAACTTAAAATGCTGCTGAAGCAATGGTCTGAGCATAATCATAATCTGCTGTTAAAACATCATTCGATGACAATACGACGTGTGCATACAGGTGTGAAAGTGTTGATATGTTGTCTCAACGGTTTCTTAGTTCTTCTGAAAAGTATCGTTGAGAGAGAGAGAGAGAGAGAGAGAGAGAGAGAGAGAGAGAGAGAGAGAGAGAGAGAGAGACAGACAGACAGACAGACAGACAGACAGACAGACAGAGAGAGAGACAGAGAGAGGGACAGAGAGAGGGACAGAGAGAGAGAGAGAGAGAGAGAGAGAGAGAGAGAGAGAGAGAGAGAGAGAGAGAGAGAGAGAGAGAGAGTTGTAAACGAGTATTTGACTATACATTGATGGGATCTTTCAAACTCTATTCCTCGCTATCAACTGCAGCAGATTCTGTTTAGCTTCAATTTAAATCGTCATGTACGAAACGATCTCCTTCCTCCCTCCTTCCCGAACTCTCTTTTACTCTTGAACTGCTGCACCAGGCGAGGGAAGAGTTGTGCCAGTGCCAGTGCCAGCAACAGTGCAACAGTGCAGGTGCCAAGACAGACGAAGGTGTACCGCGGTGGTTTGCAGGCGCTTGCTGTGTGTGCATGAAAGCGACAGGTTGAGTATAGATAGGACAGTATAGGCCTATACAAGGTGGCTCAATAAAAAATGTACCACCGGGGAAAAGCCAATATCTTCGTAGCCGATTGAACTTATTCTGCGAAAATTTCCAAATTTGTAGGGGAATGAATTTCCAACAATCCCTGAAAGTTTCATTTGAAACTTCTCATGTTTACAAAAGTTACAGCTGTTTAAACTTTCAAATTCGTTTTTTCAAATTTCCGCGGAAAATGTGCGTCACTTGGAGATTTCCATGTCAAATGATATCACTTTTCACTACGATCTCAGAATTCCGTTTTGCAGTTTATTGTAAGGTATAATGAGAGTGTCCACTCCCTGCCTTAGCACGAGCTCGAATTCTTTTTGTTAAGCTCAGTATGGCCTTATTGATCGGGCCCTGCGGCAACTGATCCCACATTGGCAGCAAGACTCCCTTCAGCTAGCAAATGTTCTCCAACTGGGGATGAAATGTCTTGCAGTGTTCCAGCATAGCTCCCCAGACGTGGTAAGCAAGAGGGCTAAGGTCTGGCGAGTTTGTTAGTCATCTTTGCCAATATATTTACTTCAGTAGATGGCAATAAGGTAGCGCCATCATAATCAACCTTGCCGTGCGAGCAAGCAAAAGCTGGAAAATAAAACCAGATGTTACAGCATACCTGGTCTTCAATGAGTCTGGGTAAGAAAGTTCAACGATGAATTTGACATCTAACTAACTGAATGGGATTAAATGCAGTCTTTTCTTGCAACCGTAACACACGCCAGCATATCTGATGTCGAAGCCATGATGTGCTTTGCTCTTGACCTTTCGATTACCAAGCGAATTTCGTGAAAATCGCGCTTTTTCCGTCAGACCAAACGACCACTTCCTGCCTCTCTTCCAACATCTGATCTTAGTTACACAAACACGTTTTCAGATGGCCTTCAATGTGCTCAGGCTCCACTTTTCACTGGGTATTTTGCTATGATTACGCGATGTCCCAGTCTCTGTTCATGCAACGGCCGAGTTCCCATTTTATCTTCCGCAGAAACTTTGCCCAAGACGTTCAGTAATGGATTCACGAAATGAGACCTTAATCTATAAAATATCACCAAATACCAACAGTTTGCTTCATAAACAGCTTATTTACAGCCCATAGTGAGGTCGTGTGACATCATCATCAATTTGTGTGTTGTAATTTGCAAAAAAATCTTAATGAAATCACATGTATTTGGAGCATGATTCTCCGGATAATTGAAAAAACAAAATTGAACGTTTAAACGGCTGCAACTTTTGCAAACATGAAAAGTTTCAAATGAAACTTTCAGGGATTGTTGGAAATTCATTCCTCTGCAAATTGTAAAATTTGCACAGAACAAATTTAATCGGCTGCGAAGATATCGCATTTTCCCCGGTGGTACATTTTTTATTGAGCCACCCTGTAGATAGTTTTTTTTCTTCTGAACTTAACTTTTCGATGGCCTTGATAAATTATGTGAAACTAAATCAACGTATAACTATACATCTACAGCTCCAAGCCACGCAGTCACCGCATAAATTCTGCTAAGGATTCGACGTAATAAAAAATTATGTAGGCTATACGAACATGTGACTACAATGCGTAGCCTATAGCCTATAGCTATAAAAAAAAACGTTGCAGTAAGACGGATTGAGATTGTTGAATTGAACTTGTATACTCTTAAACTACCTTAAAGCGAATTTTCTTAGCTAATGTAAACAGACTGTCGGATTTTGTCATAATATTATGTGTAGTGCTCTTCTTATGGATATGTCTATGTAAAAGGCACTATTACAATTGTCTTTATAACAGCATAGCAATAATAATAACAAGGTAATATATATATTATATACATGTGTGTATATATGCTTGAAGTGCCTTACATGGAACGGGTACAAATATACGAATAGGTATGCTTGCAGGCATGCATCTGCTAGTTTTCCATTCCTGCAGGCTATCTTATCAGCCAATAGGACCTTGAAGCAATTCTTTCCATTAGACTATTTCGATTGTGTTATTATAGCCCTAATGCCAAACAATTTCTGTCCTCCAGCGTGCAATAGCGACACAAATGTTTCCAGCAGTATATACCTCCTTGATATATCGTGGCCAATCGGTCACTGTGCCTGGCGGTACATCACGACGGGCTTATTTGGTTGTATATAGCCTACTTGGAAAACTTTAGAAACGTTAGAATAAACAACTCGTGGAAGTCCAGATTTTGAACGAAGCTCCTATGTTGGAATAATAAGAGGATGTTCGCATGGTCGCCCGCAGAAATTTGTCCAGGAGGGGCAAAAGCCGCAAAACACACTGATCACGGTTAAATTTTTTTAAGAGCTTGAAAAATTCAAAGCTGGAAATTAAGAACACGATTGTGTGCTTTTGTAGATGTTCTTAAATGTGAATTTCACATTTTCACTTTATGCGTTATTGATGCTTTAATACGAATTTTAAACTAAAATTCCAAAATAGTAGTTTTTTTAAATGGGTATCAATTTTTCAGGGGGGGGCAAGTGCCCCCTCTTGCCCCCATGTGCGGGTGCCCATGGATGTTCGTCATCTGAACCATTTAAATATAAATGCCTTATTAGTAATTGCGAATATACAGCAGGATGTCTGATATTCAGGTATAGTTCGGATAGGAACTTGGGACTTGTTCCGGTGCTGTGAGCATTGCTAAGAGCGCTATCTTGCTTTGGCTGCGTGTAGTGTAACCTACAGTCCGTTGCTTAATATTAGACTATATTATTTATAATTCAAGAGACGATATACACAAAACCATTTACTGAATGATAACGCTCGAACAATAACTGTCTTTGAAGCTGTTATACATTCCAGAGAAAGACAGAGACAGAGTGACACAGACGGACAGACACCCAGAGACAGATAGACGGACAGAGACATAGAGAAATAATTTTTTGGTCGGTGTAAGTCGGTGTTAGCGTTGAGTTACAAAACCTCGTCAGCATCTTGCAAAACATCGGTCGCTGCAGTATTTACATCTGCAATATCACCGACATCAACATTTACATTAATTACATAAACATAGGGCTGATATAATGCATCCATTGTGATGCTCATTTCTAGAAGTACGTAGGCCCTATATGCAAATCCGCACATCTACACGAACTTGTATGTGTATTTGTGTATACAATTTCAAGAATTTAAAGATGTATGTATCACTTAGTTTTACAAAGTGCTGTTTATGCATTGTGCATGTGTTTAATGTTGGCGGAATACACGTTTTAGATTGTTTTCTTAGGTTGTATCGTCGGCTAAAAGCAAAACGATTTATATTTTGGGTGCAAGAGTGGGTCAAGGCAGCAGGAGGAAGAAGAACTAGAGGAAGAAGAGGAGGAGGAGAAGAAGAAGAAGAGGAGGAGGAGTAGGAAGAGGAGAAAGAGGAAGAAGAAGAGGAGGAGTAGGAGGAGGAGAAAGAGGAAGAAGAGGAGTAGGAGGAGGAGAGGAAGAAGAAGAAGAGGGAGAGGAAGAGGAGGAGGAGGAGAGGAAGAAAAGGAGGAGGAGGAGGGAAGAAAGAAGAAGAGGAAGAAGAGGAGGAGGAGGAGGAGAGGAAAAGGAGGAAGGAGAGGAGGAGGAGAGGAAGAAGAGGAGGAGTAGGAGGAGGAGAAAGAGGAAGAAGAGGAGGATGGAGGAGGAGGAATTGGACGAGGGGAGGAGAAAGAGGAAGAGAAGAATGTTGTTGAAGACTATGCTGCGGAGAAGGAAGAGGAGGAATCGAGGGAAGTAGAAGTGGGAGATTGTTCTGACATTTAGCAGACGTCAGCTCAGTTCGTCCACATTATCCATTCAGTTTGAGCGAGACCTGGAATGTCTTCCAGTCGGAATCGGTGGAATTGGGTCCAGTTTCGTTGGATTCCTTCTGGATCGGCATCACCCTGGGTTTAGAATTACCGATCCCTGAAGGGTAAACACCCATTTGATGTAAATTGATTCATACATGACTGAGGAAAATGATCAAGGACACACGGCAGAGAGGCGAGGCGATATAAGGGGTGAGCAAACCGATCCCCCTTGCCCATGAGAGGTGTCCACTATCCACCCCAATCGAGGAGGGGCTGTTAGGAAGGGAATGTGGTATGTCAACACTGCAGCCAAGGTCAAAGTTTGTGGACTTTGACCTGCATATATATATATATATATATATATATATGTATCAATAGCACCGGGCGAGCCTTTGAAATGTTTGGAAATTAAGGAGCTAGGATTCCATTGCTGTGCTGCTAATGTTGCAAACAAGAGTAAGTACATAGTACGGTAAGTACTAAGACTAGTACTAAGTATTCCCATTCTTGGAATCCGATTACTTATTGACGCGGGTACTATATTATTGTCCAGATGTCACAATTATTTGGAGTGCGGTGGTGCATAGTTGTGGGTATGTTCGTTGCCTTGCAACCGGGGGGTTGCGGGTTCTAATCCACCGCAAGCCGCCGGGTAAGGACCTCGGGCAAATTCTTTACTCGCAATTGCTCAGCGCTTCGGTGTGAAACTCCGATTCAGTGTCCACGCTGTAGTCGGGAGCGCTTCTGAGTAGCATATGGAAAGGGCGCTATAACAAGTGTACGTACATCTACAGCCTACAAATTATGAAATTCCGGACAAAGATGGCAAGGAATGTTGATGAATAAAAATAAAGCAGAATGAGGATGATGATGGCGACGACGACGACGACGATGATGATGACGATGATGATGATGATGATGATGATGATGATGATGATAGCGATGATGATGATGATGATGATGATGATGATGATGATGATAGTGATGATGATAGTGATGATGTTAGTGATGATAGTGATGATAGCGAAAATAGTGATGATAGCGAAAATAGCGATGATAATGATGATATTGACGATGATGATGAAGAATGATAAGAATGATCATCATCATATATTCATCATTCACCTCATCATCAACATTGCGCTGACATTATCCAGACCTAGACTCTCCCGTATCTGATCACACTCGGGGGTCTAGTTCTGAATGAATCTGCAGCATACGCAACGAACGGAGTATTAAAGGAGGAGTAGTAAAATACCCTGGGCGGCCAAAGCAGCAGCCGATCTCCCGTTGGTCCAACGAGGAAAAACTTTTTCCCACGCCGAACGAACAGACTTGTTTTTTCAATCTCCGATTCTGCTCCCTGGGTCGTCACTGCAGCAGTAGTGATATACTCTTTACTCTTATTTAAGGGTTTCAAGTTTCACCCGATGGATACAGATAGAAGGACGACGACCACCAATTGCACCGCTAGCAATAA
>OX457053.1:15465694-15490694 GCA_949752735.1 Lumbricus terrestris | reverse complement strand
CGACTTGAGGTGGATTCGAACCTGCAACCCTCCGGTTGCAAGGCGACGAACATACCCAATACACCACCACGCCCCACGCAAATTATAACCTACTATGTTGTATGGATATAACACAAGAACGACACTGTTTTTATACTGTGGAGGTCGGAAATGACTTTGCAGAGCGAACGTTTGCTGGGATAAAGTTACAGACCCTATAGAGTAAGCTACAGAAAAGACACGATTTGCATTTCGTGTATATAGCTACAGCAATTAAATTTAAACCAGAACACTTGTGTCTGGTAAGACTGAAAGCTTTTGACTGAAAATATGAAGAATGTTATTCATTGTTCGTACTTTAGTGGACTCGGTTGCAAGAGTGTTTGAAGTTTTAATTTGGGCTGTGGTCTATAATAGCCGAGTCTGGGCAACACAAACGTTCTGTGAACTTCAAGCCTCATCAAATTTCACCTAGTATCAATGAGGCACTGTGTGCGCTTTCGAACTATGGAAGGAGGTCAATATCAGATCACAATTGTATTGTATAATGTGCGTATGTCTGTATGTGACTATTATGCCTGTATGCATGCATGCATGCATGCATGTATTTATGTATGTTTGTATGTATGTATGTATGTATGTATGTATGTATGTATGTATGTATGTATGTATGTATGTATGTATGTATGTATGTAGGCATATATGTGTGTATGTACGTACTTACGTCTGTGTGTATATGGACATTTATGTAGCGCCTTAAAATAACCTTAACATAGCTACCCAACAGTTCTAAACAAGTGCGACTTAAGTGACTTTGAGAAAGAGTTTCATGAGATACAGCGGTATTGTATTGTATTCTATTGTATTGCGTTGTATTGTATTGTATTCTATTGTATTGCGTTGTATTGTGTTGTATTGTATTCTATTGTATTGTATTGTGTTGTGTTGTATTGTATTTCTTCCAAACTGTGAACTCGATCCGTCTGTTTTCCAGGAATTGAACAAGGACACTACGATCACTTCCAGCAATGGAAAGGACTTTGCAGCGATGCGTCTCTTCTCCTACGCTCTTCGATTCTTCAAGGACCACGCCCTCAAGGAGCTGACCAGTCAATCATCGGTTACCATTGACAACGATGACGTCAGATGGGTCATTACGGTGCCGGCCATATGGAAAGCACCTGCCAAGCAATTCATGAGACAAGCCGCCTACCAGGTATAAGAAGATCGTCCAAAAAGAACAATACAATAATATTTATTTAACCTATCGTTCTTAAAAGTTTAAAAGTCTGGCTATAAGCTTGCCATGTGCACATTTGCTTATTCTGTATGTAAAAAGAATATGCATTAAGAACAATGCAAGATATCTCATTGTTAAAACTTAACATCTGAATATAGCTTGATAATTGCATATACATTTATATTTGCTTATTCTGTATGTAAGAAGAGTATGCAATAAGAGCAATGCAAGATATCTCATTATTTAAAGTCCATAATTGGTCCATTATGGTTTGATATAATTGCACATATAATTTATATTATTTGCGTATTATGCATATATAAATGCTTATTACACGCTTCTGCATCAGATTGATACACTTAAGCAATTCGGCTAGGCCTAGCCTACTCGAGGAACGCAGGTTAAAAAAATTCCATGGGGCTTCCATTGGGGGAGGAAGGGTTACCAATGCGCAGGGTCTCAAAATACGCATAACTAACCTTTTAAAATATTCTGAAATTATTTACTTGGGGTTGACTCCCCCCCCACATTCGCCAATGGGTTAATCCTGCATTGGATTGTATACATTTATGCGCATGCGCATTGCTGATTTACGTCAATATTATCTAAAAAGACGGTCAATCTAATTACGTGCGTGCTTTTGATGTTATCATCATCATCCTCTGATGTGGCTATAATATCCTCCTTTCAGCTCCTCGTTATCCGATGTAATTCAGTGAGAGAAATGATGTACTACAGCATCCCATCCAATTTACTGTGGAGCGCCATGCGGATTATTACGTGATTTATGTAGAGCTAGGCGCCGTTATCATACCATATATTATATCGTAGCGTATATTATACAGAATGGTATTATAGGGGTCGCTTCTTTGGATCCGTGTTCGGCTGCCTGCGTCTGTTTGTCGATATGTCTTTGTATCGCTCTACATGTATATGTGTTTCTCTTTCCTGCGTAACCAAGCTACTGGTTATTTAATACTTAATGGCAGATTCTTTCTCTTGTGTGTGAGTGTGTGTTTGTGTGTTTGTGTATAGGTGTGTGTCGGTGTTGGTGTGTGTAGATATGTGTGTGTTCAGTGTGTGTGTGTAGGTGCAGGTTTGTGTGTGTAGGTGCGTGTTGTGTGTGTGTGTTGTACGTGTAAGTGTGTGTGTAGATATGTTTTGTGAGTGTGTGTGGGTGTATGTATGTATGTATGTATGTATGTATGTATGTATGTATGTATGTATGTATGTATGTATGTATGTATGTATGTATGTATGCATGCATGCATGCATGCATGCATGCATGTATGTATGTATGTATGTATGTATGTATGTATGTATGTATGTATGTATGTATGTATGTGTGAGTGTGTGTGTATGTGTGTTGTATGTGTGTGTGTGTGTATGGGTGTGTGTAGGTGGGTGTGTGTGTAGGTGCCATGGTTATTCACCTGCGCACATAGCTACTGATAGGGTCGTGGCCTTTCACTGTACCACGACGCCTGCAGTCTCTCTCTATCCTACGATAGTAATAAGGATTTGCTCTAAGGCAGATTGTACATGGCTTTCAACGCTGCACAAGTCTAATCTAATCTGTGAATTTCTATAGCGCCCGTATCGCAATGCGCAGGGCACACTGACCCCTACACCAAAACTAGACCAGAGTGTCAGAGCCGTGGTTCGAGTTTGTATCTATCACTCTCAGCCATTCATAAATGTTCCTTGCAGACTGGCAGCTATGCTTCAGCTGCATTCGAATATTATGTTGCAAACGACGGATGCAATATGCTGGCCGTTTGTGAACTTTCTTTGAAGATAGCCAGATTTCAACCCAACCAAATACTAGTTGTGTATATTTATAATGATGTCTCACTGACTTATTATATCAGGTAACGTTGAGTGAATTGACCAAACTCTCTCTATTCACTGATGATTAATTCTATTCTATATACTCTTAAGACTAATATTCTCTAGACTTTAGCGGGGGCTGAGTCGGGAGCGCTTCTGAGTAGATGGTCTAGAAGGGCACTATGTAAATCTCCGGAATGAATGAATGGAATGAATGGAATGAATGGATTGAATGATTGAATGAATGAATGAATGAATGAATGAATGAATGAATGGATGAATCAGAGAATGAACAAACGAACGAAAAACTCATTTCATTATCAATTAATTCTTGATCTTTCTAAAATTAATTATTTTTTATTTTTAATTCATGGTTTAATTTTTTTCTTGAGCGATCACTTTTTCTTTGGTGCAAGAATAGATAACCTTTATTTATTTATTTATTTATTTGTTTATTTATTTGTTTATTATTTTGTTTATTCGTGTAATGACCTTTTGTCCTCCAGGCTGGAATAGCATCTCCGTCTACTCCAGATCGTTTGCTCATCGCCCTGGAACCGGAAGCGGCCTCGATCTACGTCCGGAAGCTGAGGATGTCTCAGCTGGTCCCCATCCGAGCTCCCCCATCGACCCTGCATGCCACGCCTCGAAAAGAAACACCCTCTCCAGCGCCACCACACGACGAAGTGGACAGCTCGGTGACGGCGCCCGATTCAGAACACGTGTCGGACCATTTGAAAGCAGGTAGGCTAACTGCCATATTAAGGCTATTCATATTATAATAATGCTATTCATATTATAATAATGCTATTCATATTATAATAATGCTATTCATATTATAATAAGGCTATTCATATTATAATAATAACATAATAATTTTCGCCTGCTTAACAATGTAGCGCTTCTTTGAGACTACTGTACCAAAATGTGAACACAATATAGTTAAAAGACGCACGAAACTCCGCAATGAATGCATGTTAATAATAGTGAAATTAGTTACATTTTTAACCCGTAATTTGGAGCAAATGTTGGGGTTTTTGAGGGGGAGGGAGATCGTTAAATATGCTCTTAATTTCGTGGACCTGGGTAAGTTTCTCGAATTAAGACTGCAACTTTGATAGGGAAACGCATTTAAACGGACGAATTGTTTCCTTAACGACCATTACATAGATTGTAGCCTACATCGATTTTTTAAGCTTTTAAACTTATCTGTCAGCGAATTTAATGCTAAGAGCGATTTAAACGTAAATGAACGAAGCAGCTAAACTGAAAAATTTCGACGCGAATTTGACGCGAGTTTCATTACACGGCGGACACAGAAGGAGAAGTCGGGTTTGCGACTATGGGAAACGCCGCAAGGACTTGTGGTTACGTATGAGAAGTCTGGCTGGCTTTCGCCCGCCCCTCCTTGGGTTGGGTTGTGGTTACGTGTACTTAGATAAGCACCGACTGCGGCTTGACCCTGGTCCAATAATTGCAGAGACGACAATCTCTCACGAGTATTTTGTAATCAAGGATACACGGGTGTACGAAGGCAGACGGTTGAAGACAGCCACAAAGAAGCACAGACACAGACAGACGGACACAGAGACAGACAGACAGACGGACACAGAGACAGTTGCTGCAGACGTCTGAATTGAATAAGAAATAAAAATATACAGTCCCACGAGTGAGGCAACAATGAGTAGAAGGACGTTTCCTAAACACATCACTTCCAAAGGATCTGATGAATATGATACGCCGCATATAATATTATGTATACACGTTCAGAAACTCACCCATAATACGTAACCCGTTTCATAACAGCAGCGCGACTTAAACCTTTGCGGGAATAATTTTTCGCTGTTCATAATAATTGAGTAGTTGATGTTTAACAAAGATGGTTTTTACCGTCGTGTCTCCTACTCCATTATATCCAGGCTCAAGGCCGTATAACCAGGCGTTTTGTTTCGTGAGAGGGGTGTTTACTGAAATAATTATTCAGGGCTTCAGCAGCTTTGACATCATCATGATTAGATTATCATAATCATGATTAGATAATCGTCGTGTTGTATTGTCGTATTGTAACATTTCACATAGAAATAAACATTTCACATAGAAATAAACATTTCACATAGAAATAAATATTTCACATGGAAATAAACATTTCACATGTAAATAAAATTTCAAATAGAAATAAACATTTCACATAGAAATAAACATTTCACATGGAAATAATCATTTCACATGGAAATAAACATTTCGCATGGAAATAAACATTTCACATGGAAATAAACATTTGGCATAGAAATAAACATTTTACATATAAATAAACATTTCACATAGAAATAAACATTTCACATAGAAATAAGAGTCTCAAGCCGTTTTTGTTGGCCTCACCGTACACAATTTTATTTTGTTACTTTGCCTGTATTTAAGTACCTCACCAGTCGAGTTACTAGCATTTTATGCAGAGAGTACTTACAAGCACACTTTCACGCATACTCGCTCACACACACAGACACACACATATGCACACATATATACACTCACACACATAACTATACACTCACACACAAAAACCGCATAAACACGTAAGTTAAGTTGACAATCATCATATCGCAGAGAGTGTCTCTAGTTAGTTTGCTTTTTGAATAGGCGCTACATAAAGTTCAATTAAAAATTGCACCTACAATTGCACTATTGTCCGCTGAATCATTGTACGACATACGTGATCCATTTTTTATTGTGAACATTTATGAAGCACCCCTACAAAATTATATATGCAGAGGCACACTGCCTACTCTAAAGCTAAATGGTGTTACTGTTAAGTCAATATAACCAAACAGAAATAGGAAAAGAAACACAGTACGAATAGCAGAACTATTAGAAGGGTCACCAAAGATAAGGTCATCAAATTCAATTTAACTTGGCATCTTTGTTGCATAACAAAATTAAAACTGCAATTCTGCCGGTATTAAAAGCAGCAGGAAAGGTAGTGAAGCCATCAGAAACCTGTAGAAAAACATTGAAGCCATCAGAAGCCTGTAGAAAACAGTGAAGCCATCAGAAGCCTCTAGGAAACAGTGAAGCCATCAGAAGCCTGTAGAAAACACTGAAGCCATCAGAAGCCTGTAGAAAACAGTGAAGCCATCAGAAACCTGTAGAAAACACTGAAGCCATCAGAAGCCTGTAGAAAACAGTGAAGCCATCAGAAACCTTTAGAAAAACAGTGAAGCCATCAGAAACCTGTAGAAAAACAATGAAGCCATCAGAAGCCTGTAGGAAAAACAATGAAGCTATCAGAGACCTGCGCGTGAAAATAGCCCCAACACCACCAGTGGAGCGAGCGGTTTTTTAGGCACAACGGAGGGAGGGAAAGTATCTGTTCATGGGAATGCTATAATGAATGGACTGAACAGTGAACATCCCTCCCAGCAGACACGAAAACAACCGCACCCACTGATCAGAGACTGACTGTTGCGAGTGAGTTGCAATCACCGACCAGATGTAGTTACTGCGTTGCGAAAATATATGTGGCCAAAAATGTTAAAGGAATCGGGACATAACACGATGACAAAAACTGCCAGTTATAATGGATCACAGAATGAAATTACATATACACCCACGACCACTACCACGCACAAGAGCACACACACAACAATCACACACCCATATATATTATACTAGCTGGGGTACCCGGCGTTGCCCGGGAAATTTAGGATTCGACCCGGCCTCAGCCCCACCACACCACGCCCCACCCCTTCAACCCCCACCCCACAACACCCCACAGCACTCCGACCTCCACCGGTACGCCACCCGTGAAATTACGGTTTTCGGGAAAAATTCCCCCCTGACCCCACCCCTCTCACCCGCACCCAACCCTCCCCACCCCCACCCCACCAAACCGACCCACCCCTACCTTCGCCTTCCCACCCCACCATCCTCCACCCCACAACGCCCCACCGCACTCCGACCTCCACAGGCACGCCACCCGTGAAATTAGGGTTTTCGGGAAAAATTCCCCCTGACCCCACCCCTCTCACCCCAACACAACCCTCCTCCACCTACCCCACCCTCTCCCCCACCCACCCACCCCACCGATCCACCCCTACCTTCGCCTCCCCACCCCACCATCCCCCACCCCACAACGCCCCGCTGCACTCCGACCTCCTCAGGTACGCCACCCGTGAAATTTGGGTTTCGGGGAAAATTCCCCCTCACCTCATCCCCTCCCCTCTCCTTCCCTCCACCCAACCCTCCCCCCACCCCCACCCCCACCCTCTCCCCCACCTCATCCCACCACACCGACCTGCACCAGTACGCCACCCGTGAGGATCTTCGTGAAAAATACATCATTTGCGCTGGCCTTTTATATAATGACCATGCAAGCGTTTAAAAAGGTGTTTAAGAAACTGCCGTCTCAGTGTTTTCGGCCCCCACCCTGGCCCTCTTGGTGGTAGAGATTCGCCAACCACTGATCCGGGTGGTTCTGATGGCCCTCTATCTGGGTAAAAAAAATCATATAAATGGCTGCGTTTTTTTGAAAAAAAATTTGGGGGTTTCGCCCCCCATCCTGACCCCCATGGTGGCAGAGAATCGCCAACCCCTCGACTTTGTGTCTCCTGCCGAGACCTACACAGTAGTGAAGGTTTGGAGTGAAAAGCTCAAAAACTGTGGAAATGCATCCCGGACAAACAGACAGACAGACAGACACACGTTACAGAATCTTCTCTTTATTTATATAGATTATACTATACTATATTATATTATATTATTATACCATGTTATATTGTAATATATTATGTTATGTTATGTCATATTATATTATATTCTATCATATCCTATCATATCATATTATATTACATGATGCTATATTATATTGTATTGTTTTTGTATTATATTATGTCATGTCATGGTCATATTATATTAAGGCAGGTGCGGGCCCAGGTGCTCTGAATACCCGCCAATGGTCCCCTGTGGCAATTACATATCCACCGCGCACAGATGCATGACTGCGGGCCTCTCAAAACTCCGGGTCCGGGTGCCGCATCATCATTAACTCCCTCCTTTATGTGGGTCTGTATAGATCATGAAGCAGAAACACGAGAGGTTGGGTGCCAGTCCCTCAGAAACGTCAAACTAACTGAGGGAAGGGCACATAGACACCAGAATGAGGGAGAAGGTCGAGATCAGCAGTGTTGAATCAGTGGGGGCAGAGGGGACTGTTCCCCCCAAAGATTTCAACATCGACCGCTAATATAGCTCCTCTGTAGGTCCAGGGCGGTCCCTTGATCGCAAATGACTTTAAAACGAATCATGTAACATTTTCATTGAGGTCTCTGAATTTGTTATGGTTTTAATGGCACCTCATTTGTTTGTACATTTTCTCTGTTGTTTCAGGAACTCGTTACATGGTCGTCGACTGTGGAGGTGGGACCGTAGATATAACCGTTCACGAATTGGAAACAGATCGCGGAACCTTGAAGGAACTTTACAAAGCGACAGGAGGACCGTTCGGGTCAACAGGTACAACTGATCATGTAGTAATTAATTCCACATCCCAGTCTAAACCTCTGCTCTATCAATGGCCCCAATCCTTCAATACTATCCCATGCAGTTGGAAATCCTATGGGTTTAAAGATACTCTCCTCAGAACTGTGATTTACTCAAGGGCGCCTACATGATATTTATGCATAGGGCAAAAAACAATGCTCACGTTTAAAATTTTTGGCACGAGGCTAAAAATAATGCAAAGCTAAACTTACGAACATGGGTAGTGGTTTCTTAATGTACATTTATCACTGTGTATCATTAGTAGGCCCTGTTAGGCTATTAATGATTTTGCGCAAAGAAATTAGTTGAAAACAAAAAATGTGGCAGTTAAAAATATAGGTAGGTTTACCAGGGGGTCAAGTGACGCCATTTTGTCGATGTAGGCTATGCGGGCGAGATCCAACTTGTGAGAGAAGCCAGGCTGCAGTGGTGGGTAATATTATATACGTATTGTGAAACAAGGCGAGGACATTATTGAAACAGATTGCATCCATATTTTTATTCATTACGCATATTATTTTTAATTTACGTATACATTGACGAAGTTCATTAAGGCGGTTGCTTTCTCAGTCGTTACGATTTACTTCAGATGTGGTCACGTGGTTAGGTCACGTGTGTGGTCTGGAACTGTCACTCTACCCACTACTGTTTTTTTTGTTCTTAATGACAATTAACATCAAGTGGGCCAAGGCGCAGAGAGCGCTTCTGAGAAGATTTCTTGAAGAAGCGCTATGTAAATTTTCGGAATCAAAATCAGTCAATACTGTTATGTTTTTCTTCAGGTGTGGACCAGGACTTCGAGAAGCTTCTGTTCGAGATTTTCGGCTCCGAGTTCATCGAGACGTTCAAGCAGAAGAGGCCAGCCGGATGGGTCGACCTGATGATTGCATTCGAGTCGCGCAAGAGAGCAGCCAATCCTCACAAGGACAATCCTCTCAACGTCTCGCTGCCATTCTCCTTCATCGACTTCTACAAGAAGCAATACGTAAGCGATCGACACCTATCCAACCTTTATATCCGTATCATGAGCATATCTATGCTCAGTGCTCGTGAGTAAGCTGGTGCCCTGCGTTTGACTTTCGAGTGGTGCTTTAGAAATTTGGAAATTGCGATTACGATATACTCTGCACACCACACTAACAACTTTTAGCGTTGTCCAAGTTCCCAAAATGTGTTATTCCGGAACTTCAGGATTCCGTGTGGGTGAAGTCTTGAGGAAATTGGATAAAGTGTTGTTTGAATTGGTTGTCGCATTAAGTATCAGATCACAGGTGAAGTCAAGAATTTCATGAAAATTGCTTCTGTTCGGTTTAAGTGAACTCGGTTGTTCATTCAGGGCCGGATTAAGAAATGTGGGGCCCTGTTCGGTAAATTTTTTGCGGATCTTCGGCCGACAATTCTGATGACCATTTTTTGGTCGTTCGGTCGAAAATTTCGTAGAATATAGGCCTACCGATTATTTTCCTCCAAAAAATTGATGACCTGTTTTAGGCGTTTGGTTGAAATTTTGCTAGAAATTTTTTAAATTCGGACATTTTTCCCCGCATGTGTGGGGGGGCCTCTAAGGTGTGGGAGCCCCTGTTCGGCCGAACATGTTGAACATGCAGTAATCCGGCCCTCTGTTCATTACTTGTCTTTTGTCGTTGAACTTGTATTGGTCTGTTTCGTAGGTGCCCGATTAGGCTATAATGTCGACTCCTATACCAGAATTGCTATGCTTTGTTTGGATTACCTTCAAAAATATTTAAGATCAAATGCATCCTATAGCATAAACATTGGGACACTTTTGCGCAGAGTGTATCGTAATCGCAATTTCCAAATTTCTAAAGTGCCACTCGAAATCAGCGTTATGATCCAGGTCGTAGACAAGAAACTTGGATAGCCACCCTCAAACAAGGACGGTACCAGGTACTGTAGTTATAAAAAAAGCTTTCCACCAGTCTTGTGGATACAATTTCATTTAGACAGCGCCGAGCCTTTTAGACTATAGCTTGGAATTTCAAAAGGTCAATAAATCACTGTTAGAAGCAAATAATGTAACATTTTGCTAACAGGCGTTTCTAGACTAATTCGACCGTGCTGAAAGCGAAAATCGCGATTAGCAACCTTGATTTTCAGCGGCTGTATGGGAAAACAAGATGGCGGACAAAATGGCGACCAATTGCTTCAAATGGCTATAAAGGAATGCAGTGTTGCTATGTTCTTGTTTTTGGATTTTTCTGAACGATAGGGTAACCAAGTGGACAATGCGATCAAGAGGTTCGGTGGCGACCGAGGTGTGTCCTGGTCTCTGCAAGGGATGCTGAGACTGACACCGGAAGCGATGCAGAACCTCTTCCAGAAGACACTCGACTCCATCATCAGCGCCATCTCGGATGTACTCAGTAACCCCAAGGTCAAAGGTCAGTCACGTGGTATGTGTACTATAGACTCTTTCATGATTGCCACTATGGTCACTGTTATACGCCTGCACGGAGGTGTTATCAACTTATCATAATAAGTTTATTAGTGGCCATCTACTAAATGACTAAATACAATCCGGTCATGCTTCGCCCACATTTCAAAAGTGCATAGGACATGCTCCCCATTTGGGTTCAACAGATATTAAATCGATGCAGTGGGAGAGAAAAGTAGGATACGACAAGACTAGAGAGGTCATAGTATATTGCTTGGAGAAATTACGTCGACCAGATGACTGATGACTAAAAAAGGTCATCAGTTATTTTGGCAGGGAAAATTTGTATATTTTCCAGATATTTCGACCAAACGACTAAAAAAGTCATCAGATTTTTTCTGCAAAGATCACCTAAAATTTTGACCCCATCCCTTCGAAAATTTCTGTATCCGCCCCTGTGCATATGTCGCTTTGAGTATCTGCTCTTTTGCTTTTAGATATTGAGTACTTGTTTAAAAAAAATAGTATTGAGTACTTGCTCTTTAGATTATAGGTATTGAGTAGCCTACTTGTTCTTGTGATTCTAGGTATTACCTCAACTGTTATTTTGATTATTGGTATTGAACACCTGTTGTCTAGATTTTAAGTATCGAGTTCCTTACCTGATCTTTTGATTTTAGGTAGGCCTATTGAGTAGTGAGTACCTGTTCTTCTGATTTTAGGTATCGAGAACTTGTTCTTTTGATCTTAGGCTTTGAGCACCTGTTGTTTAGATTTTAAGTATTGAGTACCTTACCTGTTCTTTCGATTCTAGGTATTGAGTACTTGTTCTTTAGATTTTAAGGATTAAGTACCTTACCTGTTCCTTTGATTCTAGGGATTGAGTACCTATTCCTTGTTGGAGGCTTTTCGGAATCACCAATGCTACAGCATGAGTTGAGAACGGCATTTGATGATAAAGTTCGAATGATTATACCTCAGGACGTCAGCCTCACCATACTTAAAGGTAATTTCATTCATCGTCTAAGCTACCATACATATCATTTTTTTAAATCTCAATCACCTTAAAGCAACTTTCTTGAACGCATCTCTTATAGAAACCGCTCAGAAGTGCTAAATTAGTGATTCCAAACCTTTCTTCATTTTAGGGCCACTTTTTCTAAGTTTAGGGACACGAGGGCCACTTTTTCTTAGTTGAAGGACATTAGGGGGCCACAAGGCTTAAATATAATTAACTAAAAGCATATAAAACTGTTATAATTTAATCAAAATAGAATGTTTGGTGTTATTTATAGACATCAAAATAAAATAATGTGTAATAGAATATAATTATGTGCTCTATCCAGTCCAAATTGTCAATTTTGTCAGATATTGTTGTTAATTCTTTGAGGGACGAGGGACATTTTTAGGCCTGGCAGGCCACTTTTGGCCCGCGGGCCACGGGTTGGGAACCACTGTGCTAAATTAATTGGTCTGCACAAAACTGGCAATTGTGGTTGGGTAACACGTATGCCTGATCGCTGTGTCGGGAGAAAAGTAAGTTTGGTGCTTTACAGTTTACACAGTCTGGCAGGGTGAGAATTGACGGGGGATTGAGGAATTCATTCCCGCCAGTCTTGTTTGATAGCTCCGTAGTAAAATCATCTATTCACACCCCAGCTCTGTGTGTATTTTAGGTTTGACCCCCAGTTATTTTTCTACATTTCTCGTGCTGCAGCTGGTAATGTCTCGTGATATCGGCAATCCTGTAGACGGTAGAGTCCAGAAATGGTTACACCACAGCTGCTGTTCAGACTTCTGAAGTTCTGAGCAAACGGTTGTTAGTTCACAGAGTTCTGGGGAAGCATTGCGTAGGTCGGTAGGGTGATAGTCATGCAATGGATATATAACATGTACACATATAACATGTATACATATAACATGTATAGTATTGTATACATATAACATGTATACATATGCATTGTGTTGTTGATCTGCCTCTTTCCAGGTGCCGTCTGCTTTGGTCTGGACCCAACGATCGTCACGGTCCGGCAGTCACGGATGACCTACGGCGTGGGTGTCGTCAACCGTTTCGATCCATCCCGCCACCCGGACTCCAAGCGCATCCAGAAGGACGGCACTGATTGGTGCGCCGGAATATTCGACACCTTCGTCGCCTCTGGCCAGCCGATCACGCTCGGCGACAAGGTCGTTCGACGATACGCTCCGGCGAACCGTGACCAGAAGACGAGCATCATTCACGTCTACTGCTCAGAGTCGAGCGACGTTGAGTATGTCACGGATCCCGGCGTGCAGAGATGCGCAACGCTGAGGCTCGACCTGGTTGACGGAGCGGCCGCCGCCGAGACGGAGGATGGAACGGGGGTGGAGCCGGTCGTCGCTGCTGCAAGACGGGAAATCGAGGCGACCATGGCTTTTGGAGATACTGAGATCCGAGTGTCAGCGTGTGATGCTTCGACGGGTCGCAACGTCGGATCCACCATCGACTTTCTGAACAAATGAAACGGCGAACGAACAGCTGCAGTTACGCTTCGATGAATTACTTCTCGGCTTCGCTTGGTTGCACTTGTGTGATTGTCGATCGCATGCATTGCGTGGGTGATGGACATTGGACAACATCGGGGACCGTCTGGCAATATATTTTTTTCTAAGCAGAACATCATTTGTGGCGGCATTCTTTTACGGATGCAGAGATTTTGGTGGATCAACGAATTATGACCTGTACTGATTTCTAAATGAAGTATTTGTATCTTTTTTATGTAAGAAATGCCAGGGGCTTCTATCCCTGTACAGGGCGGGCGCAATTTGAGCCAGTGGAAAACAGGGGGCGTCAAAAATGAGCCAAAACTCACGTGGGGGGTGCTGGGGAGGAGACCGGCCCTAGAGGGAGTGAAGGAGAGGGATTAAGCCCGGTTATTTAGGAGGGATAGAAGCCCTGAGTAATGCGTGGCTTTTGCGTGGCATGTTGAGGTTTTCGTTTTATGTTGGTTTGTGTTCGTGGCCTGTTCGTGTTCGAGTTAAAATAGTTGTTTAAGGATTCGTCTTCCATTGACAAACACAAGGCAGCCAACAAAGATGTTTTTGCGGTATATTTTAAGCAAATTGCGAGCAGTGGGCCCATATTTTCTTTTCAGATGCTGTGATTTTCATGCTGACCATTTTTCAGAAAACTTTATTTAACCGATCACAAACTTTTCTTTTTGGCTAAAAATGTTTATTACTGTCCGCTTGCTGTGTTTTTAGTGCTGACAGCGCATAGTTGGCCTCAATTTCGATAAATTAGCTTCAGGAACGTAGGCCTACTTTGTGGCAATTTTTCGTATCTATTTTCGAATGCTCTTTGGACGATAAAAATTTTTCTGTTGGGACCTATAGGCTATGTCACATAGTTCTGCATGCTTGAGATGTATGCACTGAGGACAGGATGTGTGCGACACATGTTTTAAGGCGTTACGAAAAATAATATAGACCTACTGCTGGCAAATTTGTATTAATTTGTAAGCTCGTTATATTTTCGTGTAGTTTTTTTTTTTACAATTTCTTGTAGTGTAAAGAGGTAATCGACGAATAGCTGATAGACTTATAGTTCGGAGTATAATTTCTGCGATTCTTTCTGTGACCTTTTAAAGAAGATATTAATGCTAACTAAAAACTGAAGATGTCTTGCATTGGGCAACCGTAAATGGGGCATTTTTTCGCCCTTTTGAGCTCTATCGGTCATGGACAGTTGCCAGTGATCTGTTGATGAAGTGTAAGCCTAGTCAAGGAAATTATATAATTCGACACATTACATTGCCAGAATTGCCTTACTGATGGAACATTTCGACAGGGCATTGGCAATCTCGTTGGACGACCCAGGATTTGAACCGTCGATGTCAGAGTAGATAGTCACGTTGAATGTTTTGCTATGACCGTTTCACCAAAACCTAGTCTGACGTCTGACGACATTGAGTGTGTTGCCAATCTACGGAGTTTTTTTCCGAACACGCCTTCTTCTCTCTATCTGTAACATGACATGTTCTCAGGCAGCGAAATATATTCCAGTTGTGTACGTTTTCAACAGTGGAACGAACTGTTTGTGCACTGATGCGTTCAAGTTTCTTTGGCATGTTATGGTTAACTCTATACTTTACTTGTTCCACCGTTTTAACGCAATTTCGTATGAGTTCATAATTATGACTTACCAACGACATGTATTTTTCCTGTGCATAACGATGTCGCTATGTTCCTATATATAATTATACTAGTCGTGTACAAATGATTGTTTAGCAGGCCCTTTAAAGGCCTGAATGCAATTGTGCCATCTGTTTTTTTAGTAGGCCCTATTGTTTATTACACCTGTAGTCTCATGTAATTGTTTGAGCAGACTTAGATTAACAACTACCTATAATCATAGGCGCAACCACCCTATGGGACCCACGGGACGCGTCCCCCCCAACTTTTGAGTGGTCCCATTGACTTTATCATTATGGTCCCCCCCAACTTTTAGGACGTGATTCATTTGGTCCCTCCCAACTTTTAGGACGTGATTGCGCCTATGCCTATAATACACTAGCGGATGCTTGCTTCCTCAACCCTGCTTTGCTTTTTAGAAATTTAATTTAAAATTATTTGTCTCTTTTTCAAGTAATTTGTTATGTCTAAGTTGTGCATGGTGGCCTTCTGCGTACGAGGCGTTCCGGATGAACATTAGTCGATCTAGACTTTAGATTGAACTGTCGGAGGAATCAAGCATCTCAGAACAAAAGAGAGAGAGAGAGAGGAGAGGGTTGGGGAGGCCTGGAGGGACAGGGCCGGATTAAGAAATGTGGGGGCCCTGTTCGGAATTTTTTGGCAATCTTCGACCGAGAAATCTGATTAATTTTTTCGTTCTTTGAACTTTGGTAAAACTTTCTTTAGAATATGCAGATTTTTCCCTGCAAAGATAGCTGACGACTTTTTTCCCTAAATTTTTTTCCCCACGTGTGTGTGGGCTCCCTAACGTGTGGGGGCCCTGTCCGGCTTTGGGGAGGGAGCAGAAATCCAATGCTTTGTTCTGATTCAACCGATTATTTGTCTCTATTTCATAGTTTACGCGACAGTCGATTGATTCAGTCCCCATTTTATTTGCCCTCAGCTTTCCTTATTTATGCTTCTATCAGATTATTAGCAAGCGATGATCATGCTTCAAACATAACCAAAAGACTGCGTTTCAACTGATTTATGTGTGTACGTAACACTATAATAGCTTTGCGATGGACCGCATTTCAAAGACGTCGTGTTAGATTATTCTGTTGACGTGACCACACATGTGTGCAACTGTGCATTGACAAATCTATGCAATCGATCGCCTGTGTAGCAGCATTTTCGACTTTTTCTTTGTAGTTTTCGTTTATAGACTTTAAAACTGACGATTTTTACGACAGTTTTTCGATGTAAGTCCTTAAAGTCTCTTCTATATAATTATAAACCTACGTGTAGGCTACCGTTTGTATTATTTTTTTTATCGCGTCGATCACTGTAACGTAGCCTAGGCCTACTCGAAACTAGTGCTGTTCAGAAGTTAAATAGAATAACTTTTCAGACTTTCCATGTCAGTATTAACAGAAAGTCGACTAATGCTGACGAAGACGATGACGACATTGTGTTTCTATTTTACAATTAAGAATTAATTTGATTCAATCAGCGGGTGAAAGTTGCGGTTAACAACTTCGTTGACACCAATAGGCCCACCGCACCTCCATGCAGTAGGAGAAATTTAGAAAATACCTGAGAGTTGGGGTGTCAGACTAGGCCTAGGCCTATATGATCCACGTGGAGTTGGGATGTGAAGAGGAAAATTCACTATGGAGCCATAAGAAAGACTAGGGTGTGGAACGCTTCAAACCCCGACAATTCTCACCCTGCCTCCAAGCCGACAACGGTCGAAGCCCCCCGGTCGAAAATTTAATAATCTTTATTTTCAATTGCGTGGTCGTAATTTCGAGATTTATATATGGCCCATTGAACGAAGTCGGGGACGATCTTATGCACAGGCGCTATACGTAAGATAATCGATAGCAGGCAGGATCGAAAATCGGTCCCATGATTTCCATATTAACTTAACCGATGTAGTCAAACGACTACGATGGACATTTTTAGAGCTGAAGTGTGAACGGGGATTAGGCTATACGGAATCGGGGTGGGGTTAGTGAAGGAACAGTGTTTTCAATGTTCAGTTCAAGACCTGTGAATTAGGCCTAATTACTAGTTAAGAATTAAGAGGCGAGGTCTTGGTGAGTTTGCACAGTGGATCCATCGCTCGAACTCACCAAAGCCTCATATTCTAAGAAACAATGCTGCCTGCCTCAACCACGGTGTAGGCCTACTCCAAATCCTGTCAAACGAGCCTCTCTGGCTCACTAGCTATGGTTACTCGTGTCCTTGGATTTTTCCTCTCCACGCCATATGCGCGTTCTTATGGAAATCTGTTTTACGTTGGAGCCCATTTTTATCAGCACAGAGCAATAACAGACTAATAATAGTCTGACTATACTATATAGTCAGGCTGAAATCAGGGTAGTAAATCCTGGTGGAGAGAGTTAACGGAGGGAATCGGTTAAGACTGGGGAAAAAACGTGAAGGAATGACCTCCCACAAATCGTTCCAAGCTGTGTCGTAGGCTAGATGCTAGAGTCTGCAAGCTACAAACTGCTGCCAAGTCTATTATAGGGTCAGAACTTCGGTTCCTTCTTACTTGCTTAGGTTACCTACTTTGGTAATATATATATATATATATATATATATATATATATATATATATATATATATATATATGATGGCAGGGCGACAACCACAGTCGAGAACAGTCAGAAAGACACGACACTGTCGGCACAGTCACACAGAAAACACAATTAGGCTAACTGAAAAAATAACTGCTAGTTTATTACAAATTCCTCTTAGCACCGTTAAGCGAGATTATATTTGCAAAAGTCTGCTCCAGTTCCTTACAATTTTACAACAAGAAGAGTTTTTGTGCTGTAGGTCGAATAAGCGTCGCCCATCGCGTTCGATTCATGCAGTTGAGGTTGTCCTTCTATTGAGTTTGCATCGTTCGATGACCGACTGCTGTCAGATCTGGCTCCACGTCCACCATGCACAGTGATGCACTGCCCTCTATTCATCGCCCCCACCTTCATCCCCCTTCTCATCCCTCGGCTCAACAACCCACAAGACATAAATAAAATAATAAATTTAAAATAAATAATAGTGGGCTTGCGGGATATTGGGCTAATCCGCGCCAGGGGCCCTCCTGCCTTTGCAAGGAGCTTACGGGTTTTTAAGCCACGCCAGAGGCCCGGCAGGTACTAATACAAATAAACTACAAACACACAACAACAACAAAAACAACAACAACAACAACAACAACAACAACACTGAGCCACACAACCGTCACTCATCGCATTCCCCTCAGACCAATCTCCTCATGCAGCAATGTAGCGGTGCCTAAAGCAACACAGAAAGTCCACGAAGATAATTAATACATGTTATGAACTTATGACAGATTATGTAGGCTAGTAGACTCTTATTATAGGAAGAAATCAAGTCTGACATCATTGTCCTGCTGGCGAGGCAATGTTACGACCAGTGTGAGAATTGTGGACAAATTACATGGGGGTTGGCCTATGATAAACTTGGAATTGGGATGTGAAAAGCAACTTTACTAGCCTATGGGGCTCTAAGAAAGACTGGGGGCTGAAACCCCCCAGGCGATTTTCACCCTGGATATGACACAACGCAATTGAGAGTCAGGCGAAAGTCTGTTGTGGCAATTTCCAGTGAAATCAGCTGACAGTGACGTGTGTGTGTGTGTGTGTATGTGTGTGTGTGTGTTTGTGTGTGCTTGCGTGTGTGTGTGTGTGTGTGTTTGTGCGTGTGTGTGTGCGTGTGCGTGTGTGTGCGTGCGTGTGTGCGTGTGCGTGTGCGTGTGTGTGTTTGTGCGTGCGTGTGTGTGTGTGCGTGCGTGTGCGTGCGCGTGCGCGTGCGCGTGCGTGTGCGTGTGTGTGTGTGTGTGTGTGTGTGTGTGTGTGTGTGTGTGTGTGTGTGTGTGTGTGTGTACAATGACACATCTAGTCAGAGACCAATGCATTAAAAGACTAAATATGTATCAGTTGGCCTAGGCCTATGTAATGTAATGCAATGTAATGTAATGTAATGTAAATCTTCAAGAATTTCTAGCGCCCACAAAAGCCAGGTCAGGGAGACCAGCTTATTCACCGGCGCTATGCTATAGGTTATGTCAGAATATTGACATAGCCTATCAACAGCACTTCTTAATTTTGCAAGATATGACCTCTTCTGCTTTCGGAACAATATATGTTTCAAATTGCAATAGACTACATTATAGGCCTAAAGAACCTATTAAGTAAAGTCTATATGGTGATTATCTAACACAACAACCGAATCTAGAGAATAACGATGTTTAGTTCGCGGTGCTTACCAGATGCGCAGTGGTCCGTGCAGGAAATTCCTCGTCCATTCGACGCCAACACGGGTATAGTGTTGCTGATCACGCTTTCCTCAGATTTGCCACTTTTTATGGCCTCCTTCATGCTCCGTCATCTAGGTTGGATCCAACTCTATTTCCTTCGATTGCTTCTCGTAGTTGGGATTCGGTTTTCAGTTTGAATTTCTGTCCTCAATTCGGTCTTCCATGCAGTATAGGAATCGATTTCAGATGTCGTTCGATATTTGCCTCGATCCTGTGACAGAGTTTCAAATCGTTGACGTATGCATGAATTCATCTACAAATGCATAAATGGACAGTAGCCTATGTAGGCCTATATTCGTTTAATTCAATAAACAACAGACAGAACGCTGTAGGTTTACATTAGCAAAATTGACAGATGAATGGATAGAAGAATGGCTGGATAGAAGAATGGATGGATAAAGAATGGATGGATAGAAGAATGGATGGATAGAAGAATGGATGGATAGAAGAATGAATGGATAGAAGAAAGGATGGATAGGCCTCGAAGAGTGAATGGATAGAAGTTCTATTCACTAATTTCACTCATTCTTCTATCCATCCATTGTTCTATCATAAAATAGAATGGGTGGATAGAAGAATGGATGGATAGAAGAATGAATGGATAGAAGAAAATGGATGGATAGAAGAATGGATGGATAGAAGAATGAATGGATAGAAAAACGAATGGATGTATGAAAAATAGATGAATTAGTGGATCAATGAGTGAATTAAGTCTGAACAATTATGTTAGATGAATAAATATTTGATTTGATTTGTAAGATCAATGGACGAATAAACAGATAGAAGAATGAACAAATGAATGAATGGATGATCGGATGAATTAATAATGCCTACCTTCGCATAATTTCAAATTTCTTTTCTGATGATTTTTTGCTCGAAGTAACATTTCTTGTCGATCTTTCTATTACTGATCAATAAATGTCTTTAAATGGCACTATATTCATCTAATCGAATTTCAATGTTTCTTTCTTCTGATCGTCGATTTTCGATAATTTTCTTTTCGAAATGTCTCGCCGTTAGGCTACGTCTGATCTCTTTCGAGTCGCTTTACCAAATGAACTTCGTTGCCATGGTGCGAAACCGATGACGTAATAGGAGCAACGAAAGCTAGATGACGTCTGTAGTAAATTGACGTCATGAGTATTGTAGTTGATTTGCACATAAGTAAGTAATTCAACGTCAATGGCACGCATTTCAGTTGGCAAGAAATGACATATATTATAAATAATATAATAGTAGGCCTATGACATCCTATGTTACAGTATAGGTTGATGAATTGCCTGTTGAATTAATCATTCAAATGCGGACCTTCCGTAATCGAAAGCAGCCTGCCTGGAGCGCAAATCAAGTTTTACTGTAACTTTATCTCGAGCTGCTCCGCCTCTCATTCTTCAGACTGTCCATTCAAAACTTTGTTATAGGCCTAGTCCAACCAATTCCAGAAATCGCGCCCTGAACCATCCATTCAGATTGAAAGGCTACCTTAGCCATGCTCCTGACCCTTAGGCCTTAGCCATTCTTAACCGTATAGTCATAATCACAGTTTAGCCTCAACCGGATTCACCATCAAAAGGGCGACTTCGAAAGGGCGACCATCAAAATGGCGAGTTCAAAAGGGCGACAATCAAAAGGGCGACTGTTTGAAAGGGCGCCGATCAAAAAGGGCGAGCAAACAAAAGGGCGACAACCAAAAGGGCGATCTATATTCTGAAGTCTTACAAGATCGAACTTCATAATAGTTGAAATCGTGAATGTAAATATCAATTAGGGCCTACGACTAAACTGAAGACAAAACCACCGTTTATAGTAGGTTGACATCTTCTAATATATCAAACTTTGTAATATTTGAAATGCAACCAATTAGTCAGTAGAACGAAAGTGTTTGTTCAAAATGTTTAGACCAAGTTTATGAGATGGGTCTACTCAGGGGCGCAACCAGAACATTTTCCTGGGGGGTGCTCAGAACTATTATTGTAAGCGCTGAAGTCACGAAGCCAATGCCGACTATGAAATACTAAAAGAGCGAAATACCCCTACCCCCCCCCCAACAAAAAACTCATCGGATTTGGAAAAATTGCGTGGGTCACCTTTTAGCCCTGGGGGGTGCTCAAGCACCCCCCAGCACCCCCTGGTTGCGCCACTGGGTCTACTCCATGTTGCTCTTTCTATCATCTTAATTCTTAAGGCTTTTTTTTACCAGGCCTGGCTTTGGTGCACTTCCGAGTAGAGATCCTGAGGGAACGTTATAATAAATTTATGTGACTGATTGATTGATTTATTGAAAATTAATGTTGAAGACAGCAAGAAGTCAATGAATTGTGGAAAAGAGTCAGAGAAGCCTGACGAAAAAAACAGACGAAAAAAGCTAATAATGCTAATCGATCATGATTGCAAACAATGATAATCGATCATGACTGTAAACAATGCTAATCGAACATGAATGTAAACAATGCTAATTGATCATGATTGCAAACAATGCTAATCGATCATGATTGTAAACAATGCTAATCGATCATGATTGTAAACAATGCTAATCGATCATGATTGTAAACAATGCTAATCGATCATGATTGTAAACAATGCTAATCGATCATGATTGCAAACACAGCTGGCTTGTCAACACAACGATCCATACATGATCCATCTGATCCATTGCCATTGCCTGGGATGATGACAAGTTATTATATAGAGAGAAACTTTCTAGGATCTGATCTCACAGTCGCAACATACATAAGACTTCCAAAAAGCACCTTGATCCAAGAAGAACAAAACGAACGCTTGTGAATAAATTCAATCTTTTGCACGAATCTGAATCAAAAGACTCACAAAAAGCTGACAAATCTTCAGAACTGTTTGCAAATTCAAACAGCTTCAGCTACTCGAATAAACACGAATGCAAGCTGCAGCTTTAAATGCTCTGTACACCCACTATAGGCCACGGCAACAAGAACGACTCTTAGGCCGCCTACACATACATGACAACATTTAGATTTCTTATATTTTTAATGCAGGATTCATATAATTAATTATTATACAGACATCAAAGCAATTTTACTGATTATTAATTAATATTAATTAATAATTTCTGCAGAATAATTGTATCGTTAAACTTTGTCAAAACAAGCAACTGTACAGAAATCGAGAAGTATAACAAATCCATGAACACACAAAGACAAACCTCAAGTGCTAGTTAGTGTACTGGTGAACTTTGTCGCAACATAATATGCAATACAGCACAAATATACTACAAACATAATGAAATACCTGGTCAGAAAATTAACAAATACTAGAAAATAATAAAAGTTCTAGTTCTAAATTGCATAACACATTGTTTATCCCACAACAACAGTTTCATTAGGACACAAACTACCAACAAGGCCAACTGAAACTTAGAAATCGGTAAACATTTTTTTAAACGGGTCTTTCTATCGTGAAACCAGCCACATTCAGGTTCAACGGAGTTGCGGAAAGTCATAGTTCTGACTGACCTCAAGTGCTCAATATAAGCACTTGTTGCCTGCGTTTTTTTGTAGCCTACATATTTTGATAAGCACCAGAAATTAGTCGTCTCTAGAAAACAATTAAAAGCTTAATGATTAGTAATGCTAATTAAGTACCAACAATGATTCTGATTAGAAAACTAGCAAAACGAGACAGCGAAACAAAGACAATTTATGGAGAGTCATCTGATGGCCTGGGTCTGATCTCGAATTGTTAATGAGCAATTCAACCCTTCAGGATGGATTGTCTTACTTTTGCATAACCGAGTGCAAGACCGCATTTCGGTGAGTTCTAGGGATTTTGTAGAACCCGGGTCCACAATTTTTAGGACCTATAAATATACGCATTGTGGACCAGGGGTTTTCAGAGGGGCGGCCCAATGGAGGGTAATCAGGGTAAGTGGATCCTCACCATAGGCGCAACCACCCTATGGGACCCACGGGACGCGTCCCCCCAACTTTTGAGTGGTCCCCTAACTTTATTATTATGGTCCCCCCAACTTTTAGGACGTGATTCATTATGGTCCCCTCCAACTTTTAGGACGTGATTGCACCTATGATCCTCACTAGCCTTTATTCAGCCCTTGTGATTCAGCTGCAAGAGAATTCATTTGTTGGGAGCATATATTTAGCCAATGCTAGTCACCCATCAACAGTGGAATTATTCCATTTCCGATATAGACAGGTTTTCACCTTAACGTCACTTCTCTGCACTCTACCTGACTGAAAGCATATGAGGCAGAGGGGTGTAGCAAGGGTGCCTTCACAGTACCTTGCTTTATCATATCAGACCTCAAACACAAGTCTAAATGAAGAATTCTGCTCCCTTCCAGTGAACAGTTTCTGGGCAGTACGAAAATTATTTGCATACACAGCCATGGCTAGTTAGGCAAGGCACATACATACATCTATTACTTAGCACTTTACATACATACATCTATTACTTAGCACTTGTATATCTAGACGCATAGACTTCAAGGATAGCCATAGATTTTATACATACCCATAGATTTTATGGATATCCAAAAGACTTCAAGGAATAGACTATATGGATTCCCAAAGAGTTTATGGATACCCATAGACTTTATGGTTACCCATGGATACCCATGAACTTTATGTATACCCATAAGACATCATGGCTACCAAAAGACTTCGTGAATACCCATAGACTTTATGGATACCAATAGACTTCATGGATACCGGTACTCATAGACTTCATAGAGCCCTATATACCCATAGATATCCATAGATATCCATAGATACCCATAGATATCCATAGACTACCCACACAGCAACTGCAAGGCACTGAAGTGAGAGGAAGACAAGATTCTCAGCAGAAAGGATGAGATGAAATAAGATGATTGGCTTCCATTAACTGATTCATGCCAAAATAATCTGTTTAACGCATATTTGCAAAAAGTCGAAGTCATCTTCCAATTATGTTTCGGCTTTCACGACTCACGCGTCTTACATCCTGAAACAACGCAACAATGCAGAAGTTAATTATCACCAGCGCACATAAAACAATGAAAACTCCTATTGTCTCACAGATGATTATAACAATACAATACAACTGAAATTTGATATTGCCATCCTTACAAAGTTCAGAAGTGCACAAAAATGATTGACAGGTACAAATGAACAGAAAACTTAACTTTTGCAATGTCACAAGGTATGCCAGTGCCTTAAAATCTAAAGCTCTTGCCAGGTGTACCAGTTAGCTAGTTATTATGCACTTATTAAGCAACATTAAGTCATTTTGAGGCGAGGTGGTGTAGGGGAATGTTCGTTGCCTTGGAACCGGAAGGTTGCGTGTTCCGATCCAACTCAAGCCACCGCGTGTAGGAACCCTGAGCAAGTCCTTCACTCACAATTGATCATGCGCTTTGGCATGAAACTCTGATTCAGTTTCAATGCTGTAGTCGGGAGCGCCTCTGAGTAGATGCTCTGAAAGGGCATTATAACAAAGTGCTCATACATCATACAAACACCCTTGAACTTTATACCCCAAA
>OX457053.1:15318194-15460694 GCA_949752735.1 Lumbricus terrestris | reverse complement strand
GAGTGAGTGAATGAGTGTGATTGAGTGCAAGTGAGAATGAGTGAGTGAGTGAGAGAGTGAATGAGTAAGAGAGTGAGTGAGAGAGTGAGTGAATGAGCGAATGAGTGTGAGCAAATGAGTGAATGAGTATGAGTGAATGAGTATGAGTGAATGAGTATGAGAGTGAGACAATAAGTGCAAGTGAGAGACAGTGAGTAAATGAGGAGCTGGATGAGTGAATTTTCAAGTCAGTGAGTAAGTCACTGAGTTCTCACGTGGGCAGTGCAAATTCAAAATCAACACTTAAGAAACGCCTTAAAAATCTTATCCAAATAATCGCAACTGTTCATGGTCAAGTCATCATCCTGATTTTTTTTAATTCACTGAACCCCCAATATATGAAAAGATAGTTTTTAAACTTCTTTATAACTTACCGGTTACTTTGTGCTTTAAATGTATACAAAGCTTTCGCTTTTCCTCTCATCTTAATCGCCTTCACTTTGTTTGGTCGTTGAATCGTCATTCCACCAATCTCATCATCACCGAATCGATTCAGCAAAAACGTCGTCTTCTGAACTGGTCTAAAAACGACATAGAGAGGCATGGATGTCTTTAGACACCTTAAAAACTTAATTAACAAATTATATTTTACCCCGTTTGCGAATACGTTGATTGTCTAGAGAAAAACGATCATTTCTAAATAATCTGGATGTCATAGAACACCTGACATTTAACACAGTTGAATTATCTCTTACTGTCATATTTAACTCAGGATCGGAAAATACTATTCAGCAAATGCACACTTTCAACTTTCGTGGTAGATATATCACCTGGAATATTATCTACACTGTAATTATTACTAATTGTCGCTCAGAGGTTTTATGCTCTCTTCCAAACTAATCTGAAACCTGGACAGTTACCAGACGAGTCTCAGTCCAACAACTGCTTAAGACTTCTTTGAATGTCTCAGACATTTGCATAATGCAATATGGTATCACATGACCAGAGATATGCATATTTAGTCACCATGTGACCTGATTAAAAAGTATCCTTAAGATTTGAGAGGAAGTTGGCGATGAATAGAAATGGTTTGAAAACATTTAGCTGATCAAAGATGATCTGTACAAACACTTGTTTATTAGATGTTTTTACACCAAATTGCAATATAACGAATAAATTTACTTACTTACTGAAACAAAGTAAACAGCAAATTGACATTTAGTGGAATGAGTGAGCAAGCAATGTTCATGGGACATATAAGGTGGCCATTTAAATGGGTTTTGGTAACTGCTGTAGACATGTTGGTTTCTTTGAAAAATAGTTTCGACATACGTATACAATCGACATACGTATACAATCGACATAC
Source organism: Lumbricus terrestris (assembly GCA_949752735.1). Lineage (NCBI taxonomy): Eukaryota > Metazoa > Annelida > Clitellata > Crassiclitellata > Lumbricidae > Lumbricus > Lumbricus terrestris. Next base: position 15,459,349 of record OX457053.1, on the reverse strand, counting down.
GTATACAAATCTTTGTGTCGTCTTGCTTCGCTGTCTTTCTGTTCCATAGTAAATCGTCTTCGTCTTTCTTCGGCCATTACGGTTTCCTATCGCACACGAAGACAAAGTTAAACTGCTGTGGTATGTCGTATTCAGCTACCCATTTAATATGTTCGATTGCTACGAACCATCATCACTGTCATCATCATCATCATCATCACCATCATCACCATCATTATCACCACCACCGCCACTGCCACCGTCACCACCACCACCACCACCACCACCACCACCACCACCACCACCACCACCACCACCACCACCACCACCACCACCACCACCACCATCATCATCATCATCATCATCATTATGATCATCAAAATTTTCTTACGAGCTCCTGCTTTCGTTTCAGATTCTCTTCATCCCGCTTCTGTCGCGCGGTTTGTCTGTTGAACGATTTCGATCGATTTACTGAACAAACATGAAACATGAAATATATTATTATTCCTTGGAACAACACAACATCGATGCGCCTAATCAAGAAACGTTCGGTGCAAAGCAGTATCTCATCTGGATATCTGAAAGAACATCTGGAGTACATAAGTGAGGCATGGTGGTGTAGTGGTGGTGTGTAGTGGTGGTGTCGTTGCCTTGAAGTGTGGATGGTTCGAGGTTCAAATCCACCTCAAGTTGCCACGTAGGGACCTTGGGAAAGTCCTTCACTCGCAATTGCTCAGCACTTCAGTGTGAAACTCCGATGCAGTGTACATTCTGCAGTCGGGAGCACCTTTGAGTAAAGAGCTTGAAGGTGCGCTATAACAAGTGCACATACAAAAAGTAAATATGTGCTCCAAACCATACCAATCAGTCATCAAAGTTTTACTTTTTCACAAAAAAGCTTTCTTTTTTCAAAAAAAAATATAAAAAAGATGGATGTAATTGTTTCTGGAAGAAAACTGTCTATGAATGAGAAATGTTTACTTTGTGAAGTCGATTATCATCAGAGAATATTTAATCAATCATATTGAAGAAAATGAATTATTTCCTGAAAATGACATTCACCTGGGAAAGTGAATTATCTACGCAAAGACTACGTGATTTATTTATCTAGAAGCGCGAACTAACAATGGTTATAAATCACCAACCATACGTAGCAAGTGAAATTGTTTTCTTGAGATAACAGGCTAAAACGTGGACTATCTAGTACCTGTGTAACAGATTCAGTTACCTGTGGAAGTGCCTTTCTTTCGAGATCCAGGTCTGTTTTCTAACAATCCATTGTTTCTCAAGTCATCCCGCAGTTCTTTTGCAAACTGGTCAAGATCTTCACTTCTGTAGTCAACCTCTGCATCACTCTCAAAGCTGAATTCAGATAACACCCAAAACATTCTCAATTGTTTTTTACATGAAATCTGTGTCTGGGCTGGGATGGCGTCTGAGTAGCTCTCTTGAAGAGGCGATAAAAAATTCTCGGAATGAATGAATGAATGAATGAATAAAAGTCACTCGTATGATATTGCATTCTTAAGAAAAGAAATGAAAATGGATGTAGACTATTTTTACATATTATGTCTAAATTCTAAAAGGTTAAGAACAACAAATGAATTAAGTCAACACAATTAAACAAAAATTTTAATCAAAATCTGTCAGGATTTGGTAAAAGTATCCAATAAAGCAATGAATGAGAACAAAATAGAGAAGGATATTTCACGTACATTCGATTTGGATCCGCCTTTTGATCCTACAAATGAAATTAGACAAACTTAAGGCATCATCGTCATCGTCGTCGTCACCACCACCACTGTCCACCACCACCACGGTCCACCACCACCACCACCACCACCAACACCACCACCACCAACACCACCACCATGACCGTCCAGGCACACTTTAAGCCCTGAATTCTCGATCAGAATTTGTAGACTCAAAAACCCTATGCACACTTTTTTTAGTCCAATTACAAGCACGTCTGGTTAATGAATAATTTGGATCCTTCACAACCATGTTTCACGGTCAGCGTGGCAGGTAATCGTTTATGAAATTAACCATTTAATTAATTAATTTAATTTATAATTTAAGAGAGGAGTACAAGCTAGTTAATATAAGAGTGGCGTTTAGTTTAATCAAACAGCGGCTATAATAAATACAATCAACAATAGCAACTTACAGCTTAAAAAAACTTATTCCCATTCACGTAAGGGATCCAAAATATTCCTGTTGTCCCATGGCAATCTTTAATATTACTGTGTGCTTGCGGCCTTTCTATTCATAGTGCTGGTAAAGTTAGTGTTGCCAATAATATTCAAACACATGGTTTACTTTACTTTCTATTCATAGTGCTGCTAAAGTTAGTGTTGCCAATAATATTCAAGCACGTGGTTTACTTTACTTTCTATTCATAGTGCTGCTAAAGTTAGTGTTGCCAATAATATTCAAGCACATGGTTTACTTTACTTTCTATTCATAGTGCTGCTAAAGTTAGTGTTGCCAATAATATTCAAGCACATGGTTTACTTTACTTTCTATTCATAGTGCTGCTAAAGTTAGTGTTGCCAATAATATTCAAGCACATGGTTTACTTTACTTTCTATTCATAGTGCTGCTAAAGTTAGTGTTGCCAATAATATTCAAGCACATGGTTTACTTTACTTTCTATTCATAGTGCTGCTAAAGTTAGTGTTGCCAATAATATTCAAGCACATGGTTTACTTTACTTTCTATTCATAGTGCTGCTAAAGTTAGTGTTGCCAATAATATTCAAGCACATGGTTAACTGAAAAATAATATATAGAAGCAACATAAACTAGTTTCGAATCTGACTTTCAAAGCTGGTGGCACAGACCTTGAGGGCAATCGAACAATGATATCCAGGCTCATAGTCTTCTATTCTTAGCGGCTGATTCCTGTATCGATCTGTTGGATTGTACTTAGCATGAGGAGGATAGTAAGACCTGGAATATGAATACAAGTTCAGCAGGTCACGGCTGAAGATCAGCATTGATGAAAATGAAAAGCAACAATACAAAATGATCAAAAATCACATTAATATCATTATTGTAAAAAAGTTTTTTTCCGTTTTTTTATTCTTCTCAGAAAAACTGTGTTTTTATATTTTTTAAAATTTTCATATTTTACGCCCGCTTTTTTATATTGTTTATGCGACTATTTTATTTAGTTACTGTCCATATTTATTTTCTTTAGTTTTTATTTCCGTTTAAACTTCCCCACATTGTCTCTGTACTTTCAAGGAGTCAGCTAATATACAACGTAGTTCAATAAAAAGTAAGCCAAACTGTTCTTTTATATCTCTAATGCCTGATTTCGCAAATTTTTCTCCGATAGATTCCCTGGAAAATACAATCTACGCCCTAGGCTACATCCATTCGAACTAACCAATAAAAACAATAAAAACTTCATAACACGGATGCTGTATAAAAACATTTACTAGGCTTTTTCCGCTGCTCCTTTGTGCTTGTTAACTGTCGCGTTATGTCGATCGGTTATTTTGTCAATAAAACGAATATCTATATGATGATTAAGCTGGCTACTAAAATTTTCCCGATATTTAGAGAATTGAACCAAGATTATGATTCCAAAATATCATGTCATAAATTTGAACGGATAGAAAGATATGAATATTGCAACTTCATCTCCCGAAATTTCAGTTTTCGGCAAGTTTGTAATGGCTTTCGTTGCGGTTTCGACACTTGAGAGTTCACAATTTTGGTCCTTAGTGATCCTGGAGTAAATATTAATGGAATATATTATTGCAACGTTCTGCTGTCACAACATCTTCCACATTTTATAAGAAATCTATAGCGCCAGAAGACTATTTTCCTTTCTACAGAGCAGTACCAGCCCACAGAACCAGATAAACCATCGAAATGATAACACGAGAGACACCATACTTCAGTTCTCCCACATTAAGGCCTTCGAACAGTCCAGATTTAGGCCTAAATCCTGTAGTCTACGGCATCTTCTTCATGTAAATAATCAAACAATAACTAGGCTACTTAAAGTTTCTTCACAAACATATTAAGGACCTTTTTCATGTTTGAAGCACTTTGTTACAAACCCCCCCCCCAAAAAAAGTGCAGGTAAACTGAAATTTTGACAGTTGAAGTTGAAAGATTCAAATCTTTCTATCCGTTCAAATTTATGATTTTAATCAATTTTAATTCTTGGTTCAATTCTCTATAAATATTGGGAAAGATTTAGAATGATTAATGATCAGGCGTTTGAGATACATAAAAAAACAGTTTGGTTTACTTTTCTGAACCACCAAGTATGTCATCATTTAACCGTTTTAATGTAATCCTGAAATAAAATTGTGTATACAAGGTTTTTAATTATAAAATGCAGTACAAGACATAGCTCAAAGTCAGACTATTTTAGTTTTCAGTTTTGTTGTTGTTCTATTCGGTTTTTTTAAACGACGATTTATTCCGTTTTTATTCCGTTTTTATCGCTTTTAACATCTAGGATTAATATAACAACTCAAAAGATTTGTAGTATCAAGTGTCACAGGACAGTTATTGAGGTTAGCAAACGTCATATTATAAGGTTAGGTAGGCAAACCATAAGCAGCATGGCATACCATTTAAAACAGCTAAGACTGTCCTTTCTGTAGAATAATTCTAACACTGACTAAGCTCACTGACAGTGTAAGTAAAGCATTCTAGAAGTAGCCTGTTCCTGACGATACTGTAGAAATTGTCAAAAATACAATACAATACAATACAATAATAATAATATAATAATAACAATAACGACAATTTATATGGTGCCATAACGCGCCCATACCCCTACAAGGGCGCCTTACAAAGCAGCTAACTGCGGGATAAACCTTAGCAAACAGATAAGTTTTAAGCTTTGATTTAAAAGAGTCCACAATACCAGTGGCGTAACCAGGAATTTATGATGGGGGGTATGGCCTGGCCGGATGCCCTTCCTGACACCAACCCAACAGTATTACAGTAAAGAAAAAGGGAATAAATTAGCAAAAGGAATAAAGCAAGAAAAAGAATTGTTACTACAAGCAATTGTTTTGTTTTTTCCTATTTAGGTGGAAAAATAGCCTTTAAAAAAACTTTTTCCCTACCTCAATGGGAGGTTTTAACCCCCAAAACCCCCTTTTGCTACGCCGCTGCACAACGCAATACAATTATACAATACAATACAACATGGAATTCTGTTGCAGCTGGAGTGTCAATTGTTGAGTGAAAAGAAAAACAAAAGCAACAAATGAGGTAATCAATCTCACGCACAGAATGAGCAGATCAGTGGAGAGCACTATTGCACAGAGACACCTAGATAGGAGAGCCCTTGACTACTGATAAATCGTGAGAGCCATGCTGACTTACGAATGGCTGGTGCCTGGTGGGCTGGGACTTTTCACTCGTTGCTGGTCCTTCATATCAACGCCGCTGGGCAGCAGTATCTGCTTACCTGGTGATTACAACAGAAATTTAGAACTTACACAAACAGTACAACCCTGTGATCATGTTTATGAAATGGGGGAAAAGGAGAATCCCATGCAAGAGAGACTAACGTAAGTAAGTCAGTCAGCCAGTCAGTCAGTCAGAAGACTCTCTTTGTGAATTCAAATCTGATTAGCAGCAAAGGAGTTTAAAAAATTAGGAATCTCACTCAATGATATTGTAATCACAGAGGTCTCTAGATGTAATATGGTGGAGTTTGTGCAAGTGGAGCTAAATAAATGTGTTTCTACATTACACCACTATTAGACAGACTTTAATTGGATAGGTAATCACATAATTAGAAACAGTGATGATGATGATGACGATGATGATGGTGATGATGATGGTGGTGGTGGTGGTGGTAGTAGTTAGTGGCAGTGGTAGTAATAGTAGCAGTAGTAGTTGTAGTGGTAGAGGTAGTGGTAGTAGTAGTAGTAGTGGTGGTGGTGGTGGTGGTAGTAGTAGTAGTAGTAGTAGTAGTAGTAGTAGTAGTAGTAGTAGTAGTAGTAGTGGTAGTGGTAGTGGTAGTGGTAGTAGTAGTAGTAGCAGTAGCAGTAGCAGTAGCAGTAGTAGTAGTAGTAGCAGTAGTAGTAGCAGTGCTACTACTACTACTACTAATGTGTCACTTGATGAAGTTGATGATGAATGGACGGACAGTTCAATACCTGGAGGTCTGTGTGGTTTGTTTAGAGAAGCGTACATCCGCCGATACCAGTCTTTTCTGTTCTTCTCATCAATAGACTATCAAACAACAGAAAAAGCACTTGTATAAATCAAGGCACTCTGGTGACTACGGAGATACGCAGGTGCCGTGCTTACACACTTCAGCTCAAGCCCCTCGTGCCTTTCCGTGTTCTGTATATTATTGGGCCATTGCCCTGGAACAGCCTTCCATTGCAAATATGTACTGCTGCACTCAGCTCTGTACAGCACACATTTTCAAACCTTCTTGGACGGATCCAGATTTGACGAGGGTTTATGACAACAGACGCCGTTGCCCTCAAAAAAATTTGTTGGCATAATACAGCTCTTTTTCATTCTTATTTGGATCAGTCAAATATCTACCATGTGTGCAGAGCTTTCGGGAGGTAGTTAAAAGGTGCTATATTAGTATCTACATACAAACATTCATGCAAACATACACACACATAATACAAACATCAGCGCTCGTGAATAAACTGGTGCCCTGTCCGTGCTTGGCTTTCGAGTGGTGCTTTAGAAATTTAGAGATTACGATTACGATCATACAATACATCAATCAACCGTAATTTATATAGCGCCCCTTCAAGGTATCTACTCGGAGGTGCATAACCATATTGAATACATTATTTTGATGTAATGTAATGAAAACAACCGAATAACTGCCTTGCATGATAGTCCAGAGGACGTTCGATCCATAACTCTTGGGTTCAAATTTCAAAAGTGCTACAAATTCAGAGCAGAAATGAAGATATTTCTTGATGATGGGCGGACCATTCCAATGTAATCACAATGCATTGCCATATGCTAGAGGTGCTTGCAGGCATTGCAGGTCCTAAAGTGTCTTGCTCCAAACGTTCATTGTCAAATGAGAATTGCATAAAACTGTGTAGGACACTTCAAACGTGTCATCTTTGCATTTGACAATGTCAATACCTCAAAATGAGAGAGGTATCTGTAATGTAATGTAATGTAATGTAATGTAATGTAAATCTTCGAGAATTTCTCAGCGCCCACAAAAGCCACGTCAGGGAGACCAGCTTATTCACCGGCGCTATATCAAATCAAGTCCGCAATAGCCAGAGCTGCCGTTTTCGTTCCGGTGCCAGGTCAAAATCCGGGGAGGTCAAGCCGAGGAGACAGCGTGGTGCTACGGTGGTTGTCGGTGATGGTGGTGGTTGGGTGATGGAACCTGATTGGAATCTGGATAGGATAGGTTGAAGAGTTCGGTTTTCAGTCGTGAATGGAATGCAGCAGAGGAGAGTGCAAGCGGAGGAGAGGTTGAATTATTGTTTGGAGGTGAGACTGCAGGAGAGATAGGAGGGTGAGCGAACATGCGGAGGTCTAGTTTGTTTAATTGCTCGCGTAGGTCAATGATGAGAAATTCTGTTTTTGAGGGGTTGAGGCAGAGCAGATTAGCGGTCATCCAGGCTGAAATCTGAGTGATTGTGTTACGTAGCTGATTTAGTGCGTCTGAGAAGGAGCGAGGGGAGAAAGATATGAATAGTTGAGTGTCGTCGGCATAGAGGTGATGATCAGCAGAGGATGATGAAATGAGTTTGCTGAGTGGGGAGGTATAGAGAATGAACAGGAGAGGACCAAGGACTGAACCTTGAGGGACACCACAGGTGAGGATTTGTTGATTAGATGAGTGACCAGAAGCGCTAACGATGAAAGAGCGTGAGGAAAGGTATGATTTGATCCATGAGAGGGCAGTATCTGCATACTATACTCCCAGTGGTTCAACAATCAAAGCTACACAGTCAGGACCAATGGGCCACCTATTATTGCACCTCAGCCCTAACACATCATGGGTTTGGAAGCCTTACGGGGTGAGCTCTGGGGACCCTCTGTCATATCGTTTCTTGTTCTTCTATAAAAGCTTTCACGAATGCTGTGAAGGTCGCAATTTCAGCTCTGGTGGCTGAATAGCTTGCAGTCTCTTATTTAGAAAACGTGCTGGGAATTTGGTTGTAAAGTCTGCCTGCTTCTTCTGCAAGAACGTATGTTTTTGCGAAGATAACACCGGCGGCCTTTCGTCGTGATAACAGCCGCGGTGGATTATGCAAGAAACGTCACTGTGCCACCTGCTGCCTTTTTAATGCCCAATAACACTGAATGCCAAGAGAATAACACTAGATTGGACATGTCTAGAGGACAACTTCAGTCTTCTGACATTGTCTGTCTGCCTGTCTGTCTCTGTCTGTCTCTGTATGTCTGTCTGTCTCTGTCTGTCTGTCTGCCTTTGCCTCAGTCTCTTGTTCAACAACTTGTTCATCATTTTCTGCATTCTGTACCTTTTACTCTCTCCATCGTTCCCTCCATCCATCCCTCCATCCCTCCATCCATCCATCCATCCATCCATCCACCATCCATCCATCCATCCATCCATCCATCCATCCATCCATCCATCCATCCATCCATCCCTCTCTCTCTCCCTCTTTATCTATATGTCTGTCTGTCTCTATCTCTCTGTGTGTCTTTATATCTATCAGTTTCTCTATCTGGTTGTCTGTCTCTCTGATTATCTCACCTTCTCAGTCTGTCTCTCCATCTCCCTCTTTCCCTGTCGCTCTCTCTCTCCCTCCCTCCCTCCCTCCCTCTCTCCCTCCCTCCCTCCCTCCCTCCCTCCCTCCCTCCCTCCCTCCCTCCCTCCCTCCCTCTCTCTCTCTCTCTCTCTCTCTCTCTCTCTCTCTCTCTCTCTCTCTCTCTCACTCATTGATTTCCTTCTGTATCTGTTCAATTCTGACTCTCTGTCTCCAAAATGAATAATTTTATGTCTATCAATCTAATATTCACAACGATAGTTAAAATAAAAATTGTTGTAGAACTGTACAGCATAATTTATCTATCTGAAATATATTCTACGAAAACATCACTTTACGTCAATTTCTTCAAAAAAACTACTTACGACTCTGGTTGCAATGGGGCATCCCGTCTTCTCTTCCGTTGGACCAATTCCTTCGAACTTCACCGGAATCAGACCATTCACATTCATCGTTGTCACTTTCTTCATTGCACGTTGCTGCGTTGTTGTCACATCCGTTGTCTCACTAACTCCTCCATTCGTCCTCTCACTCATACTGTTCGATTCGTCGTCGATAACTTTCCTATGGTTCGACGACTGGCTGCGTGTCTCGTGAAATTCTGGAAAAGAGAAGATAAGGTGCAGGGTAAGACACCCATAGTTCCAGTGGAACGTGTTGGAACCGAATTTATTTATTATGCGTGTGTTCAGAGGCCAGCTGTGCGCACGACAGCAGGTCATGTGACATTGCTGAGATTCCATCGAGCTTTAAAAAGTCGTTCGTTAATGAATCTATGAATTCTGCCCCAGTCGTCGTCGTTTAGAAAGGGTTAAAGTAATCTTATCTGTAAAGGAGAAATTACTTAAAACAACGGTGCCTGCTGCAGTAGGCTACTAACTTAAAGTATGTCACCGTGTGTTTGGATATTTCGTTGTGTAGCACATTTTGAAGACTTCACATAACATGGTGCACTGCGTTTTGGAATTGATCAATAGCTGATGCTATGACAACGAATTCATTTAAACCCATGGTAATGAAGATAACGATGATTGATGATGATGATGATGATGATGATGATGATGATGACGACGACGACGATTATGATGATGATGATGATTGATGATGATGATGATGATGATAACTACGATGATGAAGAGATGATGATTATGATGAATGTGATAATGACAATAATAATAATGACAATAATAATAATGATAATAATAATAATAATAATAATAATAATAATAATAATAATAATAATAATAATAATAAACCCTGAAGATGAGGCTCGATTCCACAGCAAGCATGATCTGCAGTAAGTCCATGGAGACTGATGGAGTAAAGAAGCACCTCAGAGTAAAAAAACAATAATTTAATAGTAAGATGAAACATATAGCTTCGTGTCACAACAGAGGTGGAAGAATAGGTAGGCCTACAGTTAAAAATATTAACGAAAGTCAAGCGATACTCTAAAGACATATCGCTTGAGCTGTGATTAGCTCGCACTTCTATCAGACAGCGCCGAGCCTTTTCTGTTGTGGGTCCCGCTATCTGGAATGGCCTCCCACTAACCTTGCGACTTATGCCTAGGTTAAATTCCTCTGAATTTTTTCAGTATCTCAAATCCTATTTTTTTAGCTGTGGCTGGGCTGGGAGCGCCTCTGAGTAGATTTCTTGAAGAGGCGCTATATAAATCCTCGAAATGAATGAATGAATAGAATGCCTTTAGAGATTGTGAATTCTTCACATAGTCAAGAAGACTTTAAAAACATTAATTTTATATTTTTCAACTAATGAAGAATTTGTCATTATAATCCTTTTCAAATTAATATTACTCATGCACTAAATATCACTATAGTCTGAAGCTAATAATAGCCAAGTGCAAAGCGATGGCGTTAAGCAAATGTCAGTTGAGAACTGGCTCTATAGACACTGCAACAACCTCAAGGCCCTCAATGGAAGGTTCGAACCCATCACAAGCGACCACTAGAACTAATCTGCCAACGTGTACAGTGCTATTCTGCTCCAAGTCGTTGAGATGGACACGGTTGGCATTCTGCATTAACGCTAAAAATAGTCGTTTCAGCTCGATGAGAAGAACTGTGTTGAAAGGGACCCTAATCAGATCGCTACCCACATCACAGTCAAGCACCAATTAGGGGCAATAACTTGTAGAATTGTATGTCATGCTGCTTATGTGATCACCGCCATCACCACAACCAGGCATACTCTGCATAGGAAGAGGGAGGAGGAAGAGGAAGAGAGAGGAGGAAGAGGAGGAGGAGGAGGAAGAGAAGGAGGAGGAAGAGGAGGAAAAAGAGGAGGAGGAGGAGGAGGAAGAGGAAGAGAAGTAGGAAGAGAAGAAAGAGAAGGAGTAGGAGATGGAGGAGTGAGAGAAGTGAAGGAGGAGGAGGAGGAGGAGGAGGAGGAGGAGGAGGAGGAAAAGGAGAAGGAAAAACAGAAGAACAAGAAGGAGAGGAGAGGAGGAATAGGAGGAGGAAGTGAAGGAGGAGGAGGAGGAGGAAAAGGAGAAGGAAAAACAGAAGAACAAGAAGGAGAGGAGAGGAGGAATAGGAGGAGGAAGTGAAGGAGGAGGAGGAGGAGGAAGAGAAGGAGAAACAGAAGAACAAGGAGGAGAGGAGAGGAGGAATAGGAGGAGGAAGTGAAGGAGGAGGAGGAGGAGGAGGAAAAGGAGAAGGAAGAGAAGGAGAAACAGAAGAACAAGGAGGAGAGGAGGGGAGGAATAGGAGGAGGAAGTGAAGGAGGAGGAGGAGGAGAAGGAAGAGGAGGAGGAAGAGAAGCACAAAACTGGCATATACTCAAGTGATAAACCAGATAAGACTGAACACTGGCAGACGTACGAGGTGGGGGGGGACTAAGGGCCGCATAGAAAGAGAGGAAAGAACAGAAACTAGGTCTATTATACTTGTAATCAGTTATTCTGTTTTTCGCAAAGACATAACATCTGGGTTCTGTGGTGACATTGGTGGAGAGAGGACCAGTACGTTTGTCCACGGAGTGGTCCACGGTTTGTCACATGGAATAAATAGTAGTGCCAGGGATCATTGGCTGGAGGCGGGGGGCGACATATCGCCCCCTTTAGGATGGAGAAACACAGGCCGGACGTCCAGATAGTCAGTGGCAAAATCAGTTATTTCTTCTGTGGAAAAATCAAGACTGAATACGACAGGCCTAGACAGACAGGCAGGCAGACAGACAGACAGACAGACAGACAGACAGACAGACAGACAGACAGACACATAGACAGACAGACACAAAGACAGATAGACACAAAGACAGACAGACACAAAGACAGACAGATTAAATTATACAGACAGTGACAAGTGACATACATACATGCATGTTACATACATACATGCATGTGCATACACATACATGCGTGTATACGCACATGCGTACACACACGTAGCCTACACAGCTACAACATACGTAAACACACAAGTACACACATATGTACACACGCACAGACAGACAAACAAACAGACAGACAGTAGATAGAAGCACAAACAGAGTGACATAGGATAATGTGGCAGATAGAAAGGCAGAGGTAATGGCACATGCCATGCAGTGACATCAGCCAAAAAGACAGAGTAACAGACACGACAGACAGACATACAGACAGACAGACATACAGACAGACAGACAGATAGACAGACAGACAGATAGTGAAATGATAACACCTAGATTGGTGGTTGAGAAAATTTGTAAAACACAGCTCTGTGCATATCTTAAATAAATATATATATATATCATACATATATGTACACACACATATATATATATATATATATATATATATATATATATATATATACAAATACAAACACACATTATATATATATGATATGCACAGAGCTGTGTTTTACAAATTTTCTCAACCACCAATCGGGGTGTTATCATTTCATATATTTATATATATGTGTGTCTATGTAAAAATGCAGAAATGGAAAGGCCAAACAATGATATGCGAAAGTTTACAAGGAGTTATCGCGAAGGCTGTAGTGGGTTCTATCGAATCTGAAGAAAGCGAAGATGGGGGAAACAGGAACACAGGAAGTCTGAGACTTCAAAGACAGATTGGATGGAGACGGCAGGACCCGGATGAAAAGCTACTTAGTACTTACTATATGAGTACCTCGCTCTCGACAGAAGTTCAGTTGCTAGGGTATGATCATCAATCATAAAGCACTCTATCATTATACTGGTAATCCTACAGCTCTTATGTTGGAAGAACTGATCTTTTAAAAAAACGATTTTTCTTTCTTATGAAGGTACTGCTGCTCTGAAGAACGTTGGAAAGTAGAGAGCGGTTCATAGAAGAAAAACTAATTGTTCAACTACATAGCGGCAGAGACTGGAAAGGTGAAGATTTTTTTTAAAAGAACAGAGGAACAACTTTCCGGTTAAAAAACGAGCTAACCCTTGATTTACTGTTCGTTGTAATAAAACCATAATAGAACATTTCCATTTCAGGGTCAACACATCCAGGAACCCGGTCTAACCATTCACAAGCCCCTTTCGGGCGTCAGTCTAATCTAGATTCAACACAGCTGTTTGAACAAAACTCATTCCACACGCAGGGGCCGATCCAGGGGACCCAATCCGGCCATGGCTCCCCATTTAGAAAATTCTTTATTTCTCTACAGGCTTTTTGGCGTGGAAAGTGGACTTGCCCCCCCCTCCATCAGTTCGGCAGACCTGTAAAAAAGTATTCTATGATTACTTAAAAAAAGGTCATCAACTTTTTTTGACGGGGAAAATGGTATGGTTTTTCTGGGAAATGGTTTTGGTCATCAACTTTTTTGGCAGATAAAATGGTATATTTTCCATGAGAATTAGACAAACGACTAAAAAAAGGTCAGATTTTTCGGCGACACTGAAGATGAAATTGTTCCTTGCCCAAGATTGAAAAATTTGGGCCCCCCCTTCGAAACGTTCTGGAAACTGTCCACACTGGCTCTATATATGTCCCACTTAAAATTTCATTTGTATTTGCAACACCACAAGTTATCAAATCAAGTTAGGATCAGTATATAAAATAATCGATAAACAATAACTAACACTAACTAATGCCTATAATTCCTCATTAGATTTTCTCAAAAATTATTTCTGCTCTCATGACCTTGCACACTGGGAGTGCCTCTGAACAGTTCACCCTAATAGAGGCGCTTTATAAGTACTTTAATACAATACAATACAATACAATACAATACGATGCAATTGTAAATTGCAGTTATTAGATGGCCCTTTACTGCAATTTCAAAGTCAATCAACTGCTACTATACTCCGATTTGTAATTCCGAAACCATCAAGTGACACCTTAACTGAGAAACTGTAATCATGTTAAGTGGGACAAGCGCCTCTTTTCGTTGTCTCAAAATCACTTCTTCTCTCTTGGTCTAATACGCTGGGAGCACCTCTGATTGGTGTGCACCGTAAGAGGAGCTATACAAATTCATAGATACAATACAACACCATCCCTTAACTTTCTTGGCCCAAAATAAGCAAGCCATTGTGATAACAAAGAGGCAAGACCGACAGTTAGTTGCCAAAGTTTTGGAGGCAATTCAGCAACAACAATAATGTTAATAAAAAGGACGATGATGATGACAACAACAACGACGACGACGACTTGCCTTTCAGACGATCGTAATCATTCTGATCACTGTTCTTGCTATTGTCACAGAAACCAGACCTCCACTCGTCAAGAATGTCGTTGTTTACAGGTTTTCGAGGACCTGAAGTAAACGAGCAAGCGCCTTCCTGAGTCGAATGCAATCTAATGAATTGCGTTAGACTATATCAACATCATCATCATCAACAACAACCGAGGGACCAATGCCCGTAGGTGCTCGATGCCGTTCTCGTTATTCCACGCCAGGTTTGTCTGTCCAAGGCAGCGTGTGTTAGGTCCTGTAATGGTGCTCCACACCATTCTGATATGTTATCCAGCCATTCCTTGTGTGGTCGTCCTTTCCTGTTGGATCCCTCCATTCTTCCAAGCACAACTGTCTTGATCTTTCTGCTGCTGTCCATCCTGCATATGTGGCCGAAGAGATCTAGCTTTCTGGTTATTATTTTCTGCATAAGGTTCTCTGTGTGGTCTATTCGCCTATACAGTTCTGCGTTTGTTACTTTCTGCATCCATCCAATTCGCAAGATCTTTCTGTAGCACCTTCTCTCGAAAGCGAGTATTCTTCCTTCTGACTCCTTTGTTATTGTCCACGCTTCACACCCGTAAAGCATATCAACAGCATGGCCAAAAATAATAGTCTGGCACAGCTGCAGTTGCACAATCCACTGGAATGCCTTACAGTTCTCTTAGAAGCGGCACAATAAAAATTTATGATCACAAACGTTTACGAATAAAATCAAATCTAATATTATAACATAAATTAAACTACAGAACGAATTGTGATTTCTAGAAGTATTAGGATCAAGGTGGTTATCGTGTATACTGTATAGAGATCTACTGCATTCAAAGTTAAGGGTTTCACATCAGGGCTTATTTTAGTATGCAGCTCGACATAAAATGTGTTCTAGATAGATATGTGCAGTTGTAAAATCCCTTCTTTGCAGTTAAAAATAGTAAAAAAGGTCATTGTCATCCATCCATTCATTCATTCCGAAAACTTATATAGTGCCCCTTGAAGAAGCCTACTCAGAGGCGCTCCCAGCCCAGTCACGGATAAAAAGATAGGTCTTGAGCAACTGGTAGAAAGCGGGCAGATTATTCTGGGGTAGTAAGCGCAGTGCAAGCGGGAGTCCATTCCATGTGGACGGGTCAACATCCGATTGGGAGTTATTTACCATGGAGGATTGGAAGGGAATGAAGGGGTTGTGCACTTCTAAAAATTCCTTTAAAGAAGCGCTGTTTCAAATGGCCATGGAAATGCCCTTATAAAGTGCTGCTTGCTAATGCGCTCAAAATGGTATCAGACACTAAAGCAGTCTTGAGTATAAGCAACACGAATGGCAGAACATAGAAGTGTTTGAATGCCGTGTGACAAATTCTACTGTTTATACTGAGCATAGTGTTTAATAAATTGTTTCATCAAAAGTATCAAGAATAAATAGTATTGTATTGTATGTGACTTTTTATAAAGTGCTTCTCACAGCAAGAGCCTTTCAGAAGCACAGCAAGAGCCTTTCAGAAGCGCAGCAAGAGCCTTTCAGAAGCACAGCAAGAGTCTTTCAGAAGCACGCTCCCAGTGCATTCAACCCCGAGAGAAAAAGGCAAGTTTTTAGACGAGAGAAAGACGAGGAAAGACTACCAGAGGATGACAGAGCGAACTGATGCATGAAGTCCATTCCATAGGAAATAAATAAATATTTGGCCGTGCTGGGGTTGGGAGCGCCTCTGAGTAGTCCCTTGAAGAGACCCTATACAAAATCAATTTAATGGAAAATTAAATGAAATAAAAATATTAATACCTCTATTATGTTGGGTAGAAGGTGCAGTATGTTGTTTTTGCGAGTCAGCCATCAGCTCAGCATTGGTGGCAACTTGAATGGCATCGCCAAGACTTGAAGACAGGCGCAGAACAGCAGCTGTACTCGAAAGCGGTGCCATTTCTGAATCTGTCGCAACTGTAGTCTTTTGTGAATATGATACATCCTCATCTTTTCTATGATAACCAGCACCATCACCAACACCACCACCACCATTCTCAGCAGCCAATGCAGCAGCTTCAGCAGCAGCTTCAGCCTTCTGCGCCTCATTGAAAAGCGAATCCCACCAATCCTAGATGCAATTGTACCAGTAGCAATGATGAACAAGCAGCAACCAAAATATCTTCAAAGGTATATAAATATCTGTCAAAATTTCTTCATTCCAACCCAATTAGATGCTGTTTAAATTCTTTTTTAAATATTCCTACAGTAGGCACATTAGTCAAAGAAACAGGTAAAGAATTCCACGCACAGGGTCCACGATATGAGATACAAAACTGCCTAGTTTTAATACGTGCAAAATCTTTATGGTATTTATTACAGGATCTGGTGTAGTGACTGTGAACATCCATATTACAATGAAAGTATTTAGTAAACGATTCTGGTAATAGCTCATGTTTAAATCTATACATAAATCTCGAGACTTCTACAGCGCCTACAAGAGCGAAATCGCGGGAACCAGCTTATTCATAGGTGCTTAGTCAAGACAAAATCGATATATGCAGCGGGTCAAGTCCAGAGAGTCAGGCAGGCAGATAGATGAACGGTTAACTAGGTGGGTGATGTTTAGAGTTGAAATGATGAGTGATGTGAGAAAAAGAGGAAGAATCAGGATAGGATTTGTGAAAGAGCAATGTTTTCAGTTTTGAGTAACAGACCTGTGAAACTCGACTTTGAAACTTGAATCGTTAAAATCACGATCAAGACTTTCGAAGATATCAAGAACTTTTTCTAATCTAATTTAGCCACAAAACTTAATTTTCTTTTACAGCATTTCAAACCTCGGTCAGCTCTCTGTCGAAAATAGTTGCATCGATGGGATCTGCTTTCGCATTTGGATCAGCAGACTTCGTAAAACCATCGGAGCCACTCTTATCTGAAACCTGGAACTTCTTCCATCCTTCTGAGGGTGTTTCTGCAGCAGGAGGATCGACTCTCACGGAAGAGGTTGTTACAACCTGAACTGGCTTCCATTCTGACGACATCCCTGCCGAGTCCGAATCTGAAGGTGAGTTTTTCTTCGACGCAAATGAAACAGTTTTAATTCGGTCCGATGGAGTTGACGCGGGTGGGTTGTTGTGAGCCGCACTGGATTTCACTTCCATGGCCGCAGCAACTGGAGGTTTCCACATGATCGCAGATGTCGATGGTTTCGTTGGTTTCCAGTCAGATGCGGAGGCTGACACCACTGGTCTTCCATCTTTCGAGGAAGGCGAAAAGAGCAACGAGCTGGAGTGCGTGGAAGAGCCGTCGTTTCTTGAGTTCCCATCTGCCTCTGCTGAAGAAGAAGTTTCGTTGGATGCGATTCCATTCATAATGGAAGCTAACAATAATCAACACAAAAATCATAAAAAAAATTAAATTGTAAATCGCATATATTAATGCCGCATAAAATGTGCACAAGTAGCTCAGAAGACTATCCACCTCTACACTGGGGCGCGACGGTGTAGTGGTGGTGTCGCTGCCTTGAAGCCAGATGGTTCGAGGTTCGAATCCACCTTAACTCGCCATGTAGGAAACTCTGATGCAGTGTCCGCTCTGCAGTCAGGAGCGCCTCTGAGTAGAGTGCTTGAAGGGTCGCTATAACAAGTGCACAAACAAACATACTCTTATGCATATATGTGTGTCTGTGCATATGTGTGAATCTATGCAGGTGTGTGCATATGTACGTGTCGATGTGTATGTATGACATTGTATGTGTTTACATACTTATATAGCTCATTCTCAGAAGGTCTCAAAGACTGCCTATTTATTCTAAGAGATCTAATTTTCACTGCAATCCTTTGCTGCAGAAGCCATGGAGCAACACATGGGAAAGTACAACATGTATAATCTCTTGAATTTGAATTTCTCAAAGTCACCATATTGTGCATCAATTTGAATGCATCAGAAAAACACTTCTTCAATCACCACATAATTATACATAGGAAACGGTCGTAAACACAGATTTTATCTATTCAATTGACTAATTTATTTATTTATTTCATGGCATCTGATTTAATCAACTTATCTCTGCATGAATATTTACACACCAGCCTTGGAATTGACCACAAAATTTATAGTGAAGAAATTCAAGCATATTCAACCATTACGTAATTTCTGCCAGTGACAAAATAAACTAAACTAAACCCTTGTTTATGATTGAATTATCCATGGGGCGGACAGCCTATAACGAGGAACTCATTTTCAACGACCATGCATAATTCTTCATTTACTTGTGGCCGCCTTTGCTGTGGTCTGTTGTGATGACGACTCAGCCGTGGATGATGACTTTACTGGTGAATCAGAAAACGATGAAAGAGATGAAGACAACGATGTGGAAGTGGAGGAAGAAAATGGAGAGAACGCCACCGGTTTGTAAGTCTTCAGCGGACTAACGCTGCTCTTCCCTGCATTGACATCACAATATAATTATGACCTTCAATGTCACCTTCAATGCAGTCATCATCATCGTCGTCGTCATCATCATCATCGTCGTCGTCGTCGTCGTCGTCGTCATCACCATCATCATCATCACCACTGCCACCACCACAACCACCACTACTATCACCACCACTACAAAAACACCACCACCACCACCACCAACACCAAGAACCATTACCACAACCACCACCACCACCACGTGGGACACAGTAGCCACCGCCACCACCACCACAATCACCACCACTGCCACCATCATCACCACCAAGACCCATTACCACAACGACCACCATCACCACCACCACCACCACCACCACCACCATTACCACCACCACCACGTGGGACACAGTAGCCACCACCACAATCACCACCACCGCCACCATCATAACCACCACAACCACTACCACCAAGAACCACAACCACCAACACCAACACCACCACGTGGGACATAGTATATCCAGATCAGAGTGCTCACTTTTAAACACACACACACACACACACACACACACACACACACACACACACACACACACACACACACACACACACACACACACACACACACACACACACACACACACACACACACACACACACACACACACACACACACACACACACACACACACACACACACACACACACACACACACACACACACACACACACACACACACACACACACACACACACACACACACACACACAGAGTATTAATGGTTCTGAGCCTTTCCCTCTCCCTCCTCTCCCCTGTTAAGGGACGTAGAAAAAGTCCTTCATTTGTAAATGTTCAACCACCGTCTCATTGATTGATGCCTAATCATTAGATAGTGGAGCAAAATAAATGAGCAGCAATAACAATAACAATAACAATAACACGGCACTCATCCGTTTCCATTGTTTGTCAGCTTTTAACACTCCATCGCTCAGTCAACAAAACGAACGAACCGCGGATAAGATTCCGGGTTTGAGCAAATAAAAAAAATAACAGAAACACAAAAAACAGTTACGACCAGAAACACAAAAAGCAGGTATAGTAGGGACACCCAGTGTTTCTGAACACAACAACAACAACAGCAGCAGCAGCAGCAGCAGCAGCAGCAACAGCAGCAGCATTTGCTTCACTGCGATATCTATAGACTTCTTTCCTACTACGCAAGAACGCCAGTCCCCCCCCTTCTCCCCGTCCGACCAATCTTGACATTCTACAACCGTCAGCAAAAGAAAAACGTTTTTTCATCTCTCTCCATTTACGTCACTGGCAACGAATCCCTGCTGGAATTTGTCCAACCTGGAAACAGCAGAGCAGTAAATGCTACGACACAGCTACTGCATGCTACTAACTACACTGCGGCCACTCCAGCTGATAGTGGCTGGGTGGGAAAGCAACTCATAGAACTAATCTCTTTTCGTGTCGCGTGCACACGTATGTTGAGCAGTCGAAAAACCATTTAGGAAGGTTAAAGAAGAGAAAAATCCGAAGCTGTTTATGTTAAACGAGAAACGACCAATGTCTGGCATTCCTTAGCGGAGGTCAGTTAGCGGATTTTCCCAGCAAAACAGTTCTGAATGGCTGCTTAAGTGCTAATAAAAAACATCAAGGACATGGATACAGACAGTTACATCGCACCTTCACACCATATGTACATTACACACGTACGTATGCACCTGTATACAGGCCTACTCTATCGAGAGGGGCAGAGGGGCAAATACCGACTGGGTTGTTATACTGAGTTAATGATTCATACCTTTTAAATAGAATATTCATAAATAAATATCCTACATTTGAATTAATCTTATGCCCACATTTTAATGTTTCAATTTGTTTTGAAAACATTCTTGCAATAACACCTGTGACCCTACAATACAGAGAGTTTAGGAGCCATGAATGCTCTGTGTCTAACTGCCCATGAGCCTGGAAATTCTGTCACATATGGGCTCTGTACATAAACACGTTTCTACATATTTTGTGGTGGCTGGCTGGGAGCACTCTTGAGTAGGTTCCTTGAAGGACAACGTTATGCAAGTCCATAGAATTAATGAATGAATATCAACACGCCCTACATAGAACCTTTGAAATTGAAGTACATCTTTCATGTTATAGCACTGAAGATGTTAGTTTTAGGTTTTGCAGTGGTCGGCCAAACAAAATCCTCCAGGACTAACCTGCATTGGCCAATCAAAATCCTCCACAACTAACCTGCATCGGCCAATCAAAATCCTCCACAACTAACCTGCATAACAAACAACCTTGGACATAGCCTCTATGCAATCCCTCCCTGCCTTGAGTACAACTTCTTTGCTAAATCGTAGTTTCATAGTGTCAGGTCGGGAGCACCTCTGATGGACCCCTCTGTCGAAATGACGCTTTATAAATCTGCCATAACCATCACTGTACCGGAAGTAGCCATGTGACCTAGATTGTCATCATGGTTCGGTTCTGATTCTGGTGATGATGATTGAGTTCTCACCAAATGGAGACCAGATGTTGACATTGGAGCCAGATGCTTGATCAGTAGGGTATGGTCCATCTTCCCCATTGGCCATGCCAGCAGCAGCAGCAGCAGCAGAAGCAGCAGCAGCAACCGGGGGCTTCTTCCTCATCAAGGCAAGTTGAGAAGGAGAAGCAGCAATCATCCTCCCCCTCCTCCTATTGTCGTTGTCCTCTGATTCTCTCTTCTCATCCGAAACACCAAATGGCCGATGCAGAACTAACAACAGAAAATCTTGCAAGGTCAGTTAGGAAGGGGAATTAGGAAGGGAAAATTAGGAAGGAAAAATTAGAAAGGGAAAATTAGGAAAGAAAAATAAGAAAGGGAAAAATTGGGAAGGGAAAATTAGGAAGGGAAAATTAAGAAGGGAAAAGTAGGAAGCGAAAATTAGGAAGATAAATTAGGAATAAAAAATTAGGAAGGAACAATTAGGAAGGGACAATTTGGAAGGGAGAATTAGGAAGGGACAATTAGGAAGAGACAATTACAACGGAAAAATTAGTAAGGGACAATTATGAAGGGAAATTATGAAGGGAAAAATTAGGAAGGAACAATTATGAAAGGACACTTAGGAAGGGACAATTAGGAAGACACAATTAGGAAGGGACCATTTGGTAAGGTCAGTTAGGCGCGGACAATTTGGCAGGAACATGAACTCCTGCAGACAACCCTTCTGGACAATCCCTCTGACCACACACAGCGCTCGTGAATAAGCTAGTGCCCTGTACTTGGTTTTCAGGTGGTGCTTCACAAATTCGGAGATTAAAAATTTAAAACTATGGCAGGGACAATTAGACAAGAGATATTGGGCAAGGGCAATTGGGCAAGGGTAATTGGGCAAGGATGAATGGGCAAGGGTAATTGCATGGGCAAGGGTGATTGGGAAATGGTAATTGGGCAAGGGTAAGTGGGCAAGTGTCTTCCATACTGTCCTGGGGAAATACCAAGTGATGCCATGGGAGTAGCACTGCAATCACAAACAGAAAATTAGGCAGGGACAATAATTTTTAGGCAAAGAAAATGAGCCAGGGTCAATTAGGATAGTACAATTAACCAAAGGCCATTTTGTTTAGGTACAACTTAGACAAATCCACTTAACTGAACAATCCTACTGAAAGTTCATAAGGGCATTGTTTAGGTCATGGTAATTTATTGCCTTTGGCAAATCTTCCCATTTCACACATGTGGATTGAAGCCTTGGAGGAATGACATGAGCACTGAGCATTGAGCAATGAGCACTGAGCATTGAGCACTGAGTATTGAGCAATGAGCATTGAGCAATGAGCAATGAACATTGAGCACTGATTATTGAGCATTGAGCACTGAGTATTGAGCACTGATTATTGAGCATTGAGCACTGAGCATTGAGCATTGGGCATTGATCATTGGGCATTGATCATTGAGAACTGAGCATTGAACAATGAGCACTGAACATTGAGCACTGAGCAATGAGCCCTGAGCATTGAGCACTGAGCATTGAGCATTGAGCATTGAGCACTGAGCATTGAGCACTGAGCATTGAGCACTGAGCATTGATCATTGAGCATTGAACATTGAGCACTGAGCACTGAGCACTGAGCACTGAGCACTGAGCACTGAGCATTGATCAATCCATCACCCGCTCAAAATTAACAAAATGATTGACTTGATTTGAGTCACTGCTAACCTGAGGAACTGTTCTTGTTATTATTCACAGGTTTGTTGCTGTCTGTTGTTGCCTCTGTTATTCTAATTTCTGGTATCGTATACGAAGGCTTGAAAGACCTAAAGAAACGTCAAGAAATTCACGAAAGCATTAAGTGAACACTTCATTTATTCATCCATGCACATGCATTTCCGACACTTATATAGCGCCTCTTCAAGAGTATCCACTCACAATCACTGGGTCCAACTGAAGAGCATTCTGCCAGCTTTGCTTTCTCATATACGATCTCACAAACTGGATCGCTTTTTCCCACATTTTTATTACCTCAGCATCTTATTAGCATATACACGATAACTCAACTTTCCTACAAAAACAAACTTATTCAGTGCTTCCTGGAAGCGAACATCAACACTCAGCCAAACAGTCACGGTGGCAGAATATGTCTGCGCATAGACCAGGAGAAGCAGCTAGATGCATGGACAGACTTAATGCATGTATAATTGTATATATATATATACACATATATATATATATATATATATACATATATCTGAATGTGTGCATGTATGTATGTATGTATGTATGTATGTATGTATGTATGTATGTATGTATGTATGTATGTATGTATGTATGTATGTATGTATGTATGTATGTGTGTGTATGTATGTATGTATGCATGCATGCATGCATGCATGTATGCATGTATGCATGTATGTATGTATGCATGTATGCATGTATGCATGCATGTATGCATGTATGCATGTATGTACGTATGTATGCATGTATGTACACTTGGTGGGCATTCCATAGACCCGCCAACGGGCATTTGCCAACACAATTGAACAAAAGATTAGGACAGAACAATGGAGCAGCTGCTGAATCCCTTTGTGTGTGGCCAATGGATGGATGCTGCTGCTGGTACGATGAGCCACAGCATCATGTCAGAGCAGCCAACAGTTGGCCTTGGCATTTAATGATGCGCGTCTTTTGCTTTCGCCTCCCATTCCAGCCACTTGCTATTTCATGTATGTATAGCTCTCCAATGCTTCCAACTTCATGGGGTTTAAAAACATTTGATTGACAGGCAACGCCTACATGCCAATCAATCACATGCACATATCAAGCATATACATTTTGTTTGTTTGTTTGTTTGCTTGAATGTGCACTTGTTATAGCGCCCCTTCAAGCTCTCTCTACTCAGAGGCGCTCCCGAATGCAGAGCGGACACTGCATCGGAGTTTCACGCCGAAGCGCTGAGCATTTATATAGCGCTCCTTCAAGGTTTCTATTTAGAGGCACTCCCAACCCAGCCTGGTCAAAAAAGAAAAGTCTTAAGAAGATGATAGAAAAAGCCTGCAGAGTCATGGGAAATAGAGCGAAGAGCCACAGAGTGTCTATTCCATATAGCTGGATCCACTACACATGCGTGCGGAGGAGAAAAATTACGACAGATTGAGGTGAAAGATTTATGAAAGACTAACTGAACGAGAAAAAGAATAACGTGGTCTGAATCGCTTTCACCGTGATCAATTACATTAAGCTAAACTAAGACATCAGCGCTGAAGGGAAACCAGATAAACATCGCTCTGAATAGCACATGAAAAGATGGAGTTGCTATCCTTGAATTGGATGCGGCTTGTATTATTGAGCAATGAATGTACTGAGAAAGATGGACGAGGATAACACATGATTGTTACACTTACTGCTGGCTGCTGGGAAGCACTCATGTGGAGCTGTTTGGCTGGCACTCATGTGGCACTTTTTGGCACTCTTATGGAGCTGTTTGACTGGCACTCATGTGGCATTTTTGGCACTCTTATGGAGCTGCTTGGCTGACACTCCTGTGACACTTTTTGGCACTCATATGGAGCTGTTTGGCTGGCACTCATGGGGCATTTTTGGCACTCTTATGGAGCTGTTTGACGGACACTCCTGTGACACCTTTTTGGCACTCATATGGAGCTGTTTGGCTGGCAGTCGTGTGGACTTTATGGCACTCGTATTGAGCTGTTTGGCTGGCAGTCGTGTGGCACTTTTTGGCACTCTTATGAAGCTGTTTGGCTGGCAGTCGTGTGACACCCTTTTGGTACTCTTATGGAGCTGTTTGGTTGACACTCATGTGTCACTTTTTACACTCATATGGCACTGCTTGACACTCAAAGAGCACTCATTGGCCCACCGGAAGTGTATGGTCAATGTACACATTACAGCAGAGGGTATTGACTAGGCATACAGATGAAGCAGAAATCTCAAACGAAATTTCTACCTTGGCGGGGATATGAACCCTGACCTCTCGGATTGAGAGCCGAGCTCACCAAACACTACACTAAAAAGTTCAACACAGCACTCAACAATTGTAAGACATCTCCTACCTAACCACAATCAAATCTACACTGAATGACCACCGCTATGCAACTTCAGCTGGTCATAATTAAAAAGTGGACCCACGGCAGGATGGGGGCCAGCCTGACCCTCCTCCATCTAAACTCAGTCCACCTTCTCCAAGGCAATCAAAGAACGCTGCTGACATAAAACCATAGAATTCTGAACCAGGATAAGCAGAAATTCTCTTTTATAGCCAAAGGTGTAAACAAGAAAAAGGTCGTTAGATGCTGTTAATGGGTGGTGCTGATCATTGCAAGCAAGCTAACAATAGAAGAAGAAGCGAGAAAACTTGCAAAAAACTACAGATAACAAGTTGACGACTGATGAAGATTAAGGTATAGACGATGATGAAAATGTTGGTGATGAAAATGTTGGTGATGAAAATGTTGGTGATGAAAATGTTGGTGATGAAAATGTTGGTGATGAAAATGCTGGTGATGAAAATGTTGGTGATGAAAATGCTGGTGATGAAAATGTTGGTGATGAAAATGTTGGTGATGAAAATGTTGGTGATGAAAATGTTGGTGATGAAAATGTTGGTGATGAAAATGTTGGTGATGAAAATGTTGGTGATGAAAATGTTGGTGATGAAAATGTTGGTGATGAAAATGTTGGTGATGAAAATGTTGGTGATGAAAATGCTGGTGATGAAAATGTTGGTGATGAAAATGCTGGTGATGAAAATGTTGGTGATGAAAATGTTGGTGATGAAAATGTTGGTGATGAAAATGTTGGTGATGAAAATGTTGGTGATGAAAATGTTGGTGATGAAAATGTTGGTGATGAAAATGTTGGTGATGAAAATGTTGGTGATGAAAATGTTGGTGATGAAAATGTTGGTGATGAAAATGTTGGTGATGAAAATGTTGGTGATGAAAATGTTGGTGATGAAAATGTTGGTGATGAAAATGTTGGTGATGAAAATGTTGGTGATGAAAATGCTGGTGATGAAAATGTTGGTGATGAAAATGTTGGTGATGAAAATGCTGGTGATGAAAATGTTGGTGATGAAAATGCTGGTGATGAAAATGTTGGTGATGAAAATGTTGGTGATGAAAATGTTGGTGATGAAAATGTTGGTGATGAAAATGTTGGTGATGAAAATGTTGGGGATGAAAATGATGGTGATGAAAATTGTGGTGGTGGTGGTGGTGGTCGTGGCCGTGGCGGTGGCGATGGGGATGACGATGACGATGATGATGATGATGATGATGATAGACGTCTAAAACGAGAAAAACGGAATAAAAACGGAATAAACGTCGTTTTATGAAGAAAGAAAAAACTGAAAAAACTGGAAAAAGAAAAACCAAAAATAATTGGACTTGCTAAATCTTGCACTACAGTTTACCAATAAAAACCTTTCTTAACCAATCTAATTTTAATCAGCAAGTAAATAACACAACTTTGTTAGTAAACACTAATTAAAACTGTAAAATAGCAACCTTAATCAGTGTAATCCTTGAAAGTACGGAGACAAGCTCAAGGGATATCAGGAAAAAAAATTAATGGAAATAATTACCGACAGCAAATAAATAAAAAAGTCACACACAAAAATATATAAAAAAACGTAAAAACCACACGAAAAAACCCCAAAACCCGGGATTTTCTGAAAAGAATAAAAAAAATTGTTGCAACTATCATGAAGATGGTGATATCGACGATGATGAAGATGATGGTCAGAGCAAATGAAGTAGTCTTTACTTGTGTAACTCCAGGGCAAGTTTTTGACCGGCAGTACGAATGAAATGCTTTGCTTTGCTGCTGGTCAGCCGTTGAACATCCTCACCATTTATCCGCTGCACCACATCGCCCGCCCTCAAGCCTTCGTTATAAGCTTTGCTCCCAAAGATTACCTGCACATTAAACAACAGCTCTATTGTTGGACAAAGTGAAGTAACAGAATGCCTCTGTCTGAGATTCAAGCTCCCACACCACATAGCAAAGCAACGGCAGGTGCAATTTCTCAAGTGTCACCCACTTGAGGGGTGCGGTGGTGTAGTGGTGGCGTCGTTGCCTTGAAGCTGGAAGGTTCAAGGTTCGAATCCACCTCACGTCGCCGCGTAGGGACCTTGGGCAAGTCCTTCACTCGCAATTGCTCAGCGCTTCAGCGTGAAACTCCGCTGCAGTGTCCGCTCTGCAGTCGGGAGCGCCTCTGAGTAGGGAGAGATCTTGAAGGGGCGCTATAACAAGTGCACTTACAAACAAACAAACACTCAGTCACAGTCAGTCCTCAACAAATGCCATGGTTTTCGACAAATTACTTGGTTCTGAACAAATGCAATGGTCCATGACAAATTTCCATGGTCCATGACAAATTTCCATGGTCCATGACAAATTTCCATGGTCCATGACAAATTTCCATGGTCCATGACAAATTTCCATGGTCCATGACAAATTTCCATGGTCCTGGATGCAAGCCAGTGCATCACAGAAAATGCTATTTACTTCCTGGCAAAATGGAAATTTCACAGAACCACACTTATATATATATATAAATATATAAATATATATATATAATGTCAGCTATGTCAGCTATTAATAGTAAATATATATATATATATATATATATATATATATATATATATATATATATATATATATATATATATATGCTGAAGCCATAATAGCTGACATGTCGCAACAGCAACATAAAACCTCAACAGCCAGTGGGTAGACTTACAGGAAGCTGACAACTGTTTGGATGTCAAGTTGGCTAGATGGTTGAGAGATAATATCAGCAATGCATCAGCATGGTAGTTTGCACCAGCGTCTCAGGCACGATCTACATGTATACTTGTTTCAATCTGTCACTGTCAGCATTAGAGACCTGGAAAAAATAGTCCCATTAGTGTCTGGTAGCACCCAGACACACCTGCACGGAAGGCCACGTTAATTATCATGCACTGCAATTGTCTAAGCATGATGCTATTAACTGTAAGTCTAGAGATGAGAGTCAGAGGGCTGGGTGAATATGACAGCCTGACAGGCACTCATATCATGCAACACTCAGCGTAGAGTGGGGAGGGGAAGTGATGAGTGCGTGAGAGACCATCGGAAATGACTGCTCAAGCAATTCTAGCTTTATCTACTTAAAGAAGAATTCTTAAAAGGCACTTTAACATCGTTTAGGTTGTGCTAAGTAGCATCTTCAGGAGGCACTAACAGACTAACAGTGCGGATATGTTAACACGAAGAAGCTGTCGCGTCGAACAGGACGTGTCGCGTAAACAAAAAAGGGAAAATACTGAAAAGTCAACATTCATGGCTAGAGAATAGTTGATGCTGTAGTCTGTACGGCACATTAACCCCACTATGGGGTGTCATGGAAATAACATTAGTTGGAGACATATCATTACCTCATGTTAGGCAGAATGACACATAACCCAATATGACGTATCATATCAATAGCTTTGTGGACTTAACATCATTTCACATTAGGCAGAATGGCACATTGAACAATATGGGGTGTCATGCCCTGGAAATAACATTAGTTGGGGGATTTAACATTACCTCATGTTAAGCAGAATGCCACATAAACCAATGTGATGTGTCATATCAACATTAATTTACTTCATTTTAAGTAGAATGGCACGTTAAAACACAGGCAAATCCACACCATACCTGTATATGGTGAATAGTTATATCACACGAAATGTATGCTTGCATTAACAGCAACTGCCTGTGAATAACTGTTGGAGACAGTTTAGATCTGTTCAAACTAGGGATGTACGGAATAGGTGATCATCACTATTCGGGTGAATACGAATAGTTAGACCAACTATTCTGCCGAATACGAATAGTTAGACCAACTATTCTGCCGAATACGAATAGTTAGACCAACTATTCTGCCGAATACGAATAGTTAGACCAACTATTCTGCCGAATACGAATAGTTAGACCAACTATTCTGCCGAATACGAATAGTTAGACCAACTATTCGGCCGAATACCGAATAGCTATTTGACCTGCTATACGGCTCCAAAACGAATACAAAGTGAATGTTTGGTACAGCCATAGTTCAAACAGTAGACTAGTTAGTGTCTGTCGTCAGTGGATAACAAGTTAGAGATTTAAAAGCAATGTCGCTTAGCACACGAATGATGGGCATGTAATAAAGTGATTGGGAAGCCAATTGAATCATTAATCTGCTGGTCATAGACTCATAGACTCTAGAGTTCTCCGGTTAGGCCCTCCGATAAAAAAGTTTTCCCAGAATACATTGCACCTCATCCTCACTTCTTAATCCAATTGGATGGTTAGAAACCAGCCAATCAATTTGCAAGTCACAACATGTCAGATTTTTTGGGCTAATCTTGACATTTTTGCTCACAAGACAAAATGAAAAACAGAAAAGAACAAGATAGGCAGACAGACAGACAGGCAACAAAGAGAAATACAGAACACTCAGACAAGACAGATAAATGGCAGACTAGACAGACACGGACACACACACACAGACAGACACATGCACACAGACATAAAGACACACACATGCAGACATTGACACACACACAGACACACAGACAGACACAGACCGACACAGACATACACATAGACTTACAGATACACACACAGACACACACAGACACACACAGACAGACACACACAGACAGACAAACACAGACAGAAAAAACACAGACACACACAGACAGACACACACAGACACACAAACACAGACAGACACACACAGACAGACACGGACACACACACAGACAGACAAACACACACAGGCAGGCAGACACACACAGACAGACACACGCAGTGGGACAGACTCTTGGCTTTTTCTATACAAAGCTGGAATGCACACTGAGACATAACATGATAAAAAACAACTATTCTCATTGGTGGTTTTTTAACTTGACATTTAATGGAGGTACACCATCACACCAACATTCAATTTTACACCTGGTGGTATAATAAAAGTAAAGTTTGAAAATCGTTGATATAGACCACCTCAGCAGCTTTGGAATTCACTGAGTATGAGCACAACATGTAAGTCAAATCTACTCATTCTAGTAAAGTCAAGCATTTCAAAAATAGGAACTTACACACTGTGCCCAAGGTACCAGTCAAAGCAAAATTAATGTGTGTGTGCGTGCGTGCGAGCGCACGCGAACGCGCATGCGTATGTGTGCATGCCCAACTGTGCATGTGTGTAGTGTTATGTTACCAATTACATGTGTGCATGTGTGTATATGCGTGCATTTGCGTATGTATGCGTGTGTTTATGTGTGCGTGTGTGTGTACATGTATATGTGCTCGTATGTGTGTGTGTACGTGTGTGCATGCGCGCGTGTGTATGTTGTGCGTGCGTGTGTGCATTGTGTTGAAGTCAGAGGCTGAGAAGTTAAGAGCTACAGGAGGCAGCCTGAAGCGGTCATTGAAGTGCATTTAATTTTCATACTTTGGAAGATGATTTTTCTTTGGAGGCATGCTTAAAAAAAGCAATGTCTAGTTGTCTACCTCGTAATCGTAATCGTAATCACCTCTATCCTTCTATAATCTGCTGTGAAAATTAAGAAGATAGAAAGACAAACAAGATGCAGACACGGTAAACAAAAGCAAGACACGATTCCGAAAACTTTGACAAGGCAAAGAGAGAGACACAATGCAGACAAGATACAGACATGCAGACAGGATACAGACAATACAAACAGAAAGATGAGATATATAGGATGAGACAAAAAAGGCGAATAAACGCTGCCATAGTGACATCATCACTTCGCAGAGCAAGAAACAGAGAGAGAGAGAGAGAGAGAGAGAGAGAGAGAGAGAGAGAGAGAGAGAGAGACAGACAGACAGACAGACAGACAGACAGAGAGAGAGACAGAGAGAGAGAGAGAGAGAGAGAGAGAGAGCGAGAGAGAGAGAGAGAGAGAGAGAGAGAGAGAGAGAGAGAGAGAGAGAGAGAGAGAGAGCGAGAGGAGAGAGAGAGAGAGAGAGAGAGAGAGAGAGAGAGAGAGAGAGAGAGAGAGAGAGAGAGAGAGAGAGAAAGAGAGAGAAGTTGCTCACAGGAAACAGAGAATACAAACAGAGAGAAGAGATATATCACACACAAGACAAACAAAACCCAAATAATACTGACACAGTGAAGCATCCTAGATATTTATTTATATAGCACATTCATAAAGCTTTCTGAACTACCAGAATATATGAGTCTGGATTAGACATATTTTTTCAAACAAGTCTAAGTAAAGAGCAGACATTCATTCTTTCATCTGATATCACATAAACATTCTGGTTTTCATTTTTACAGTGGGATCCAATAGTAACAACACAAGAAATGGCTCATTAGATCTGCACCCTTTAATCTTGGGACTCAGAGTTTTCTAAAAATGATTACCAATTATTACAGGCGTTTCATATAGTTGTGTCAAAGTTGGCTACTTATAACTTGCCTCCGTTTGGCTCAATAAACAGCAGTACCTGTTTGTCTGTCCATCCATCCACCTGTTTATCCTCTATTTTGGTCCCTTTATTGGCCTAATTTTCTGTGCGTTGGTCTGTTTGTTTGTCTGTCTGTATGCATGCATGCATACCTGCCTGCCTGTCTGTTTGTCTGTCTGTCTTACTCTCGTTATCAGTCTGCTTTTCTGACTGTTTGTCAATCAATTCAGGGTCATAGTCTGTCTGTCTGTCTATCAGTCTGTTTGTCTGTAGGACTCCCTTCCAATCACATTGCCTGTAGACCTGTCTGTCATGTCAGTCTATGCAAATGCATCTGCCTGTCTCCCTGTTCCTATTATACGACTATGCCTCGACCAATATAATAATAATCTATCTACACAGTTTCCCTACAAGGAAGCAAAACACTGAGGTCACCCATGCTGTTGGATATCCATCGCCAAAGGATGTGCCAAATTCCAGGAATGCAGCAGTCATGACGCATTTAAAGAGGTACGCAATAATTGCACCACCCTACCTTATGGGCCTTTCCCAAGCAGATAATTATATGCTTGATGCGGTGAGGATGTATCAGCCCATAGCTACTGCTGCTGACTAATGATACAAACATCCAAGTAAACAGTCAATGGCATGAAGCTAGGATTGTAATGCACTCATGAGCGGAATAAGGTGTGAAAAGAAAAGACAAGATGCAATGCAGGACAATAATAAACCATGCGTAACTGTATGAGATAAGAAACAATGAGATAAGAAACAATGAGATAAGAAACAATGAGATAAGAAACAATGAGATAAGAAACAATTAGATAAGAAACAATGAGATAAAAAAAAACAATGAGATAACAAAAACGAGATAAGAAACAATGAGATAAAAAAAGCAATGAAATAAGAAACAATGGGATTAGCAATAATGAGATCAGAAACAATTAGATAAAAAAAACAATGAGATAAAAAAAACAATGAGATAACAAAAAACAAGATCAGAAACAATGAGATAAAAAACAATGGAATAAAACGAGAACAATCGTAATAGGGCAGAATAGGACAGAACAACAGACGGGAAAGGTGAGGAGCAGAGAGAGTGAAATTCAAATTAATCTTTCCTGTTTCTATCCCATTGTTTCATTCAGGCATTAAATAACCAGTCTAAGTATCCAGATCTAGACAAAACAGAAGGTGATGTATTTAAAAATTACCATTGTCAATGAGGACGGTGCATTACTGTATTAAACAGCGTCTATGAAAGATGTATGTTTGTATATATGCATGCATGTATACATACATACATACATACATACATACATACATACATACATACATACATACATACATACATACATACATACATACATACATACATACATACATACATACATACATAAATACATACATACATACATACATACATACATACATACATACATACATGTAGGAAAATAAATGAGTGGTAGAACGTGATGGACAGTTGGACACCTTGCACAGCTGCCAAACAGTCGAATTCAACTGCTTCACATAACATGTGATCATCCATTCATACACAGCGACTTGTAACCATGCCTTGGTTTGGTGCATTCGTTTGTAATAATAATAAAAAAATTATTAGTGGCAGGCATGGTAAAAAAATACACTGGCATACTTTCAAAGCTTAGATGCTTCGTACAAAAAACCGCAATACTTACTCTGTTAAACGCAATCTACTGTGACGATTAAAAAGTTACGGAAGAGGACGTATAGCAAGCGAAAGACGAATTACATCCAGTTAAAACTGCTGTTGTATCCTCCATTCAGAATGGGATAAACCAACCCGGTCGGACGCTCACTGACTGTTTTCATGCCAAACATCCCCTCCTCATCCTCCACCTCCTCGCCTCCTACGTTTCCTTCACAGTGGCGCCAAATGAGCGTTACGTGCATAAATCGATAAGGGCACTTCCTGTTGCAGAGGTAGGGCTGCTACTGAGGCGGAGGCGGCCGACAGGCTCTCCTAGAATCGCGCCAAACTGACAGATGCTCACCGGCGGGAGCAAAGTAGGTTCTGGCGGGATTCCTGGCATTACGAGAAGCGCGTGGTAGTACACGGTTTGGTAGCTAGCTGCTGCTGCTGCTGATGATGATGATGATGATGCTGAAGTTGTTGATGCTGTTGGTCAACCATGCACTGTATGCCGGCTGCTGCTGTTGTTGCCTGAGCATCACCAGAAATAGAGAGACTGACGCACACGCGATGACTGGATTTGGAGGTAGACCCCGTTCCGAAATGGAATTCCGTTGGTTGGAGTGCTTCTGCGTCATCATCACCATCATCTTGTCCCACAAATAGATGGCCCGACGGATGGGTAGATGGATGGGCAGTATGGATGGGCAGATGGATGGGTAGATGGATGGGCAGATGGGTTGATGGATGGGCAGATGGGCTGACGGATGGGTAGATGCGCTGATGGATTGATAGATGGGTTGACGGATGGGTAGATGGATGAGCAGATGGGCAGATGGATGGGTAGATGGGTTGATGGATGGGCAGATGGGCTGACGGATGGACAGATGGGCTGACGGACAAACAGAAACTTTCAGTTCAGGCAAAGAACCTTGAAGAAAATTACCTGCTACCGACGCAGACCGTGACGGAGCAGGAGGAGGTGCCGCCGACTGCTCTCTTGAGGATCAAAATAGATCCGCTACACAGGACAGAACGGTGCCAGATGCCATGTAAAAATGCAAGCAGCAGTTCCTGGCATCGATTGTCGTCAAAGAAAAAGCGGCGATAAGATTGGCTGCAGCGATAAGCAGAGGATGCAAGTAGCGATAGAAGAGGTTGAAGTAAGACAGAAGCAGAAGGAACAGAAGAAGTGGAAAAAGAGTGGAATGATAAGAAGGAACAACCGGCAGGAGAGATCAGAGGAAGGAGAAGAAAGAGAGAGGGTTGAAGGACATGGAAGATCAATGTCAGCAATACTGAAGCTTTTGTATTAGCCAACTGCTATGTATATATATATATATATTTATATATATATAATATATAAGTTGACTAATAACAAAAGCTTCAATATATATCATACATATATATATATTATATACATGCAATGTTTGCATACACAGTACACACATATAATATGTACAAGCATGTAGGAAAGACACATATATAGGCCTATACAGGGTGCGCCAAAAAAAAGTAATCCCCTACGGATTTTTGTCAATATCTTGGCCAAAAACTGGAATTTTTCAAATCCAGTTTTACGGGCTTGAAGGTAATTCATATTTACGTATAATAGCCAAATTTCATCACCATATGTGAAGCAGAACAAAAGTTATATCACTTTTAGTGAGGCCACCCACCGTTTTTTGACGATTCAAAAACGAAACGCAATTCTTTAAAGGTTTTTTGGTAATATCATGACCAGAAGTAAGAATTTCAAAATGAATCTTTACAGGTTTAAAGACAATTCACATTTACACATGATGGCCAGATTTCATCAAAATATTTTAAACACAACAAAAGTTATACCACTTTTAGTGAGGCCCCCCACCGTTTTTGACGATTAAAACGCAACAAAAAGTAACAAAAACGTGATTTTATCAAGTCATATCTCAAATAACTGTTTGGAACTGAACTTGATAGTGATTCACAACTTGTGTTCAATGTGCCCACCACCAGTGCCAAAACTTCTTTTGAGTCTCTTTGCAAAGTTCTTGATGGACCTGTTGATTAATCTGACAGATTTCTTATTTACCAATTTGATTGTCGTCTTGCTAAGTGACTTCTCATTAGCGTGCAGCTACGCTGGTACCCTGTTTCTTTTTTAAATAGTAATGATAATGATCATCTGGCATTATCAAAACCTATTTGATAACAATTGTTTGAGATGAGACTTAATACAATCGTGTTGTTGCTACTTTTTCCTGCGTTACGGCTTTGAATCGTCAAAAAAACGGTGGGTGGCCTCATTAAAAGTGCCATAACTTTTATTCTGTTTGAAATATTTTGCTGAAATCTGGCCATCACGTGTAGATATGAATTGTCTTTAAGACTGTAAAATTTCATTTCGAAATTCTTACCTACGGCCAAGATATTGGCCAGAATAATTAAATTGGTTTTTGTTACTTTTTGTTGCGTCACGTTTTTGAATCGTCAAAAAACGGTGGGTAGCCTCACTAAAAGTGATATAACTTTTGTTCTGTTTGAAATATTCTTTTGTAATTTGACCATTGTACGTAAATATGAATTGCCTTTAAGACTGAAAAGTTTCATTTAAAAATTCATATGTTTGACCAAGATATGGGCTGAAAACCGTAGGGGATTACTTTTTTGGCGCACCCTGTATATATAACATGAAGGATATAATAATAAATACATGTGGGATATATATGTATATATATATATATATATATATATATATATACATAATCCTATATGCTATCTATCTGCAAGAGTACAGGTGCACCAAGAGCGATCTGAGAAAAGAAGGGGCAATTTGACCACATAAAGGTTCGAATCCACCTCAAGCCGCAGCAGCGTATGGACCCTGAGCAAGACCTTCACTTGCAATTGCCTATGCGCTCCAACGTGAAACTAAGATGCAGTGTCTGTGCTGTAGGCGGCAGCACCTCTAAATATCGAGATTGAAGAGGCGCTATAGCAAATGGGATAAATAAATAAATATATATAAATACACATAAATACACACGCTGAGCTTCTGGTTCCCCGCTCACGGACTGCTATCCGACAGCATCGTTCATTCTCTGTTGCAGGACCTACAGCTTGGAATGGTCTCCCTGTTACACTGCGCTTAATTCCCAGGAGGTCACTCCGCTCTGTCTTTTCCTTAAGAACCTAAAAACTTTATTATTTAGCCGTGGTTGGGCCGGGAGCGCTTCTGAGTAGCCTACCTTGAAGAGGCGCTATATAAATTTCTGAAATAAATAAATAAATAAATAGTAATCCTTTGCTGGCAAAGTCTATGTACATTAATTATAGTTAATTATTAAACGTGTGTCAACAGCTGCAAACTTATATCAATATGACAGCATAATTATCTTTATCTCTGGCTCTTTCGTAAGTTTGTACAGGTTGTGAGCTGTAATATTCAGTGCTGAACTGGTGCCCTCATCAACTCAGATTGTTGATCCAATGATCCAAAGTACTTAGTACTGATCCAGTGACCTCATTTTTCACTCAGTCCAGCACTGGCCACACAAATAGGATTCACACCATAAGG
The DNA here is from genome assembly GCA_949752735.1 of Lumbricus terrestris. Classification (NCBI taxonomy): domain Eukaryota; kingdom Metazoa; phylum Annelida; class Clitellata; order Crassiclitellata; family Lumbricidae; genus Lumbricus; species Lumbricus terrestris. Next base: position 15,422,410 of record OX457053.1, on the reverse strand, counting down.
CAATGTCTTGCAACTCAGACATTCATGTTGTCAGATGCATAACATGTCTAGTAAAAAATCATTCTGACTCATGCGTATATCAAATGAGGCTTCTAATCCAACAGATTCATTAAAAACAGGCCAAGTGTCTGGTTATGGGTCACATTTTCTGTGCATTACTCCACTATTATATACACTATGTATGTATGTATGTATGTATGTATGTATGTATGTATGTATGTATGTATGTATGTATGTATGTATGTATGTATGTGTACTTGTTATAGCGCTCCTTCAAGCTCTCTCTACTCAGAGGCGCTCCCAATGCAGAGCGGACACTGCATTGGAGTTTCTCGCCGAAGCGCTGAGCAATTGTGAGTGAAGGACTTGCCCAAGGTCCTTAAGCGGCGAGGTGGATTCGAACCTCGAACCTTCCGGCTTCAAGGCAATGATGCCACCACTACACCACCGCGCCCCACAATATATACACTATATATTGTGGGGCGTGGTGGTGTAGTGGGTATGTTTGTCGCCTTGCAGCCGAAGGGTTGCAGGTTCGAATCCACCTCAAGTCACCGCGTAGGGACCTTGGGCAAGTCCTTCACTCGCAATTGCTCAGCGCTTCGGCGTGAAACTCCGATGCAGTGTCCGCTCTGTAGTCGGGAGCGCCTCTGAGTAGTGAGTTTGAAGGGGCGCTATAACAAGTGCACATACAAACAAAACAAATATATAATGTGTACTGCAGCTTCAAGGCCACATCAACTTTATGGGTATATGTAGCGGAAGTAGGTCTAATTGTATGCCTTTGAACTGCTACAAAGGCAGAATTGCACCCTAGCTGAGTAAACAGCGAATAGGAGAAAGTGATTCCAGATGGAAAGTAATATTAAGCTTCTGGAAGAATAAGCTGAAGACTAACAATATCCTGTTACCATCACCTTCTTCATCATCAACATAGGAGCAACGAGAGGAAGACAGAAGAATTTCCAACCATACGGACAATGGGCTTAAGCGGAGCAACATCATCATCAGCAGCAACAATAACAACTAAAACAATGACAACAACTAAAACAATAGCAACAACAACTAAAACAATAGCAACAACAACTAAAACAATAGCAACAACAACTACTACTACAACAAAACCACCAACAACATCAATAGTAACAGCAACAGCCACAAGACCAACAACTATATGTATACATCAACAGCAGCCAACAACTACAACCACTATTACAACTGCAGCAACCATACATTTACTCGTACCTCCATCATGCAAAGCTGTGCTTTACAGTGATTGGTCCGGCAGTATGATATGGCCTCCCTCCTGAGATGCGCCTCTCTCATAGGTCATATCTGACATATTCTATAAGCACTTGCAACTGATCTTTGTGGCCGTGCTGGAATTGGGAGCACCTCTGAGTAGTTTCCTTGAAGAAGTGCTATATAAATACTAGAATGAAATGAATGAATGGACAAGAAAAATAGGTGCTCTTTGATAGACATAACAAAAGTCCTAAAATCATGTAGAATTGTAGATGTTATAATTACATAGTTTCTGGTCTACGATTACGATTACAGTAAGACACTGTTCACCTGTTGTCGAAAGACGTATTAGAGGATTCTAGATGGTCACGCCCAAGACAAAAATACATCTTCAAACAATGCAACAACACCTTGAAATATAGCAGAGGTGCCAAGCAAGTCTTTTGCATCGAAGTGCCACACCTGGTACTGGCGTTCAGCATCAATAACAAAACGTCAGCAGCAGCAGCAGCAGCAGCAGCAGCAGCAGCAGCAGCAGCAGCAGCAGCAGCAGCAGCAGCAGCCGTACCTGAAGGAATTGCAGCACAAGAACCAAAGAACCAGTGTTCACCTTTAGGGAGCATGTCACGTCTAAAATAGGATGACTAGATCAAGTGCAGTACTATCCTCATGAACAATACTGTTAGGCTCAAGAAATATACAAACAATTGTGTGTATATAAATATATATATATATATATATAAACTACATACATAATCAGTAACAAAATATACATATATATATAATATATATATACATAATACATACACACATGAAAAACATTGATAAACACATACATACGTCATAAGAATATGCTTGCGTACATACTACACAGCCTACATAATACATATGTTCGCAGACGATCCCCTGCAAAAGTACAAACATATATGTTTGCATATATATAATATATACATTACATATATATATATATATTAATACGCATTGTACATACATACAAACATGAAACATACTACTTACAAACATACACACATGGGCAAACACATATGTCCATATCATAATACAGTCCTGCTGCAAACATGACTGTCTCAGATGCCAAACAACTTGAAGGCTTGAAGGCTTGTAAGTTAGGCCTACACTAGAAATGACAACATGCTCCTAAGTGAAACTATATGATCCAGAAGTGCGTGCATGCATGTGCGAGCATGTGTGTGTACATGTGTGAGTGTGTGTGTGATTATGTGTAGTGTATGTGTGTGCGTGCACTCGCACGTGTGTGTGTGTATGTGTGTGTGTGGGTGCTTGTGTGTGTACAGGAGTGTGTTTGTGAGTGTGCATGTACGTGCATCCAGGTATCACTGCGTGGGCAGGAGTGCATATGCCAGTGTGCATGGATGTGTGGAATACGAGTGCGAGGATGTACGTGTTAACTGACCTTGGTTCTAATATATAAATTTGTTTACGCAGTATAGACATTATACAACTCTTAGATGGAAGCCAGAGCTGGAAGTTGATGGAATATGGCAGGACTGGATGATGAAGGCAAAGAAGAGAAGGCATGGCAGACAATGACAGAGCTAGATCTTCACATTAACAAAAGGCGTCGATGCTTAATGCCATCGCAGACAAATGGAGATGGATGAGAAAGTGAAACTGCTAAAGAGAGATGGAAATAGGGAAGACAGAGGGAAGGAAAGAGAGAGAAAGAGACAGAGAGAGACAGACAGAGAGAGACAGATAGAGACAGACAGAGACAAAGAGAGACAGAGAGGCAGATAGACAGACAGAGACAGAGACATACAGAGACAAAGAGAGACAGAGTAACAGATAAACAGACAGACAGACAGAGAAACAGAGACAGATAAAGAGAGCAAAAGAAACATAGATCAGCAGACAGACAGACAAACAAACAGACAATCAGTGACAGACAAACAGAGAGTGACAGACAGACAGCGACATACAGAGAGAGAGAGAGAGAGAGAGACAGACAGACAGACAGACAGACAGACAGACAATCAGAGACAGACAAACAGAGAGTGACAGACAGAGAGAGACAGACAGACAGAGACAGAGAGAGAGACAGAGACAGAGACAGAGACAGAGACCCTTGGCGTCTGTGGTATTTGCCAAGGAGCAAATGTTTACTACTCAACTGTTAAATGTTTCCTGCACATGAGAAACTGCAATATAACGCAAGTAGCAGAAGATGTATTATCTTTCAGGACCTACACTCTACAGTAAAGCTGATCACAGTTGATGTCAGTGCACCCAGAAACTCAGCAAATACGTTTCTATTCACCCCGCAAGCATTATTTCTTTGAGCAAAACAAGGCACGTTAGTCTGCAAACGACATAAAACCTTTCAACAAGGGTCACTATTTATCTCACCTGGCATGCGACTAAATTTTCAATTTAAGTTTTAAATGCAGGTAACTGCAACTCAGAAATAGAGGCTTCCAATTATACAACAACAACATTCTGTGGTCTCCATCACTCTGTTGTTGGATCGATTTACGTTGTCCTCAGATCATACAAGCCCTAAAGGTCACCAAAATAAATAGGCTTCAACTCCCTCCCTCCCTCCCTCCCTCCCTCTCTCTCTCTCTCTCTCTCTCTCTCTCTCTCTCTCTCTCTCTCTCTCTCTCTCTCTCTCTTTCTCTCTCTCTCTTTCTACTATCTAACCAGCCACACCATATAAATACCAAACGCCATGATCTGAAATTCCAGGCCGAACATACGGTTTGCTAGAAATGCTTTTGAAATTCGATGCATTCTGAGCTGCTTGTGCATATCATTAGCCTTGCTGACGAACCAACCAAACAGCCCAGTCAACTCACCACTGGACAAGACCCTTGATTATGTAAATATATAAATTACCAGCTGAACTATTTGCTACAGTGGATCCTACGTGAAGGCCTAATAACACTGACAGCCATTCCAGGTATTTAGCTTGAGCAACATTCTGAAGCTTCACCACTGGTTGTTCTCTGCCAGTGCCAGTCCCAAGCCTGGATAAAGGAAGAGGGCATCGTCATTAAACATGTAACAAGCAAGCATTCTAAAGCTCAGTTTTCAGGATCTTGATGCACAACATAGGAACCTTCATTTAATTTTAAATGATGCAGTTTATAAACTTGTGCTAAGTATTGTATTGTATTGTAAAAAAATTTATAAAGTAGGCATACCATAGTGTGTGTGTGTGTGTGTGTGTGTGTGTGTGTGTGTGTGTGTGTGTGTGCACGCATGTGTGTGTGTGTGTGCGAGTGTATACGCATTAAAATGATACCATATAATATTATGTAGGAAGGAGCTTTGTGGGCAATTGAAATGCACACTATTGAATGTCTCCAAACGAATACCTAGAGGGACTGAGGACTTGCAACCTGACTACTGGTAGGCTACTAGGTTTAAATCAATTTCCATGATGGAGAATGGCAGAGGGCAAAGTTTATCACCAGCTCAGTCTGAAGCAATTTCTGGAACATGATGTTAAATCAGATGAATGCTTATGCTTGTCGCAAATATCTTGGTGCCTCATTTAACAAAGTAACGAGAATTATTTCTTGTGAAGCTTGCTGCAATGCAATCAATAGCTGCCGGTATCTTCGATCAACAGCTACCTTACTTACTTTGCACGTTGGACAAAGCAGTGAACACACGCAAGATGAACAGTTTGAGATGATGTAACCTCGCATACTTTTTGACTGACTCACCATATCTTCTTATTATCATTCTGTCTTCAGATGCTCCCATACTCAGACGTCTGCAGCTAATCAGGTTCATATCATTTTTGAGAGCATCTTAAAAGGCACTAAACAAGCACTCAGATAAATACATTCTTAACTAATTATAGAAAGATCCCTTCAAGACAGAGGCGCTCCCCACGGCCTTACCAAATCAGAATGAGAAGTCTTCCATTTGAGGATGTTGATGCATTCAATACACTCGAAATTCAGAGGTCAAAACGAAGACAAAACCAGACGGAACCAATGCCACAACTGACAATAAGGCTCATAGAATACCGACAGTGGCAGAAAAAGATGAAAAATTCATTCGAAACCGGGGAATGTTGGACCTGTGCATGACCGTGTCAGAGACGGGACCACGTGCTACTCCTTTACCCAACCAGAATCCAAACCCAATGGGCATCTCAACTGCTTCTCAAGCAAGGCCCACACAGCAACAGATAAGGAATAACCGACGTTTTCACTGACTAAACTCAAAGAAAAGTAAAAACTTGCAAGCTGCCGTGAGCAGGAAACGGTGTTTACGCATCAAAGTGCGATGGATCAGTTCACAATTGAGGAGGCCTTTTAGGCTTCTTGGAACAACAGCCGACTATAAAGGAACTGGAATTCCTTCAAAACATTGATATCACGAAGTATGCGCTGCAACTAAGCTACCACTAAATTAAAAGTGCTGTACAAATACATGTAGATTATTATTATTCAGCTATACAGTACAGCCTAATTGTCGTGCATTGGAAATTACATCATGCCATATGCTATAATTATTAATTATTGTATTTTTATGCTATGATGTACTATCTTGTGTTGTGTTATACTATGTATGCTAGATATGAGAAATGCATGCATGTATGTATGTATGTATAGCACATTTTAATTATCTTGCAAAAGCACTTTCTCTGTGATGCCAGTATCAAAACAAGCACAAGACAAGTGTGATGTGCATTGTACAATATCATTGTATTTATTATATACATTAGGTACATACACCGGTAATTGTATAGATCTATACAGTTTTTATACACATGTTATATTATACATATATAATATATATGCATCATTTTTTACATGAGTGATCATAGCAATTACTGTTTTGTCGCACAGTAAAAAAAGTTTATCAGGAACTTCAAAATTAGTTCAAGCTCACTTAGCTCAGAATGTCTCTGCAAAGTAACCTACATACATGTACATATACATGTATATAAATACATGTACATATATATATATATCTACATACATGTATATATTAATAAAGTCCATGTTTAAGTTGATGGACAGCAAGAGCAAGGCCAGTTAACTAAAAGGTCTATCTATTACTGAAAGTCCTCTGTCCCAATAGGGTCTTAACAAGATCATAATATTTATTATCATTGTCTTCCTCGTCGTCGTCATCATGGCCCTCCTCCTCCTCCTCCTCCTCCTCCTCCTCCTCCTCTTCCTCCTCCTCCTCCTCCTCCTCCTCCTCCTCCTCCTTCTCCTACTCTTCCTCCTATTCCTAATCTCCTATTCCTCCTGCTCCTCCTCGTTCTTCTCCTCTTCCTTCTCCTCCTCGGCTCCTCCTCATCCCCTCTTTATCCTCTTCCTCCTCTTATACCTCCACTACCACCACGGCCACCGCCATAGACACCACCGCCACCACTTAAATATCCATTCCTAATATGCCTACCACTAACTCCTAGTAATTTAAAACGCAACTTTGATGAAAATCCAATGTTAAGTTGACTCGTATGAGTCGCATCAAATTCTCATCAAATTTATCAACAACAAGCAATATGCCAATCTTCAGTAGGCCTATGTAGGGTAAAAAAATTTCAACAGCTCATACCTGTGTTATTGTGATTGCTCGGCCAAGGTCGTCTCCACCGGCGATTCTGAATCCCCACGGGTGACCTCCGTCCAGAACAACAGTTTGCCGCATTTGGAAGTTCGAAAGTAGGCAAAGAATACGCGAAGAAGCATTAAAAGCAGACGATGAACGCGAGCGAAACTATAGGCGTATACGGTGTGTCTAATTTCGCCTACATCGGAAGATGTAATATGAAGGAATCACGCGAAATTCTGCTACGATGAAGTTACACCGAACATGATCAAACATCAAAGCAACTGCACATAAATGCAAATGCTTTTCGTTCGTTCGTAAAATATATTCTAGAGAAATTAACGAAAGTTATCTGAACAGCTGATCTGCAAGCGCCACTACTGCTTTTCCACAGACGGTTTATGATCAAAGAAGCTCCACTTGGTGCGTTATCTCTCGACCACTAGGTGGCGCTTGTCGTCGTCGTCGTGGAAACGCCAAGAACGACTTCCGGAGTGATGCATGCAGCAAGGGATTGATATAATGTAGAGATGTTGATCTCTACAGATTATTGTATAATAAGTAAGTAATTATCGCCCCTTTATAAAATAGCTCCCGCCGCGGGGTGGCGCGACTGTGCGTCCCTGGGTGTTGAATCTCCGATATATTATCGGTGGACGCAGAAGAGTTGAAGGAGGCCATATTGACGGATCTCAACGGGATTGCAAAAGAATAGAATTATAATTAAATTACATGTTATAAATGTTGAACCTGTTGCCACTTTAGCCTGTTGCTAAGCGTGAGGTAGTAAGGAATCGTTAGGGACGATTCGGAGGTTCGTCTTGGTGTAGTAAGGCCAAGGAAATTGTAATTTAAGTGCATTCTGATTCTTGCGGCAGCCCGCGAATTCCGTTGACCAGTAACAAAGGCCTGTGACTATATAGAGAATTTATATAGCGCTTAGATTTATTTGATACAGTTCATTGTTGGCATTTGTAGCATGACTTGTAAGTTTGATCTGCCACTGTGAAGTGTAGGAAGGCGTTGCACGCCCAACTCTTTTGTACTAATTAAGAATTGTAATAAAGACTCCTTAGAAATGTGTGAGCGTTCACTGGCAGCTGAAGCAGCAGGTGCTGTAGAAGAGGGCGGTCGCCCTGAACATTTATATGGCGCCATAGAAGAAGAAGTAGCAGCTGCCTTGTTAGACTTGACTGACAGAAACATAACTTCTGACATGCGGTCTCATGACTCAACCCTTGAGAGAGATAGTTCAAAGTCTGTGGTGGTGAATGCAAAGAACCCTGGCTCCCTGCTTGATAAGTGGGGGGTTGCTATTTGCCCAATAACCGCGGATAGTCCTGCCTTCCCTCATCTTGGTACCTGGTCAGAAGAGTTGAGTTATGGGGCACATGGTAGAGTTGTGGGTTCGAATACCAGGGTTGGCCTGGAACCTATGCACGAGTATGGAGAGCTCCCGACTAGGAAATCATCTGATGTCAGCATGCAAGGAAAGGAAGTGTCATTCATCCCACAGCTAGCGTTGTCGCCCCAAGTAGATCCTACAATTACGGTGGGGGCAAGAAGGCAGTCCGCTACAATTGGTTCCAGAAGTGCAGGTGGTAAATTACTTCCGGTTGTGCATGGATGTGACAAATGTTTGGATAAAGATGATTTTGGATATGAAAGAGGTGATATTTCCTATGAGTGTATAGGTGGAGATGATGATGCAGAAGCGAAGTCGTCTCAAGAACAGTCTGTAAAGGAAAACAAAATGGCTGCATTTGAATCTAGAGTAAATTGGCCGAAAGCTAATTTAGATTGTCTAGTTGTAGATATGGAGAAGACAGCAGCAGCGACTGACGAGCCATGTCATACTCCTCGTCAATCGTTGTCTACTCTCTCTCGTCCTAGACCGGAGGCAGATCCCCCTCGCTCAGTTCCGCTGACCCGCCGAGACACAACCTCTCGTCGTCCCGAGCGTTCTGCGTCAGCGCCTGGAATCCGTCGTACCGTTCCATTGGCTCAATCACCGATTCCTTTGCCGCGAGTCAGTGCTACGGGTAGCAGCAGGCTAGAGTACAACGCACCCAGAACGTCGGACCAGAAGACGAGGCGCAGACTGCCAACTCCTCCGGTCAACGAGGTCAAGGTCGAACCGCTGAACGTTGCGGTAACTTGTGTAACCAGCGCTGTGAATGAACAATCCAGTCCAGCAACACGTACGAACACTTCGGCAGATAATCACAAGCAGTTCATCGAACTTGGACATTACCGGCGTTCTTGCCCCTTCCTACGTGAGTTACCGGAAGATGCGGAGGCTGTAGCAAGAACTGAAACAAGAACTGAAACGGAAGCTGCAAATGTACGCTATGTCAGTGGCAGTACCTTTGCTTACTTACCGTTGAAAGTGAATGGTAAGCCGATTCTCGCTTTACTCGACACCGGAAGTGAGATGAACTTGGTTCCTTCTTCGCTCGTTCGTTCCACTGATGTCGTTGGGTCTGCGCAAAGATTACGAGCCGCAGAGGGGTCAGACATTCGAGTCCGGGGCGAAGTGACAGTCCGATGTCAAATCGAGGACTACCGATTTCCAGTGTCGTGTTTGGTCACCGACCAAATATCAGAGATGATTCTCGGGTTGGAATGGATGGAGAAGCAAGGTGCGCAATGGGATTTTATCAATCGTCGGATCAAGATCCAGAATCGCTGCTTCCCGGTCATCAGTCGACCTGGAACTAGTATGTGCAAGAGAATTGTGGTGGAACGTGACCCACTGGTTTCCACCATGTCCGACCAGTCCCTCTTGCAAGAAACTGTTGAGCGACCTGGCACGATTTCGGAGAGACAACAGGAAACGGTTGTAATGGTTGGCGAACCGTTACAACGAGGAGTGGTCCAGTCCAGTTCGTCAACACAGAGTCACGACACCTTCCCCACCCAGGTTGTGTCTCATCCTCAGCGGAACGAGAAACCCCTCCTGCCTCTGGTCACGCCCTCGAGTCCAGAACCCGACCCAGTTTCTGGTGGTTGTTCATTGGTTGTAGATCCTACGGTTGTAGATGTGTTTTGTAGGACTAATTTGTGTTCAAGGGATTTGAACTCGGTCCGGAGTCCCTGGAGGTCTGACCCTTTTTCAAACCTGACCAGTTTGAACCGGAACTGTCGCATAATGGCGACAGGTTTAGGCTGTGGCGAGAAGCCTAAGGTTTTAGTTCCTTCGGATGAATACAATGTTTAGTTTTAACTTTGATCTAGGTTAGATCATTGGGGGTATTTAAGAATTTTTGCTTGTCTGTTTGATTGTATTGCTGTTCTACTGCCACACAAAGAAAGGCAAAATGTTGTGTTTGCATGTTCTTTTAAGGTATGATGTGCATAACTTTGATTGCAGTCTGATTGAGAATCGTGTAGCTTGCATTTTGGGCTAGTAAGTCTGATGTGTGCATTGCCCTGTGTAATTTGAAAATAACTAAGTAGGTCGTAGACTTGTGGGCAAACTGGGGTTTTTGCAGGCATTAAGGATTACAGGTGAAGGTGAGGCTGGTGATCTGCTACTTCGTTACGAGCTGTAATCCGTCCAGTCTTAGGTATTGGTTTGCTCGGGTGTATTTTCCTGTGTGGAAATGTGATGTAGAGGTCAAGGTTTAGGTCATGGAGTAAATCCGTCCTAGTTCTGCATTAGGTACGCTTCACTAAGCGATAATTCCTGGTGTAGGTAGCTTCAGCCTTGATGTAATGTGCTATGCCTGTGATGATGATTGGTTGCCAATGTTTATGATCTGATCTTACTGAAGAATTACTTCTGTTGCAATGTATTGATAGTAGATGATTGAATGCCTGTTGAGCACTGCATACATTCAAGGTTAGGCTTTGGTGAGAAGCCTAGATTTTTGTTCCTTTGGATGATGATTTTCAGTTACTGCATTTTGATCTGAGTTAGATCATGATTATAGATAAGAATTGTGTACTTGTTGTTTCTCATGTGGTTTTATTGAATGCCAAAAGTAAGGCAAAATGTTGTGTTTCTCTGTAGTATGGTAGATTTGATTCGCATAATCTGATTGAAACTGCTATGATCTGAAATTATGCTAGATTTTAGATAGTCAGAATTTTGTGCAAGAAATGTGATGTGATGTTAGTGTGATGTGATGTTAGTGTGATGTGCTGGTGAGGTGGACTGATGTTTTGGCAGGTCATGGGGATCGCACACAATGGTGAGACTGGTGGCCTTGGTGTAATATAGAGCTGTAATCAGTCCAGTCCCTGTTATTGGTTAGCTCTGGTAAACTCCTCCCTGTTTAAGGTTGTGATGTTGTAGGCCAGTTAGGATTTTGGAGTAAAGCCGTCCTAAGTCCCTTGTGTAGGTGACCTCTGCCTTGTTTACATTGTTAGTGTAGTTCCTAGGCAAGTCAAGTTACAGATCTATGTGTGGGCGGATGTCTTTGCAGGTCATAAGGATTGCATGCAATGGCGAGGCTTGTGGCCTGGTATTTAGTTGCGAGCTGTAATCAGTCCAGTCTTAGTTATTGGTTTGCTCGGATGTATTCCTTCCTGTTTGAGGTTGTGATGTGGAGGCCAGTTAGGATCTTGGAGTATAGCCGTCCTAGTTTTTGCCTTAGGTACGCTTCCACTAAGCGATAAATTCCTTTGTGCGGGCAGTTTCAGCCTTGCTGTAATGTGTTTTGCCTGTAGTAATGTACTAGTTGCCAATGTCTATGATTTGCATTTAAGTTCTGTTGCTGAAGACTTTCATTTGATAACTGTACTACATTGAAATGTTTCAGTTGATAAGATTGTATTGCCTGTGTATTATGCAAAGTGCTTGTGTCAATGTGAAAGGAAATCCTTTCAGTGAGTTCTATTTATGGAAGCATTGTGACGTCATGTCAGATTCTATTTTTAGTCTTAGGAAAGCCCTGTTGTGTCAATGGTGCTGTGTTTCCTTAAAGTAGGTCATGTTTACAACTGACCAGACTTGTGTTGATGATCTAAAAATAGCGTGCTGTGCTGTATAGAACTGAAAGTAAATAGAAAGTGATTGATTTGATGCAGTTGTTTGATATACTGTATTTGTATGTGTAGTTAAGCAGAACAGTTCAGTAATGATAAATTAGTTCCATGATAACTCTTGGACAGAATTAAGTTGCAATTTGTGTATTTGAACTGTATTTGAACTGTTTTATGGAACTGAAATGCTGTTGTTTTAGCATGGACATTTGAGAACTGTTAGTAACTTTGTGAACTCTCATAAGAGTAGTTAGATTAATGTAAGTTCGTGACCTCGTCTTGTATAGAGGCCGAACCCTCTCTGAGTAGGATTTAGCTTAATTCCAGGAGGAATTCGGAATTTCTCCCTGTGGAAGAAATTTGTCTGGTCGGTGGATATTGTAGAGATGTTGATCTCTACAGATTATTGTATAATAAGTAAGTAATTATCGCCCCTTTATAAAATAGCTCCCGCCGCGGGGTGGCGCGACTGTGCGTCCCTGGGTGTTGAATCTCCGATATATTATCGGTGGACGCAGAAGAGTTGAAGGAGGCCATATTGACGGATCTCAACGGGATTGCAAAAGAATAGAATTATAATTAAATTACATGTTATAAATGTTGAACCTGTTGCCACTTTAGCCTGTTGCTAAGCGTGAGGTAGTAAGGAATCGTTAGGGACGATTCGGAGGTTCGTCTTGGTGTAGTAAGGCCAAGGAAATTGTAATTTAAGTGCATTCTGATTCTTGCGGCAGCCCGCGAATTCCGTTGACCAGTAACAAAGGCCTGTGACTATATAGAGAATTTATATAGCGCTTAGATTTATTTGATACAGTTCATTGTTGGCATTTGTAGCATGACTTGTAAGTTTGATCTGCCACTGTGAAGTGTAGGAAGGCGTTGCACGCCCAACTCTTTTGTACTAATTAAGAATTGTAATAAAGACTCCTTAGAAATGTGTGAGCGTTCACTGGCAGCTGAAGCAGCAGGTGCTGTAGAAGAGGGCGGTCGCCCTGAACATTTATATGGCGCCATAGAAGAAGAAGTAGCAGCTGCCTTGTTAGACTTGACTGACAGAAACATAACTTCTGACATGCGGTCTCATGACTCAACCCTTGAGAGAGATAGTTCAAAGTCTGTGGTGGTGAATGCAAAGAACCCTGGCTCCCTGCTTGATAAGTGGGGGGTTGCTATTTGCCCAATAACCGCGGATAGTCCTGCCTTCCCTCATCTTGGTACCTGGTCAGAAGAGTTGAGTTATGGGGCACATGGTAGAGTTGTGGGTTCGAATACCAGGGTTGGCCTGGAACCTATGCACGAGTATGGAGAGCTCCCGACTAGGAAATCATCTGATGTCAGCATGCAAGGAAAGGAAGTGTCATTCATCCCACAGCTAGCGTTGTCGCCCCAAGTAGATCCTACAATTACGGTGGGGGCAAGAAGGCAGTCCGCTACAATAATATATCAATCCCTTGCTGCATGTTATATATTCGTTTAATCAGAAAACAGGTTGACAAGCCGCAACACAGTTACAAGATGAACAGAAAAAATAGTTATATATGAAAAATAAGAAAAATAAAATATAAAAAAATGTTTGTACATTGTTACAATGTGATACATTACCATCCAAGGCCGTAGCTAAGGGAGTGTTTGGGGTGTTCGAACAAACCCCGAAATAAAATAATGCCATAGTGAAATAATGCATTTACTAACACAATCATGATGTAAGGGGTACTGTAGAGATGTTGATCTCTACAGATTATTGTATAATAAGTAAGTAATTATCGCCCCTTTATAAAATAGCTCCCGCCGGCGCGAATACAAAAATAGCTCCCGCCGGCGCGAATACAAAATGGAATACAGCGAAGACCACTCGATCACTCCTCTTCTGAAAAAGGCAAATCTTGACAAGGAAAACCTTTCAAATTACCGACCCATCTCCAACCTTTCTTTTCTATCTAAATTAACCGAACGAATTGTCCTTTGCCGGCTAAACGATTACCTCTCCTCCAACTCACTCCTCAACCCCCACCAATCAGGCTTCACTAAACATCACTCCACAGAAACTCTACTTGTCTCTCTGTATAATAAACTGGTTTCTGCCGTCAGTCATCAACAAGTCTCCTGCCTCTGCCTCCTCGACATCTCAGCTGCATTCGACACCATCGATCACAATCTTCTTCTTAACCGTCTCTCTTCTTCTTTTGGCGTCTCTGGCACTGCTCTACTTTGGTTCCAGTCATATCTCTCTTCCAGATCCTTCTCTGTTAAAGCCTCCAGTCACTGTTCACAACCCCTTCCACTATCTTGTGGCGTTCCACAAGGCTCCGTCCTGGGTCCGTTGCTCTTCATTCTCTACACCACTCCTTTAAGTCATCTCATAGAATCCTCGTCTGTCGACCACCATCTCTACGCAGACGACACTCAACTCTTCATTTCCTTCTCCCCAGGCTCTTTTTCCACCTCCATTGCTCAACTTCTCAATGTGGTCAATCTGATCTCTCAATGGATGTCGTCCAACCTCCTCTGCCTCAACCCCTCCAAAACAGAGTTCATCATTCTTGGACTTCCTGACCAAATCAAGAAAATCCCAGATCCTTCAATACACCTATCGACTAACTCTTCGTCTCTTACCTTTACTTCTGATGCACCTGTCCGCAATCTTGGTGTAATGTTTGATTCGCATCTCTCTTTCTCTAACCACATCTCCAACCTATCGCGTTCCTGCTTCATGCACATCCGGGACCTCCGTCGCATCCGACCTATGCTCGATTTCAAAACTGCCTCTACCATTGCGACGTCCATCGTCCACTCAAAACTTGACTATTGCAACTCTCTGTTCTTAAGCCTTGACTCCTCACAACTTAAGCGCCTCCAACTCATTCAAAATTCTCTAGCTAGAGCCGTTACCAGAACACCCAGACATCATCACATCACCCCCATCCTCAAATCACTTCACTGGTTGAAAATCCCAGAGCGAATCCACTTCAAAGTTCTCTCCTTAACCTACAACTCCTTGCAATGCTCTCAGCCAAGTTATCTTCGCGAACTCTTCACCATCCAACCTACCCGTTCTACCCGATCATCCGCCTGCCTTACACTGTCTCGACCGCCGGTCACAAGTCATCTCAAGTTCTCCAACCGAGCCATATCCATCTCAGCACCACGCCTTTGGAATGAACTGCCTCCTGAATTCCGATCCTTTTCAGTCCAACCGCCATCATTACTAATCACACACCACAACCTTCCTCAGGCTCCTCTATCCATCACACCTCGGGCTTTTCATTCGAAACTTAAGACACTCCTTTTCACGAACTCTTACCCTGTCTCATCTGATCCTCCACCTTCCAATTCCCGGCCCAAACGACACCCGCCTTAATAGCTGTTCCGCCCCTCTGATCCTATGGAATTTCGACCCGGACCACCACGGACTACTCTCACGGACAACCCTTCTAACTCAACGCATTTGATCCTGATCTTATGGTAACTCGACCCGGACCACCACGGACTACTTTCACGGACAACCCTCTAACTCAACGCAGCGCTCGTGAATAAGCTGGTGCCCCGCGCTTGGCTTTCGAGTGGCGCTTTAGAAATTTCGAGTTTACGATTACGATTACGATCAAAGGGGGCGGAGTTTCAAATGTAAATCATCAATACATTTTGGCTTGACCAATCACTGCTAACGAAACAATAGCCAATCGACAGCCGCGTTTCTGATGCGTATGTGAATTTAGATCAACGACCTCATATTTAGATTCGCTCGTCATTTTATTTCAAGTGATTATATTTTGCATCTTTCGCCTTTGCGGATATATTTAACCACATTGTTTATTAATTTTATACGAACGACATCCGATATGGATGACCGCTTGCGAAAGGTGAGGGAACATATAGGCCTACTCTATTAGACGAGCGGTTATGTTGGTAAATGAGTATAGCGTCGGATAGGACTAAAAATAGTACTACATGTATATAAGCACGGGTAACAATTATCACATCACACTTTCCCAGTAAAAAGAAGGCGCATTCTGGGAGGAAATTTTCTAAGTAGCTATTGTTTCATCTGTTTCCAGCTTTTACCGATGTCTGACATGTACAAATACTCTGTTGAATCATTCAGTGACCTATTGTCAAACTCTGAAGCATTTCATTCAATTTTCACTCTAAACGTCGACAATGAAGAACAATTTTCTGAATGGTTAAAGAACTTTGAGAAGAAATCGAAATCTCAATTTACCATATCTAATACATTTGTATGTGATGGAAGATATGTCACATTCAAGAAAACCTATAAATGTCATCATAATGTCAAGGGTGGTGTTATTGGTTATCGTAAACATACTGCATGCAACGCCAAAGCCACTGTTACAATACGACATTGTCCGCAGCGCATCAGGAAAGACCGCACAAAAGTGCACCGTGATGGTTTGTGTCTAATTAATTTGAGGTGGGAACATAATCATCCGTTATCAGCGGCTGATGTTGTTCGCCACTATGCTGTTAGTTCCGAAACGGATGAGAAGATCCTGCAACTCTTCAGAAATGGACACAGCCCTAGCTCTGCTCTTGAGTGTGTTCGGATGGAATTGGAAGACAACATGGACGAAACTGAAAGTTTAGAGCAGCTTTTAGCAAACCGTTCAATCTGCCCAGACTACAGACATTGCCACTACCTTTTTGTGAAGGAATTTCGTAAGCAGTACGGTGACCAGCATTGTAACATTGATAAACTGGAAGAGTTTGCTCAAAGACTCAATCATGAAATAGGGGAGACATGTGTCAAAGTTAAATCATTCAATTCTGGACATCTTGTTGCCATCTGTACTCCACTTATGAAAAGGATTCACCAGTCCATACAAGACTCAAAGAAATGTTTAATATACATGAAGTAAACATGCAGTCACAGGACCCACACATCCATGGGCGGAGACCTAGGGGGGACAGGGGGGACGGTCCCCCCAACGAAGGTGTTGGGGGGACGGCCCATGCATTTGTCCCCCCCCCCCCAATCGTTGAGGGTCAAGACTATAAAAAAGAAAAGAAGGAGGAAAAAGGTCAACTTTTTGACGGCGAAAACAGAAAATTTCGTCGGGATTTGGCCGGATGACTAAAAAAAAGTCATCAACTTTTTGGGCGGCGAAAATAGAATTTTTTTGGAGATTTCGCCGGTTGTCAGAAATTTTTGCCGGAAAAAGATGGAAATTTTCCTGCGGCACTCAGCCATTCGTCCATCAGAAAATTTCCGCCCCCCCCCCCAAGTCTCGGCCCAGGTCTCCGCCTATGCACACATCTGGTGAGCTTACTGACCTGGGACAAGGTCTTCTCTTTATATAGCGGGAATAAACTACGGCTTTCGAATATCAGCCAGAGCTCATTCCCTGTTGCAGACTATATATATATATATATATATATATATATATATATATATATATATATATATATATATATATATATATATATATATATAAAAGCCGATATCTGTTGCCTATGAACACAGGCTTTTTGGTATTTTGAACAATGTGTGGCGTTGCAAAATATGTCATGTGTAAGCACAATCGGTCAAATTCAGGCGGGCGCAAATGCCCCCTCCCCCCAAATGACGGCCCTGTGTATTAGAGACGAAATTCGCGAAAAAGTTTTAATTTTCACGGTAGAATTTTTTTAAATAATGGCAGTAAATTCACGTGGAGAAATTGCCCGAAAATTGCGGCAATTCGTGGCATTTTGGAAAATTTACAGGAATAAATTAAAGCGCTATAACAACCCGGAAAATCCGAGATCGCAAACCGCAAATCGTCGATTGGAAACAAATTTTGATTAAATGTTAAAAAAAATCCTTTAGTTCCGAACTTTGCATTTCTCATGTGCGATTCGCATAATTATCTATAAAATGCTTAATAAATTTACGATTTATACTAAATGAGCCGGTTTTATTGGTAAATTACAGGACCATTTATTGCGTTAAGGCTTGTTAAAATACAAATGAGCGCAAATTATTATTGATCAAGCTGACATGTAATCGTCATTTACATATGAAGCTCCGCCCTGGTCTTCGCTGTATTCCATTTTGTATTCGCGCCTCCCGCCGCGGGGTGGCGCGACTGTGCGTCCCTGGGTGTTGAATCTCCGATATATTATCGGTGGACGCAGAAGAGTTGAAGGAGGCCATATTGACGGATCTCAACGGGATTGCAAAAGAATAGAATTATAATTAAATTACATGTTATAAATGTTGAACCTGTTGCCACTTTAGCCTGTTGCTAAGCGTGAGGTAGTAAGGAATCGTTAGGGACGATTCGGAGGTTCGTCTTGGTGTAGTAAGGCCAAGGAAATTGTAATTTAAGTGCATTCTGATTCTTGCGGCAGCCCGCGAATTCCGTTGACCAGTAACAAAGGCCTGTGACTATATAGAGAATTTATATAGCGCTTAGATTTATTTGATACAGTTCATTGTTGGCATTTGTAGCATGACTTGTAAGTTTGATCTGCCACTGTGAAGTGTAGGAAGGCGTTGCACGCCCAACTCTTTTGTACTAATTAAGAATTGTAATAAAGACTCCTTAGAAATGTGTGAGCGTTCACTGGCAGCTGAAGCAGCAGGTGCTGTAGAAGAGGGCGGTCGCCCTGAACATTTATATGGCGCCATAGAAGAAGAAGTAGCAGCTGCCTTGTTAGACTTGACTGACAGAAACATAACTTCTGACATGCGGTCTCATGACTCAACCCTTGAGAGAGATAGTTCAAAGTCTGTGGTGGTGAATGCAAAGAACCCTGGCTCCCTGCTTGATAAGTGGGGGGTTGCTATTTGCCCAATAACCGCGGATAGTCCTGCCTTCCCTCATCTTGGTACCTGGTCAGAAGAGTTGAGTTATGGGGCACATGGTAGAGTTGTGGGTTCGAATACCAGGGTTGGCCTGGAACCTATGCACGAGTATGGAGAGCTCCCGACTAGGAAATCATCTTATGTCAGCATGCCCTCCCGGGAAGTGGAATTCATCCCACAGCTAGCGTTGTCGCCCCAAGTAGATCCTACAATTACGGTGGGGGCAAGAAGGCAGTCCGCTACAATTGGTTCCAGAAGTGCAGGTGATAAATTACTTCCGGTTGTGCATGGATGTGACAAATGTTTGGATAAAGATGATTTTGGGATATGAAAGAGGTGATATTTCCTATGAGTGTATAGGTGGAGATGATGATGCAGAAGCGAAGTCGTCTCAAGAACAGTCTGTAAAGGAAAACAAAATGGCTGCATTTGAATCTAGAGTAAATTGGCTGAAAGCTAATTTAGATTGTCTAGTTGTAGATATGGAGAAGACAGCAGCAGCGACTGACGAGCCATGTCATACTCCTCGTCAATCGTTGTCTACTCTCTCTCGTCCTAGACCGGAGGCAGATCCCCCTCGCTCAGTTCCGCTGACCCGCCGAGACACAACCTCTCGTCGTCCCGAGCGTTCTGCGTCAGCGCCTGGAATCCGTCGTGCCGTTCCATTGGCTCAATCACCGACTCCCTTGCCTCGAGTCAGTGCTACGGGTAGCAGCAGGCTAGAGTACAACGCACCCAGAACGTCGGACCAGAAGACGAGGCGCAGACTGCCAACTCCTCCGGTCAACGAGGTCAAGGTCGAACCGCTGAACGTTGCGGTAACTTGTGTAACCAGCGCTGTGAATGAACAATCCAGTCCAGCAACACGTACGAACACTTCGGCAGATAATCACAAGCAGTTCATCGAACTTGGACATTACCGGCGTTCTTGCCCCTTCCTACGTGAGTTACCGGAAGATGCGGAGGCTGTAGCAAGAACTGAAACAAGAACTGAAACGGAAGCTGCAAATGTACGCTATGTCAGTGGCAGTACCTTTGCTTACTTACCGTTGAAAGTGAATGGTAAGCCGATTCTCGCTTTACTCGACACCGGAAGTGAGATGAACTTGGTTCCTTCTTCGCTCGTTCGTTCCACTGATGTCGTTGGGTCTGCGCAAAGATTACGAGCCGCAGAGGGGTCAGACATTCGAGTCCGGGGCGAAGTGACAGTCCGATGTCAAATCGAGGACTACCGATTTCCAGTGTCGTGTTTGGTCACCGACCAAATATCAGAGATGATTCTCGGGTTGGAATGGATGGAGAAGCAAGGTGCGCAATGGGATTTTATCAATCGTCGGATCAAGATCCAGAATCGCTGCTTCCCGGTCATCAGTCGACCTGGAACTAGTATGTGCAAGAGAATTGTGGTGGAACGTGACCCACTGGTTTCCACCATGTCCGACCAGTCCCTCTTGCAAGAAACTGTTGAGCGACCTGGCACGATTTCGGAGAGACAACAGGAAACGGTTGTAATGGTTGGCGAACCGTTACAACGAGGAGTGGTCCAGTCCAGTTCGTCAACACAGAGTCACGACACCTTCCCCACCCAGGTTGTGTCTCATCCTCAGCGGAACGAGAAACCCCTCCTGCCTCTGGTCACGCCCTCGAGTCCAGAACCCGACCCAGTTTCTGGTGGTTGTTCATTGGTTGTAGATCCTACGGTTGTAGATGTGTTTTGTAGGACTAATTTGTGTTCAAGGGATTTGAACTCGGTCCGGAGTCCCTGGAGGTCTGACCCTTTTTCAAACCTGACCAGTTTGAACCGGAACAGTCGCATAATGGCGACAGGTTTAGGCTGTGGCAAGAAGCCTAAGGTTTTAGTTCCTTCGGATGAATACAATGTTTAGTTTTAACTTTGATCTAGGTTAGATCATTGGGGGTATTTAAGAATTTTTGCTTGTCTGTTTGATTGTATTGCTGTTCTACTGCCACACAAAGAAAGGCAAAATGTTGTGTTTACATGTTGTTTTAATGTTTGATGTGTATAACCTTGATTGCAGTCCAATTGAGAATCGTGTAGCTTGTATTTTGGTAATTGACTAGTAAGTCTGATGTGTGCATTGCCCTGAGTAATTTGAAAATAAGCAAGTAAGTCGTAGACTTGTGGGCAAACTGGGGTTTTTGCAGGCATTAAGGATTACAGGTGAAGGTGAGGCTGGTGATCTGCTACTTCGTTACGAGCTGTAATCCGTCCAGTCTTAGGTATTGGTTTGCTCGGGTGTATTTTCCTGTGTGGAAATGTGATGTAGAGGTCAAGGTTTAGGTCATGGAGTAAATCCGTCCTAGTTCTGCATTAGGTACGCTTCACTAAGCGATAATTCCTGGTGTAGGTAGCTTCAGCCTTGATGTAATGTGCTATGCCTGTGATGATGATTGGTTGCCAATGTTTATGATCTGATCTTACTGAAGAATTACTTCTGTTGCAATGTATTGATAGTAGATGATTGAATGCCTGTTGAGCACTGCATACATTCAAGGTTAGGCTTTGGTGAGAAGCCTAGATTTTTGTTCCTTTGGATGATGATTTTAGTTACTGCATTTTGATCTGAGTTAGATCATGATTATAGATAAGAAATGTGTACTTGTTGTTTCTCATGTGATTTTATTGAATGCCAAAAGTAAGGCAAAATGTTGTGTTTCTCTGTAGTATGGTAGATTTGATTTGCATAATTTGATTGAAACTGCTATGATCTGAAATTATGCTAGATTTTAGATAGTCAGAATTTTGTGCAAGAAGTGTGATGTGATGTTAGTGTGATGTGCTGGATAAGATTGTTGTGAGGAGCTGGTGAATTGGGCTAGTGGTTTAGGCAGGTCCTAGGGTTGCACACAATGGTGAGACTGGTGGCCTTGGTGTAGCGAGCTGTAATCAGTCCAGTCCCTGTTATTGGTTAGCTCTGGTAAACTCCTTCCTGTTTAAGGTTGTGATGTTGTAGGCCGGTTAGGATTTTGGAGTAAAGCCGTCCTAAGTCCCTTGTGTAGGTGACCTCTGCCTTGTTTACATTGTTAGTGTAGTTCCTAGGTAGGTCAAGTTACTGACCTATGTGTAAACTGATGTTTTTGCAGGTCATAAGGATTGCATACAATAGTGAGGTGGTGGCCTGGTGTAGTGAGCAGTAATCAGTCCAGTTAGTTACTGGTTTGCCTGGTTGTACTCCTTCCGTTGAGGTTGGATGTCGTTGGCCAGTTGAGGATTTTGGAGTAAAGCCGTCCTCTGTAGTGACCTCTGTCTTGGTGTAATGTGGTTGACCTGTATTAATATTCTGATTGCCAAAGTTTGTGATTTGCATTTGCTGAAGAATTATTTCTATGTCAATGGATGGTTGATGATGGTGTTTGAAAAGCCTGTAGTTGAAAGTTGTGAATGTAGAGTGTTGCATTGAATTCAGTTGACTGTTGAATTAGTCTAGCTCTGTGTAGCAGTTGAACAGTTGAGCAGTTGTGCTAACGAGTTGGATTAGATCTGCATTTAATTTCTGTTGCTGAAGACTTTCATTTGATAACTGTACTACATTGAAATGTTTCAGTTAATAAGATTGTATTGCCTCTGTGTATTAATCAAAGTGCTTGTGTCAATGTGAAAGGAAATCCCTTCTGTGAGTTCTATTTATGGAAGCATTGTGACGTCATGTCAGGTTCTATTTTTAGTCTTAGGAAAGCCCTGCTGTGTTAATGGTGCTGTGTTTCCTTAAAGTAGGTCATGTTTACAACTGACCAGACTTGTGTTGATGATCTAAAAATAGCGTGCTGTGCTGTGTAGAAATGAACGTAAATAGAAAGTGTTTGATTTGATGCACTTGTTTGATATACTGTATTTGTATGTGTAGTTAAGCAGAACAGTTCATTAATGATAAATTAGTTCCTTGATGACTCTTGAACAGAATTAAGTTGCAATTGGTGTAATTTAACTGTTTTATGGAACTGAAATGCTGCTGTTTTAGCATGGACATTTGAGAACTGCTAGTAACTTTGTGAACTCTCATAAGAGTAGTTAGATTAATGTAAGTTCGTGACCTCGTCTTGTATAGAGGCCGAACCCTCTCTGAGTAGGATTTAGCTTAATTCCAGGAGGAATTCGGAATTTCTCCCTGTGGAAGAAATTTGTCTGGTCGGTGGATATTGTAGAGATGTTGATCTCTACAGATTATTGTATAATAAGTAAGTAATTATCGCCCCTTTATAAAATAGCTCCCGCCGCGGGGTGGCGCGACTGTGCGTCCCTGGGTGTTGAATCTCCGATATATTATCGGTGGACGCAGAAGAGTTGAAGGAGGCCATATTGACGGATCTCAACGGGATTGCAAAAGAATAGAATTATAATTAAATTACATGTTATAAATGTTGAACCTGTTGCCACTTTAGCCTGTTGCTAAGCGTGAGGTAGTAAGGAATCGTTAGGGACGATTCGGAGGTTCGTCTTGGTGTAGTAAGGCCAAGGAAATTGTAATTTAAGTGCATTCTGATTCTTGCGGCAGCCCGCGAATTCCGTTGACCAGTAACAAAGGCCTGTGACTATATAGAGAATTTATATAGCGCTTAGATTTATTTGATACAGTTCATTGTTGGCATTTGTAGCATGACTTGTAAGTTTGATCTGCCACTGTGAAGTGTAGGAAGGCGTTGCACGCCCAACTCTTTTGTACTAATTAAGAATTGTAATAAAGACTCCTTAGAAATGTGTGAGCGTTCACTGGCAGCTGAAGCAGCAGGTGCTGTAGAAGAGGGCGGTCGCCCTGAACATTTATATGGCGCCATAGAAGAAGAAGTAGCAGCTGCCTTGTTAGACTTGACTGACAGAAACATAACTTCTGACATGCGGTCTCATGACTCAACCCTTGAGAGAGATAGTTCAAAGTCTGTGGTGGTGAATGCAAAGAACCCTGGCTCCCTGCTTGATAAGTGGGGGGTTGCTATTTGCCCAATAACCGCGGATAGTCCTGCCTTCCCTCATCTTGGTACCTGGTCAGAAGAGTTGAGTTATGGGGCACATGGTAGAGTTGTGGGTTCGAATACCAGGGTTGGCCTGGAACCTATGCACGAGTATGGAGAGCTCCCGACTAGGAAATCATCTTATGTCAGCATGCCCTCCCGGGAAGTGGAATTCATCCCACAGCTAGCGTTGTCGCCCCAAGTAGATCCTACAATTACGGTGGGGGCAAGAAGGCAGTCCGCTACAGTACTAAGGACTATAGGATTTCGTTTTGATGCTCTTATTTCTATGCGACAATTTACAACAGGTTAAATCATCCTCCAAACCCCTTATAGTCAGTTTGATTCGGTTGCTTGTAGGCTTGCTCAAGGTTGAGTAAACACCCGTAAGCGTAATGCAAATCGCCCATAATTCTCAGCGTCACAGAAACGCTACGTGTTATAATCTACTGGTAGCCTACTTAGTGAATTAAAATTCCCATGATTGGTTGGCCAATTTCGGTTCGCGGTAATCTACGACGACCTTAAAACAGTCCTTGGTAATTTGTCTTAAAACGAGTCATTTTTTTACGGCAGCTACTGCCAACTAGCGAGTAACTGTAGTGCATTGGATAAATCGGCGGACCCAGGTTCGAGCCCCGTATTCAATTCAATTCTCGTCTAATCAGCACTTCAGTCTGGCAGAACGCCAGATGTAGGCCTACTGTAAGCCTAGGATGGACGTGCTTTATTAGCGCCGTGATATTGCAGGTCAGCGGCGCCCGCAGGCGTAGGCACGTACGCAAGTGCGTACAGCGCGATGACTAAAAAAAAAGTTCATCAGTTTTTTCGGCGGATGGAAAAGGTATGTTTTTGGAAAAATTTGGCTGACGACTAAAAAAAAGGTCATCAGTTTTTTCGGCGGATGGAAAAGGTATGTTTTTGGGAAAAATTTGGCTGATGACAAAAAAAAGGTCATCAGTTTTTTCGGCGACTTTGACGAAATTTTTTTCCCTGTTCCCCTCCATCGAAAATGTCTGTGCGTACAAGAAAAAAATCCTGCGGGCGCCGCTGTTGCAGGTTGTCTGTTCTGTTAGTAGTTAAGATCGTTAATTAAGATAACTGCATAACTTGTATTATGGACAGCTCTGTGCGTTTGCAGGCGTTTCGTTAAAGAAAAATATTATTATTGGATTGACTACTGTAACTCGCTAGGTGGTGTAATTTGGAGATCAACGGACGCGAGTTCAATTCCCGAAAGCCCCCACCCCATAGTAGGATAGACGTGCTTTTAAGACTGCTATCAGCGCCCTTGTATTGCAGACCGTCTGTTCTGTCAGTGGTCAAGATTTGTGGTTTGCGTTCTTGTGAATAATAATTATTGTTTTTTAATCGCATAGGCCTAACTGTACACTGTAGGCCAATGCTTAACCGGCTGCGGTCTGTCAACCGGATTGTTCAATAAAGGCAACAGTTGTGCTGTATTACAAATCTGTGTTGCATCTCTCAACCTAATTCGTCCATCGTAGCAGCTTCGCTTTGGTCTTGACAAATAGGTCTAGCTAATTTCCGATCTGAAGCCACACTCTTAAGTTGGTGCTCTGTAAATATTTACGGCAGGTCAAAGATTAACCTTCTTCCGCCTTAAATTTTTTTACAGGCTTGCCAAAATTATATCTGTGCCTTGGACACTCAAGAGGTCCACCACTCAACGTTCCTTATAAAAAAGGCTTATAGACTGAGCTCATAGGCCTATTTCTTAACCCAACACAAACTTCTAGAAAATATAACTTTCTCGTCTAGGGCTGCCATTAAAGTAAACTTGGCAGACTCCCACCTTCACTCTTAACTTCCACAGGTAGATTATTATTGTGGGTCTTAGGCATATTGATAAAAATATTCACTTTCCAAGCATACATGTCCATCCAACTCTTGCTCTGCCCTGCTCCGAAACACACATAATCACCTCGTGAAAACCGAGAAGAGTAGTCCCTTGAGACCTAGTCTTGAGACAGCCATGGGTACAGTGTCAGTAACCTCCTGTTCTTAGCCTTAGAGGTGGGGGGGCATGGGCGCACACAGATATTTTTACAGGATGGGGACCAACACAGTGGTCACTGTAATTTTTTTAGCAAGAGCTTCAAAATGAAAAGCAGAAATTTTTAACAGAACATGCATGGGCAGCTTCATAGAGGTTTCGAACTGTAAATTTCTCAATTGCACTTTGTTTATCAATAGTGCTATAGGTTGAGGAAAATTGTTAAAAACCAAATAGTAGAAGTTTTAAAATAAGTGTCGATTTTCCAGGGGGGAAGCGTGGCGCCGCCTCTTGCCCTATGTGCGAACGCCCATGCATGAATGTGGGTGGCCAGTACTCCTTGCTGTCTCATCACCTCACCAACAGTCGGTGCACTATGTTGTAGCCGAGTTGGTTAGGGGGGCTGTACACGGAGTGGAAATCCAAACCAAATTCCTGCACTGGAGGGGATTTCAACCCTGACCTCTCAATTAATTGTACACCATGCTAACCATCAGGCTACAGAGTGGTTTATAGCCTGATCAAATTCTTCCCTGAAGACGATCCAACAAACAATAATCTGTCAACCTGTTATACAATCGTCTGGCTGCTAACCTCGCAGATTTCTCAACCATTTCAGCATTCTCAACTTCACTACTTGCTCACAATACAACCCAACAAAGACGCGATTGTTCACACAACTCATAATAACTTGCATACTGTGCATGGACATATTCTGATATTACTGAATCTCTCTCCATCGTATATTCTTTAAAAATGCCTACCCAGATTTTCAAATCGTAATATCATCGTATATGATAAACAAGGATTTAAGGTCCCATAAATTTCATTGGCCTTCCCAGTCCTCTGTGAATTACGAATTGAGGCGTCTGTATTTTGGAGAAGCAAGACGTAACCTGAGGGACACCAATGGTACGCTCACTGAAGCCTCATAGTTTTCAACTCTATCCATCCCATTTTCTCATCTCCGTACCACTGACTGGCCAAAAAAACCAAGAACACCAAATTTACCGGATTTAAGATTTAAATAAGATACACGTAGGAAAACGTACAGCTAAAGCAAGCATAGATGACACATTTATTTGTTAATTTTACATCAAGAATATTGGCTCCATCCATCCAGCGTTGCGCACGTCGTCGTCGATCCGTCCCGCTCTCTCCGGACTCGTTCCACCACTCGCCAGAAAAATCAACTGAAGCGTTACACAACTCGTTCAAACATTGACGCCAAATATGCATGCATAAAGACCATTCGAATTCACAACTATTGTAATCATAATCTATGGGAAAAAGATCATCATCATCATCATCATCGTAGTAGTAGTAGTAGTAGTAGATTACTCGTAAGACAGCAGCCATCCAACTGTTAAATATCAGCTGCCAGTGCTAAGCTACACAAACTTCGGCGGAAAGTCTAATTAAAATGTCTCGGCGCACGATAGCCGCGTTACCTGCTGTGCCATCAAACTAATCGTGTGCGTTTCGCTCGCCGCCTCTCTGATCAAAATGTCACCAAAAGAAAAGCGTGTCACAAGATAGCAATCAGAAAGTTGCAAGACGGCACATGTCCAGCGTCGGCTGTTCAGTGATTCGGCAGCCATTGACTCCAAGCCTTGAACACACACACACACGAAAGACATCAGGATGATCATTTGGTGGCACAAGAATTTCAATACAACATTCCACTGTTCAATTACGCAGCATATGCCTTTCAATTTCATCGTTGTAGATCCCCTTTCAATCATTTTTTGTTAATTAGCACATGGACAAAAATTTCTTGCTGCTAAAATAGATGAGCTGCTTTATGCAGAGGTTGAAGGAGAGCGCTACAAGGGGTGGTTTCAAGGATTGACACCGGTAATTATGAAGAGAAAACCTATGGCTCCAAGTCCAGATTTCAGCACGGATCAATCCAGATTTTGAGGCTGAAATTTAACCTCTGACATTTGGAGAATTACACCTGTCGATCATTCTATCCTATTATTATTGCGCCATTATTATTACTAATTTCTTGTAGCAGTGGTTTATGTGGCTTACATTACACATATAGCATACAACAAGATAGATTTCACAATGACGCCATGTAGACCGGGGAGTGACTTTGGTCAGCTAGTCCGACCCCACTTGACCCTAAAGTGACTTGAAGTCGACTTCTCGGCGTCAAAACGACTTGACCCGACTTGGCAGAAAAACAACCGACTTCCGACTTGGGCCTAAATAAATTTGTAAAAAGCGCAAGGTCTAAGATAAAGTAGCAGACCGCGGACTGCATTGTTGCACTGAATGGCGTGTTATGATAAGCCTAATTTGGAATTCTGTTTTCATAATTATTTGGCCACTAACATCATTTCGCAACTTAGCATATAGCATTGCCAGCGCATCATCCTACAGTAGGTTACTACAGCTGCTAGGCCTACTCACTGACAGTAAAGTCTTTCATTGTCCAATTGGCCCTACAATAGTTTTCCGTCTGCAGACAACTCCAGATGCAGCGCTCCAAAGTAGCGCCAAACTATCGATTTATTATAGGCCTAGGCCTTGTAGATCCAGCTTTCCTTGCGCCGAATTCACTGACCACTAGAAGTTCACTGATTGCTTGATAAACACACGTGCTGATATTTTAGTAACATTTTGTTTCACCATTTTAATTAAGCGCATGCCTAAGTGTGACGTTTAAGCATAAAATTACAAATTATATGAATAGATAGGCAGACGGCAGTCTGCACGATAACCTATAGCGGCAAAATAATCAGTAGCCTCTGTTTAGCAAGGGCCTAATTCATTTTTGTAAACACACTAGGCAACAAAAGCTGCTTAAATGTTGTCACAATCATTGGTTTGAAGTGACAAATTTAACTATGTTTGTGTCTCAAGTCGGTTTAAGTCGACTTGAGGTAAAACCAACTTCAAGTGACTTCTATCTACAAAATTCGACTTGGGGTCAGTTGCGGTGAGCAGAAACGACCCGACCCGACTTGGGATGACCAAGTCGACTGGGGTCGACTTATTGGGGTCGACTCCCAGGTCTAACGCCATGCAACAGAAACATAACAACACAAAAATACTTGCATGATGGCAATGAAACTATACAACAAGACCATTAGCAACCCATAGAACACTTACAACATGATGACAATGACATCATATAACAAGAAGGTTAGCATCACATAAAACCAATTATAACATGATGACAATGACATCATAATAACAAGAACGCTAGCAACACATAAAACACTTACAACATGATGGTCAGCCAGTGGCACCCCTCCACCACCCGGTAACTTCAGATGCTGGTTCTCCCACGACCCCTCGACATGTCCCCCACCGGCGGCATCGCTGAGAACAGCACCCGTCCCAGACGCAGCGTAAAACGGTGCGGCTGGATTCATGGCCTGCAGCGGACCGGGCATCATGCCGTTCGTGAAGATGGGATGACCCCCGTGCGACATCAAAGCCGGCTGATTCTTTTGCAAAAAACAAAACAAAACACCGGCTTACGTTACGCATTCTAGCCATGTCATCTATCTGCACATTGAACTATTCATACCATAATCTATTTGTACCTTGAACTATTCATACCTTAATCTAATTGTACCCTGAACTATTCGTACCATAATCTATTTGCACCTTGAACATATTCATACCTTAATCTATTTGTACCTTGATCTATTCATACCCTAACCTAATTGTACCTTGAACTATTCATACCATAATCTATTTGTACCTTGATCTATTTATACCTTCATATATTTGTACCTTAATATATTTGTACCTTCATCTATTTATAGCTTGATCCATTTGTACCTTGGTCATAAACCATTAACCCACCATCAGGCTTTCCTAATATGGACCTGTCCCTCAGTGTGGAATGATGCTCCCCCTCCAATTTGTAGCTCAGGATTCTGATGGAGAATTCAACTGCATCTTTTCGCTGATTGAAGACCTCTCTCTTTTCGTGGGCCTGTCACGCTCAGAGTGCTTCTGAATAGCTCTGCTGCCACTAGAGGCGCCTTATAAATGTTTTAATACACAACAATACAACACAATACTAAACATGACAACTCGGAAATCTATGCAAATTGTCGCTAAAGAGTAAAAGATGTTACATTAATTGTTTTCATATACACTAACACACACCACAAAAAGAGTTCTTCAAGAGTCTTAAAAGTATTACACAATCGTATATCAGAACCTCTTCTATGTACACTAAATTTTTTTGTTACAGTAGATACATATAAAGAAGTCATTACATGGAGGCTGGAGCCAATCTTTTTGCCTTCCACTATTTCCCTCCCCTTAGCAATTGTTTCAATGGCTGGCACGCTATTCTCTAATCTACTCAAACTTGCTCATACCTGAAGTCCCCGATCGAAAAGCGAATCCATGATTGTTGAATGAGCCTGTGCCATCATTTCTGGACCAAAAGCTTGTGGCATGAGGGCTTGAGGAGGTGGAGGCGGTACGCTCATTATCTGCGGGCATTCGTCGGCTCCGTCACCCTGCGGACCTGAAATCAACGATGCAGGTGCAGACGCAGTACTACCTCGAATCCAATCGCCACTCCCATCTATATCACACATAAACAGCATTACAGGTACTTAGTAGGTACTACTTAGTTAGCTTATAATATCGCATCGCTCTAAAAGTTAGCTCTCGCTCTGCTGCGTAAGACAGTTTGGTTATTCATAAATAATTTGTCTTCCAGGTCATTTCAGCATGTTGTAATTTTTACCAGAATGCACAATTAGTTTGATAATAATTTCCTACATGTTGGAGCTTGCCTTGGTTGAGTTTGCAGGCTGGATCTAGCCTTCATTTCTCCTTCATTCGTTCATTCTATGGGTTTATATAGCGTCCCTTCAAGAAACCTACTCATGAGGAGCACTCAAACCCAGTCACGGCAAAAGAAAAAATACTTGAAGAGATTTACGAAGCAAAGTTTGATTGGTCAGATGGTATATACAGAGCTTTGAAGGAAGGGAGCTCATTCCAGATGGATGGCCCTTGTGGATGATGTTGTACGTGATTGACAACAGTATTTTCTTCACAAATCAACTTAAATTGCACGCAGTGCCACGCATGCATGTGGAGTAACCAACCATCAGTCGTCCCAATGGGCAGTCACGTCTTGGATCTACACACATGCATATAAATGCCAAACACAGCCGGATCAAGGCCGTAGCTAGGTTTTTTTTGGGTGTTTGAATACCCCCCGAAATGGAAAATGTGAAAAATAATAGAATGCATTTACGAGCACATGATGTAATAACCATGAAATAAAGCCATGAAAACACCCCCCAAAATGGAAAAATCAGAATTAATTAATTGGTGACTTTTTCTGAAGATTTCGGCCAGATTATATAAAAAAGGTCATCGGTTTTTCTGGAAGGGAAATTGGTGACTTTTTTGAAGATTTCGGGCGATGACTAAAAAAAGTCATCTTTTTGGGAAGGGAATTTGGTGAAACACCCCCCCAAATCAAATCCAGGCTACGACCTTGAGCTGGGTAATGTCATCTAAGTGCACCGACTGCATGCTCCATCACAAACGTAAAATATCCAATGTTACAGCAAGTTATCTATCATCTCAAAGCATTACATTAGGAATATCGAGACTAGAACTGACCACTGGCTATTTGACATGTTGACCACTGTGGGATGGGAGCCATGCTGTTGAGGATGAAGTTGTATCCAGGCTGTCGGTTAGTCAGAATTCGTTGTTTCTTCGTGCTGCGCTCTGTTCCGATCGGTCTGAGCAGACGTCGCTCCTCGTGCAGCTGCTGTTCCGTGTTGGGAGATGATGGACTGCTCGATGTCGGAGTGCCATCCTCAGCGGCGCTCACCACTGGCACCACGCCATCTGCAAGACAATTAAGACAATGACTGAACCACCTGCTTTGTTCTAAACATTTCCATCACTTTTATAAACGGCTCCAGGATAATAATCCCCTGTACAAGAACCCCGGGACAATACCCCCATTATAAAGAAAATAACCCCCATTATAAAGACAATAATAACCCCCCATTATAAAGACAATAACCCTCATTATAAAGACAATAACCCCCATTATAAAGACGTCCTACACATTTACACCCCACCCCTACTGATATATCAACTATATAAATAATAATATTATGGTAATAATATTAGGGCTGTTGATTAATCGCGATTAGCGCGTGCGATACGCATTAAAAAAGGTTTGCGATCAAAATTTTTAACGCATTAATCGTTAATTAGATCCGATTAAAATAGAATAAACGGCGATAAACCCGTTTTAAACGGAATGTTTATACTTGAAGCTAGTGATACATTCTTTGTAAATATTGCCATAAGGAATTTGAGTGTTATGGTAGCAATTCAGCGCTACATCATCGCTACATCATCGCTTGCATGCGAACCAAAACATGTGTTTATCACTAACGATTGGCGGTCGACATCGGCCCCTAAAGTTGTTTCAACACCCCACCAGACTATGTACATTGGTTGAACTTCAGGATGGCAAGAAAAATTGACCCAGGTTTCAAATAATATCTTAAATGCTTACAGAAGGACAAAAGAGACGAGGTTTGGCAAAAGCTGACCAAAATTCTGACCAAACTGATGAGGTTCAAAAGGACAAATGTGACCCGTCATAACGAAATGAGTCGCTAAGGACTTTTTGAGTATTTTGAGTTATGTATTCCACGTTATTCGATGCTAAATTACCTTCAAAATGAGCTATTATGTATCAAAATCGACCAATTGTTTGTGGAGATATAACATTTTTAATCGATTGACCTGTGAATTTGTGAAATAAAAAATTATGGGAAAATGCGATTTTCTGAATTTTTATATTGGTTTTAAATCTTATTGGCCATTTAATTTGCAAAATAACATATTAAAAACGGCAAAATAAAATAAGTTTTAATATTTTATTGATACATTATATAATGTAAATTGCAAAAATGCAAAAATCGCAAAATCAATAAGTTGAGGTTGCACACCTTTAATAGCGATTTGCGGCGTTCTGCAATGAGCGACTTCCGACTCATTTCGTCATGACGAGTCACAAATGTTAATTTAACAAGAGCATCTCTTGAACAGGACAATGAAGGCCTAAAGAAGCTGGTTTGCCTAAACAATTATCTGAATAAATAATTAATTCTGATAGTAAAAATCGATCGTTTAATTTATACATTCTTTGTGTGCTAAAGATGGCTGAAATTAAACAAATCAACGGATTTTGAGCAGTTGACTGATTTGAACTGTGTTTTAATATTTCATGTTAAAAAAAACTGCTACAAACAATGAAATCCTGAAATTCAATGGACCAAAGCCAAAGTTTATTGAAGTTGTTTGTAATCGAAAGTAGGGCATATATTATACATTTATTCGTTTATGCTTAAGGGTTTTTAGAAAAATATTAAGATTGATATAAATATACTTGAAGGAAATGTGTTGCGATTAATTTGCAGCTAACTGCGATTAAAAAATTAATTGTGCGATTAATTTTTTAATCGAACAACAGCCCTAATAATAAATAATGTATATTATTCATAGTTTACATATTAATTTATTTTGCATAATTTCATCAGAGAACCATGATGCAACATAGCAAGCATGAAATTAAATCTGCATGTACTGCATCAGTACAGGGTGTGTGTGTTAATGTCTGGTTTTTTTGGCATGGGGTTATGGCACGGCCGGGGGGGTTTATTATCCTGTTACCCTACAGACATCTGACATCTACATTGTCCCCCATCTACATTGTCCCTGTGGTAAGGTCCACTGGTTTCCACAGGAGATTTATCTCAGACTTATATAAAGTCTTTCATTACTAAACAAATTAACTAACGAAAACATTTTGCAGTTGCTGCATGCCTACCTCGAAGGTATATCGCCGAATGCGGCGCGCCATCCATAGACAGCATCTCGGACGCCATGACTGTGTTCGGCAGGCTTGGCACCTGGATGCAGTCCGCCGGCGGTGGAGCATAGAGAGCCATGCCGTCAGAGAATCGCTGCGCCATCATTGCCGGCGTGCCCGGATGGAGACCGAAGGGCAGTGCGGTAGACATCGAGGGACCCAACGGGCCGTAGTGCATGGGGAGCGGTACGGGATGCGGGGGAAAGAAGTACGGGCCGCCGGACATGTCGTTGACTTGGGCGACCTTGGCCGTCGCCGGGAGACTGGACGCCGTCTTCGACGTGAAGTCGGGGGCGTTCGGGTTGAGGTTGCTGTCGATGTGCGGCAGGGTCATTGGGTTCTTCGACGACGTGTACTCCTCGCGTTGGTGCGACTGCGACCTTGGTGAATCGTTGCTGTCGCTTAGGTAGGACGATGACGGCTTTGAGGAGGAAGACATTCCGGGTAGGGTACCACCGTCCATGTACTGCAGCATAGAATGACTTTCCGACATGTGCTCCTGGCCGCCGACACCGCTGTTCCCGGGGGAGAGGTCATCTTTAGGTTCGCTATCCACCGACTTCGCGCTGCTTCCGCCGTAGCCAAAAGGTTTAGCGTACGGACCACCGCCGCCGATCGGACCGTGATCCTGGGTTCCGTCGGACGCCTTATGTCCCCCGGCTTCGGCACGCTGTGGGGACGACATGGTCTGCACAACCTGTTGCCCCATCGGACGATATCCTGGCGCCTTTGCCTGCAGAGCCGAATCCACCGTTGCGTCGGACGATGGCAGCGTCAGAACCATCGAACTCGTCACTTGACTCGGCGCGCACGTCAGGACGACCCCGGCAGCGGCAACGCTGGCGAAGTTCATTCGGTTTTCCTTGCCTTTCAAGATGGCCGATCCGGAGAAACTGTTGTTGAATGGCGAGTACTCTCCACGCACCATCGGCGGTGTGTCCGCGTGGCTGTTGAAGTTCTCTTTCCCGCTGAACGAGTGCGTCACCATCTGGCTCGACGTCACGATCGGCAGCGGAAGGTGCTCCAGCTTTGTCATCGGAACTTGACCTCCAACGACCGTTGACCTTGACGTGACGACGTCCGATGCAGTCAGGTTCTTCGTCGGCTCTCTCGTTGTCTCCACTCGGCCGTGCACGGCCGACGCCGTCGTCAGCTGGACCGTGGCCGTCTGCTGAACCGTGGTGGCGTTAAGGCATGCGCCTGTGACGGACGACGCAGCGACAGTGCAGGTGCTGGACGTGGCCGTGTCCTTGCGTGCGCCGGTGGGCATTGCGCTCGACGTACGGCTGTTCTGGAAGCTTCCGTTGCGCTTCGCCTGGTGCTGTGCGACGCTGACGGGCGTCCACGCTCCGATCTCAAACGACTGGATGAGCTGCGGCTTCGCCACCTCCTCTCCTGTATGGCTCACCGCGGGAGGATTGATCCAGTGGATCGACCCCACCGGGGACATTCCAACAACCGGCTGCGTCTGCTGAACGCCGGTCACGGTCACGCACTGCGTCAGCTTGTTCGCCGTAGCGGTCAACGTTCCAGTCGACAGGTTCGTTCCACTGACGGACAATCCCAGTTTCGCCGCGCTGTTCTTCCACGGGTTCATGGTGGCGCTGTCGAAGAGCGCCGCCGTGGTTGCTGGCGCCGACGACGACACGCTCTTCAACTTGAACATCGGAATAATCTGCTCGATGTCTTTGTCCGGTTCCCTCAGCAGCGTCTCGATGAGGTCGTAGGCCAACCGTGTTGCCTCCACCGAACCGCGTATCGTCATGATTCCGTCGGACGAATTCTTCAGCTTGTCGAGGTCGATGTGCGCTCCGGACGCCTCCCGCACGCGGTTGATGTTGCACCCGGCGCGTCCGATGATCCGGCTGATCGACTTTCCGGGGACGTTTATCTTTCGGCACTTCCGTGTCACCTCCGTCCAGCCCTGCTCGCGTCTCGAACCCTTCTTCGGGCTGGTGACGCTGGCCGGGCGCAGCAGCGCCGTCGTGACGACGGTCATGGCCCTCGAAGTCGACGTCACCTGTATGACTGGTGCGACGGCCGCTTTCGGTTTCGTGATCTGACCGGCCGCTTTGCCGTCGGCCGACTCTCGCGACTGCGGAAGGGTGATCTTTACGCTTGAGGTCGATGGAAGTAACACGAAGTCGTCGAGATCGCCTATGCCGGTTGATGTAAAGCTTGAGACTTGGTAAGACTTGACCGACGACTTCTCCTTCTTAATGAAACTCTCCTCCTCGATGACTTGAATAGTGGTGCAGCTCTTGTTTTCGCTCCGTGCGAACTGCGGGACGACCTGCGCAATGGCCTTGGTTATCATCGGAGCGGCCGACAGTATCGGAGTGACCAGTGCATGGTTGAACTGCGAAACAACAATTGGCTTTGTCTCAATCACTGGTGTGCTCGTGCACACCCTCAGGGATTCCACCAGTCCCTTAGCATCCGGAGTTCCGTCCTTGTTTTCCGGTTTGTTCTTGCTGTTCTTCTTGTTCTTCCGCGACTTCCTTCCGCCGGACAGCTTCGCATCCGGGTTATTTATCGGCAGCGAATTCTCGTTCTCCAGTTGCGTATCCGTCTCTTCCGGTTCCTCCTGTTTGATCATCTCCATCCGGACCGTGTCCTCCGCCGGCTGCGGACTCGCATCCTCCGACGAATCATCATCGTTCTGGTCGTTGTCGGCGCCGTTCTCGCTCAGCATCCCGTTAATATCGGACAGATCCTTTTCCGACTCCTCCTGCCTCTTCTTCTTCTTCTGGCGCTTCTTCTCCCGCTTCCTCGCGAGCGCCGCCTTCTTGCTCTCCTTCCGCGATTCCTCGAGCGCCAGCTCCTGCAGCAGGTTGTTGGCGTTCTTGTTCGCCTCCGCCGCCTGGCGGTCCTTCGCGCTGACAATCAGCTCCATGCACTGCTGGCACTTCTTCAGCAACTCCTTGTCGGTGATCGTCTGCTTCGTGCGCTGGCATTCCAGGTCCGACGGAAACTGCGTCACGTGCCTCACGAGCCACTTGACGACCTTGACGTGACCCTTCCGAAACGCCGCCATGAGGCAGGACACCTTCCGGTTGTCCTGGCTGTCGACGTCCGCCTTCGCGTTCACCAGCAGCTGCACGACCTCCAGGTGACCTCCGTTGCAAGCGAGCCACAGCGGCGAATTCCCCTTCTTGTTCTTGACGTCGATTGCGGCCTTGCGATTGATGAGCAGCTCAACGAACCGGAAATGACCCTTGTCGGCCGCAATGGTCAGCGCCGTGTCGCGGGACGACGGGACGGGCGGGGCATTCACGTCGGCTCCCTTATCCAGTAGAACCTTCCCGACCTCGACGTAACCTCCAGAGGCGGCCTCCATCAACGGTGTGAGCCCGGTCTTGGCGCGATGCTCGATGTTGGCCTTGCGATCGACCAACAGACTGACGACGTCGTGTCGGCCCTGGAAGCAGGCGAGAGTGAGGGCCGTATTGCGGTTCGTCTCGATCTGGGCATTGATGTCACTGCCCATGTCCAGCAGCAGACTCACTGCCTGCACATGCCCGTTCATCGCGGCCAGCATCAGCGGCGAAATGCCGAGCTTGCTTCCCGTCCGCGAGTTGATCTCGGCGCCGTGCGTCAGCAGCAGCTTGATGATGTTGACGAAGCCGCCGGACGCGGCCAAACTCAGCGGGGTGTAGTCGGACACGTTTCGGTGCTCCTTGTTGGCGCCGCGAGACAATAGCAACTCCACGACCTCGAACCGCCCGCTCGAGCATGCAAGCGACAGCGCCGAATCCTTCGTGCGTTCGGATTGCGCCTCGATGTCGGCGGTGTGATCCAGCAAGATCTCCACGACTGCTTTGTGACCTCCAGTCGCAGCCAGTATAAGCGGCGTAAATCCTTTCTTGTCTCTGTGCTCGATGTTCGCTCGCCTTGACAGGAGAAGGCTCACGAGCTCCGTGTGTCCGCCGGAGCATGCAAGCGTAAGAGCCGTGTCGTGGTTGGCCTCCGTCTGTGCGTCCACCTCGAGCAACGAGTACGCCTGTGGTGTTCCCTGCGGCGACGCCGGGGAGCAGTTCGGGGAGAGTGCCGCCGACGATGAGGATGGTGTAACCGCCGCGTCCACGCACTCGAACCCCGAATTGGTGGAGGCGTTGGTGCCGACCGTTCCGCTCGACTTGATGTGAGCGTCGAGCGAGCCGAGCTGTTGGCTGATCTGGTGCAGCTGGAACTGCTGCTGCTCGTTCGGCTGGTACTGGATCTGAGCGTTCGCCTTGCTCGCCGCGACCTTCTGCATGTTTCCGGGAAAGCCGGCCGAGAACGGCCCGCTGTTCAGCATGGACACGGCGGAGGTAGGCTGCGTGCCGGGCGCCAGGCCGCACATCTGGACCTGCTTCAGCTGCTTCTGGTGCTGCTGAAACTGCTGTGCCTGTAGCACCTGCTGGAACTGCTGAGCTTGATGTAGGAGGTCTTGCGTCGTGAGCTGCGAGGCCGATCCGGCCACCACGGCAGGAGCGCCGCCGGCCGGGTGAACCAACTGGCCGGATGCTGTGGCCACCGTCGCCGCCGGTGTCATGCCCTGCTTGTGCTGCAGCAGCTGCTGGAGTTGATGCGCCGTCTGCAGTTGGTACTGAAGCTGCTGAGCCTGCTGGAGCAGTTCGTGCTGCTGAAGATATTGCTGGCTGAACGGTCCCTGCTTCAGCTGCTGCTGCTGCTGTTGTTGTTGTCCCTGGTGCAGTTTCAGCTGCTGAAGATCAGTGCCAACTGATGACGTGCCACCACAGTATGCAGGTAGACAGATGTGCTGCTGCTGCTGCATATTTGGAAAGAGGCAGTTCGGCATCAGCGGCTGGTGGGAGAGCGCCATTGGTTGCTGCTGCTGCTGTTGTTGTTGCTTAGCACCAAGCAGCAAGCCGTTCGTCTGACTGAGGTTCTGAAACACGATTGAACACAAATCTTGATTATAATCTCCGTCACAACAACTAATCTCTGCAAAATCTCATAATATTCAAAATCACATTTATATTCAAAAGAAATCCACAATCACAGGCATATATGGTAGTGAATGAAATTTTGATACTTCTGCAACACGCAAATGAATCTTATAAAGGGCCGACAGCAAAACATAAATAAAAATGGCAAAACCCCTGATTACAAATGTCCCTAATTGACATTCAACAAAAACAGAAGCAAAAACGCAACTTTTATTCGGAAACAAAGCAACTCTCGATTAAATAAACTGCACGAGATCTTGCAATTCAATGCTCACCCCAATTCCAATAAGTCAAATATTGCGCTGTATATCTCTATAGACATACCAAACACAACATGACACAACAGCAATAAATGACAATAACAGGATCTTCCTATCACCTAAAAAAAAGGCATCAGTAGCTACCTGTTGCTGTTGCACTGGTCGAGCAACGTTCCCAGGTCTCGCCTGCTTTGCCTTTGGCTGTTGGTTGGGCGCCAGATCCAGTTGCGTCGTCTGGCTTCTCTGTTGCCAGACGAGACTCTTCGGCGCTTCGTTCGATGCAGACGAGTCGGCCGGTGCTGGCGTCAGAACAGTGCCACCGGGCGCGTTATTTCCTTGCATCTGAACAGCGTATGGGTCAAGAATGTACTGCGTCGTCGATGACATCATGGATAGGTTCTGTTGCTGTTGTTGCTGCTGCTGCACTTGCAACTGCTGTACTTGAAGCTGCTGTTGCACTTGCAGCTGTTGTTGCTGTTGCACCTGCAGTTGCGGAGGCTTTTGCTGTTGCAGTTTTCGGTGACCTGAAA
The DNA here is from genome assembly GCA_949752735.1 of Lumbricus terrestris. Taxonomy (NCBI): domain Eukaryota; kingdom Metazoa; phylum Annelida; class Clitellata; order Crassiclitellata; family Lumbricidae; genus Lumbricus; species Lumbricus terrestris. The sequence continues at coordinate 15,383,173 of OX457053.1, read as the reverse complement.
TGAGGATTAAAGACAATTTGGTGAATCGACAACGCCGTTCTTTCGCATTCATGTTAATCAAAATACGTTCCATTCACATTTCAACATACGGCGGAATAACAGCCAGGACGCTGCCTCACGAAACCCTTGCATGGCAGCAACAAAACTAACTCGGTAAGTGTGAGAAAATAAATTGCTTCTTTCAGCAAGTCAGCAATTACAAAACTCCACACAAACAGCATATATTCACGAAGACACACAACCGCAAAAGTTTTAACAACAAGATTACTTGGCCACGAAGTTTCTAACGACACTCAATCAGATTCCAGGGAACTCTAAAACCTGCTGACTAAATGAAAATTGTAACACTTCTGGATAAAAGCCGTGCAACACATTCTGCTCTACAGCAAATGCTCTCAGACAGCAAAACTGCAGTGAATGCTAATTCAAAAATGCCTTACAAATGCCTCTGCAACCAATTATTACTAAACCATTGCTAAAAACTGAGCTTCAAATGGTCAAATGCAGACACACAATAACTGAATTACAGGCAAACGCTGAACCATCTCTTCCCTTCGCTATGCGACACCTCTCAAGCTTTTTTCAATTTCACAAACTGTTGAAGACTGTTTTTTTCGCTTGGTCCCTGCCAGGAGCGCCTCTGAGTAGGTACCTTGAAGGGGCGCTATATAAATTCTGATTGATTGATTGACCTCATACATCCGTCTGCAGCAACTATCACTTATAAAGCAATTTTACTGTGACTAGCAATCAGCCACTTTGAGGAATATAAGAACTGACGTGCAATGCGTGCATGTCAATTGATGCAAATTGCAATATATAATGACACAGTACAAATGAATAGAAGAGACAGGCTGGCATAACTATTTAGTAACATTGGATATCTATATAGGTTGTTGCTGAACACCGCCACTGTTCGCACTCTGACAGTGCCAGTCCTGAGTATGGACAAAGGAGGAGGGCAACACTCGTCATCTTTCTTACGACGCAATGTCATTATACAGCAAGTTCTACAGTTTAAGTGCCATTCACAGTCTTATGCACATATGGGTTACCTTTAACAAAGACTCTGTTCTGCCGTTGTCCATCGGGTCTGACATCATGTTGCTGCAACTGTTGCTGTTGTTGTTGCTGCTGCTGCTGTTGTTGTTGTTGAGGAGGTGGCAGTGGCGGTTGCTGTTGCGTGACGGAGGACGTCTGCTGGCCGCACGTCAGCGACGGCTGCGGCTGCGAGTCGAACCGGAACTCGAGCTTTCCGACCTGTTGCTTCAGCAGCTGCATCTGCTCCTCCAGCTGCTGCTGCTGCTGTTGCTGCTGGAGCTGCTGCTGCTTCATCAGCAGCTGCTGCTCGATCTGCTGCTGGTGCCGCAGCAGGTCCTGCTCGCTGACGGTCGGCATCGGGTAGCGCGGGTCCTCCTGGACGATCTGGTGCTGCCACTGGAGCGCCCCCAGCTGGATCATCTGCTCCAGGTGATGCGGCGACCACAGGTGCTCCTCCGCGTGCTGCGGAGGCTGCTGGGCGGGCTGCTGGTGCCAGCGCAGGTTGTTCTGCTGAAGGAAGACCTGCTGCGGCGACTGGTTCTGACTCTGATTGGCTTGCAGCTCCGTCAAAAGCATGATAGTTGACAGGTCGAGCTCGTCGCCATTCAGGCCGAAGGACATGTCAAGGTCACTGGTTGCGGCAGCGCCCTCCGTCTGCTCGCAGTAGTTGCAACCGGCGTCGTTGGGCGCAACCTCCTTTTTCGGGGAATCGATGACGGTGGGTTTTTCCGGCTCGACCGGACTGCACGGTCGCCCTCCGTCTCCGTCCTGCCTCTTGGATTCCGGACCAAGGAAGTCGAGGTTCTCGGTTGACTTAACGGCCGCGTCACCCTTTCCCGACTTATCCGTTGACTTAGTCGGGTCGTCGGTCGGCGCGTTGTCCTCGATCGCTTCGGCGCCGAACGCCAACGATGCAAACTCTCGTCCGGAGCTACTACCAGAGCTGGAAAGTGGACTGGCGCCTGACGCGGCAGGCTGGCTCTCTGACTGACCGGCTGGACTATCACGCAGGGGAGGAAAGCAGTTCTGAAACGGCTGCTGGAGGCAGGGCGAACTCTGGGAGTAGTCTCGAACGGGAAGCGACGGCGGTTTCTGAATGATGGTGGTGGTGGTGGTGGAAGCTTGCGAAAGATTAAGGGTGCCAGGACCAAATCCTTGCTGCTGCTGCTGTTGTTGTTGCTGTAGCATCTCTCCGATACTGAAAGCCTCCGGGCTTAAAAAATTTGATGTCTTTGACAATAGGTTTAGCTGGAAAGACAAAAGTCGATTTGAAAATAAACATACATTGCAACATTGGCCACAACCACTGTAGCAACATTGCCATCTCAGTGCTACGAGAATTTGCAAAATACGTTAAATATCCAAAAAAACTTGGTTTTGAATCATCCCATTTATCAATGCCTCACTGACCCTACTTTTAATGGTAAAAATAACTTTTCGGACTGCTCTACAGAATGGGATTGAATGAAAAGATGAGAACTCTTGCCCTGCACCTAGGATTTGAATCTCGACATGCCTCAAAAACCTATTCAGCTGATATCCAGCCACACAACAACAGTAAATAAAAAACAGTTTGGGGGACTGGTAGAAGTTTCAATGCCAGGCATGCACGTCAAAGAAGAACTTCAGCAACACCCATACAATGCGAGAACAACGTCTACATAACTGGTAAAATCAAAGTGTTTACCTTGGTTTACATATCCATACACACTACACAGTATAAATTTTGTATTTATTTAACTGCAAATGTCAACGAACAACAGCTCAACATGCTGCACTCAAAAGACAGGACAGGACAGACCAGCTCCAAATGGTCATTTTGATGTGCACATCGAATGCAGTTACTACACAACCATCAAGTAGGTGACCTTAGTTTTATATATAAGGTCGAGTGTTCAACATTCAGGACTGCCAACCAGGCCAGGAGTTCATATCCCCAAGTGCAGAAGGGCATTTTCCAATGCCTGTCCCACTCGCACCCCTTTAACCCTTTACCGACCAAGGGCATAGGATATCCCATACCATTCACTACGCTTTCGTCCATAAATGGTTAACCTCATCTAGAGAAAGAGCAGCCTACACAGACTGGTCACTGTCCATTGGAAGATCGAAAGTGCTCAAGGAACACGACTGTAATCACTATGCCTCCCATACAGCACAACAAGATTACACATCAAGTACAGTCAACACAACACCACATCAAGTACAGCCAACACAACACCACATCAAGTACAGTCAACACCACATCAAGTACAGTCAACACAACATCAAGTACAGTTAACACAAACCACATCAAGTACAGTCAACACAACATCAAGTACAGTCAACACAACACCACATCAAGTACAGTCAACACAACAACACCACATCAAGTACAGTCAACACAACATCAAGTATAGTCAACACAACATCAAGTACAGTCAACACAACACCACATCAAGTACAGTCAACACAACACCCCATCAGGTGCAGTCAGTCAACACAACGTAACTTCTCAAATGGATTACCTGATCGTTTTCCACTTTTCCGGTGCGGTGCAGTTTCTCGAGGAGCTGCTGCTTCTTGATGGCCTGTTCCTCCGGCGTCATGTCATACAATTCCAGTTTCTTCAGCATACTGAAGATACCCTTCAGCTGTTCGTTCACCTTCATGTCGCCTAAGCCTCCTGGACTCGGACTCGGAGTCCCGCCGTTGGCCGCAAGGAATGCCGACAGGACAGCGACGTTATCGGACGATTGCGAACTCTCGCCCATGATCGCAATCTTGCATTTTTCGCTCAGCTTCAACTCAAGATTCTCGTCGACGACGCCAAACTTGCAGCTCGGCTGGTGGAGATGTTCCTTCGGCAGTAGCGGGTCGGCGACCTTAGTCGGGTTAGAAAGCGTCTGGTTCTGTTTCAATAGGTTCGTTAGAGGACCTGTTGTAACATAAACACGTTCAAACAAGTGACTGTCATGAAATCTCCTTTCTGAATGAGTATTCTGAGTTAAAGTGTTCTAAGAAGGAGGTTTTGGTAATGGCTAACACTTGGGACACAAAGAGTGCATGGACATGGGCTCGCTTACCTGCCAAAAGGTCAACTCAACCTTCCATTCGGCAGATGGCATTGGTAAACTGAGGACATGATGGGCACCCTGTTAGCTGCCAACAGTTAAATTAAAAGGGACAAAGAAAGACAAGGAAGTTCATTATGGAGATTAATAGGTAACTTATTCCAGAAAGACGGACCGACCATAGCAAAGCTTCTATGCAGCACTGTGGAAGATCGAGCCAAGGGTGCTCAATTCTAATGCATAGGTCTCTGTGAGGTAGAATCCACTGCCAATTTAGAACACTGGGTAGCAGCACATTGCCATTGCATTTGCCTATAACCAAGTTTCAATCGCATCACTTATGTACACATATGCAATGCAAGTCAGTGTAAACATGCATGCATTGTATGTAAGTATACGCCTGAACATTTACACAAACTCAGAAAACTGGTGAAATGCGAATATCTAACATTGCTCAATGGAGCAATGAAAGATGACCAGATAATGTTTCCACAGCTGTTTGTGGCAGAACAGATACAATCTTCAGGGCTAGTACCACCACATAGTACCTCATGGCACAGACTAGTGAATTTGATGTCATTTTCCAGAACAAAAAGACTGTTCAGCTATTAGACTGCTCCAATACTGCAAGCATCTAAGTAGAAATTGGCATCAACTCAGATGATTATGAGCAGTTATAATACTTTACTTCAGTAATGTTTTAGGCAAGTGATTCCCAACCCATGGCCCGCGGGCCAAAAGTGACCCGCCAGGCCGAAAATAATGGCCCTTATCTCGCAAAGAATAATAAAAAATGTATGAAAAACATTGACAATTTGGACAAGATAGAACACATAATTATTTTCTATTACAAATTATTTTTATTTGATGTCTATAAATGACATCAAGCATTCTATTTTTTTATTCAATTAAAACAATTTTATATGCTTTCAGTAATTAAATTTTAGCCTTATGGCCCCTAATGTTTTTCAACTAAGAAATAGTGGCCCTCATGTCCTCCAACTTAAAAAGAGTGGCCCTCAAGTCAAAAAATGTTGGGAACCACTGTTTTAGGCCCAATGACTAACACAATATACAGCACTCCTCTAATGCCAACAGTGATCATCATCATGTAACAATTTCAGGGTCAATCAGGAACCACACACAGCCCCTCTAACTAATACATAAGCACTTCTGTCACTCGCAATTCAAGCAAGTGTCCTACCTCATCTGTTGTAAGCAACTTCAACTAGAAAACATTGTACAGTAACTGGAATGAAATGAAGCATGCTAACCTAACAAAAGTAACCATAGCAACGATAATCACCATCATCACCAGCTTCTCATTTAAAGCCCTGATAGAGTGAAGGATCTATTTAATTTCTAAAATGCCTTCTAGAGGCATGCTCATCCAACTATCCACAAAGCAAATCCATTCCATGCTGTTCCTTGGGTTGTACTCCTTGTAATAGCTGAATAAATGAATGAGCCACAATTTTTATTTTCCTGTATGCTGGCTGTTTGGGGGTAGGAGATTCAATTATGAAAGATCCTTTTCTTTCACCCACAGCCAAGTGGGCAAAATGCTTCCTTAGGGCTGTTCATAATTGCTTCAAGGATCTATAATGCTACTTTACTAATGGAATTCTTGCAAACATGAAGGTAAGACCGCATTTTGAGGACTGTAACACTGTGCCAGTAAACTCCATCACTGCTCACACTCACTCAATTTTGAGGCTACTTTAATGCTCTTGAAATGCATATTCTTTTGTTTTAATTAAGTTAATTAATTAGTTTATTAGATCACTTTTGTCTTATTATATCTTGGGTTAGCTAGAGAAATAATTTTTATGTCATTTAGAAGCCTGAGACAAGGCTTTTGAAATTACGCATCAAATTCGATATGCTGCAAAATCACCTCAATAGCTGGTACTGGTCTCAGCGTGTGGCGTGGCATATCGCGATGCAACTAAACTAAGCACAGTGTGCTGTAGTAACGCCTTGCCACACCTTTCCAAATAAATATTACTTAAATCCTCATTACGCAGGGTAACCATGTTAATTGAAGATAAAGCTGACCCTGGTAGCAACAGCTTGCGTGACCGTCGGCAGCAGGGAACAGTGACTGCGATGCTGACGACGCATTGCTCCAGATCCGGTCGTCTGGCAGTGCCGACACAACGGCAGAGGACGTGGAGGAGGAGGAGGGGCCGCAGAAAGAAACGGCCGGGTCAGGCGGAGGAACGACGTTGTTCAGACCTTGCATTGGAACTCGTGGAATCTAAAAGAAACATTGTCATCGCATTTATTTTAACAAAACAATTACATTTTTAAAACCGTCTGCTTTTTTGTCAATCTGAATCTGATAAAATCGTCACCTGTTCAGTAAATGAATGGATTCAAATCGGTGCAACAATGATTCAAATAACCAAGTTTTCACTTTGAGCATTTAAAAGAATCAAGGAAAATAATCTGATCCTGTTGTGCACTATTATCAAAGCGGACTTCCACAGCCCAGCATTGCGCCTATGCTTCAGTGGAATGAATTCCTAATTTCAACTACTCAGGAGCGCTCCCAGTCATGGCAAAGGGAGAAAAGACTTGAGAGATTTCAGAAAACAAAGTTTGTTTGGTCAGATGTAATAAATATAGCGCTGAAGATATGTCACTCCAGATGGACTGCCCTATAACCGAGAAAGCTATACATTGCCTGACAACTACAACTAAGGAGCATATGTGACGCAGGGGCTCAAAACCCGTCGTTTGTCGCTTCCTAGATATTGCGCTAGATGCTTAAATAGACGAGAGGGGTCAATAATGCCTAATATTCTTCAATTCAGCAGATGACCATGAATTCGTTCTAATTTGCGAAGTAGTAAACCGATTTTGATGCCGTTTGCTTTATTTGATTCAGAATATATTCCTTTATTACCCAGCCAAATGGCAGAATGATATCTTAGTGGTTTCTAATAATTTTGATGACACGAATATTCATACACTTTTTATTCGATTTTTTGATTCTAAACTGATGAAAGAATCAGACGAGTATAACTTCAGTTAGAAAAAAGATATTTTCATGCTGTAAAAAGTATTTCGAAGCAAGGTCATTGTAGCATATGATTGAATAAAAAGGTCAGAAACCGACATGTGACGGGTTTTGAGCCCCTGTGTCACATATGGTATACATCCATAAATAGAATAAAGGTTGTTCTGCTTCATTGTCTCCGAAATCTTGTCAAGCAGTGGCAAGTTTGTAGCAAGTTTGTTACGTCTTGGTACTAAATGAACACCATCGTGACTGACCACACTGCGATGTTCCTTGCACAGAATGAGCATCATCGGCATAAAACTAAACTAACGAAAACAATCAATTGTTTACCTGATGCAATTGTTTACCTGATGCAATTGTTTACCTGATGCAATTGTTTACCTGATGCAATTGTTTACCTGATGCAATTGTTTACCTGATGCAATTGTTTACCTGATGCAATTGTTTACCTGACGCAATTGTTTATCTGATGCAATTGTTTACCTGATGCAAGTCAAGCGATGATTGCGACAGCGATGACTGACTGAGCTCATCAGAGGGTGATGAGTTTGATGACCCTGTCCAGTCCAACAGTAGCTTGACCACCTGTGCATGTCCACCTTTTGAAGCTTCAATTAGCATTGTTGAACCATCCTAAATGGCAAAAACACCTGGTGGTCATCTTCAGGGTGTTTTATTTTGATTCGATTGTGGCAAGAACCCATCCGATCTCGTTTACAACAATTGCTTATAGATGACCTACATCACTTAAGTGGAGCATTAAGAAAACACTTACTTTACTTACTAACAATGCTTAATCTGGCAGACTCCCTAATTATTACCTAATTATATGACAGCTCTGCCCAAATCAACATCCACTACACTTTTTGAGAAACCTATGTATATCAAGTCTCAAACAGCAACATGCAAAGAAGACAGTAAACACAAATAAGATAAAGCGATAAAAGTGATGTTCACATCCGCTCTTGTTCAGCACAGCTAGGCACAGAACGATTTCTCATAGGTAACTATTTTGAAGGGAGCAACAAAATTTCCATATAACACAAACTAAACGGAACAAGTAATGAAGAAATACTATTTACACTTGTAAGTCTCTAAAACGGTTCCTGGATAAAACAAATAAACATGAGCCTGCCTTCAGCTTGTGAGATGCGTTGGCACCCTTCTTTAGTAGCAGCTCAACAATGCTCAGGTGACCCCCTGCACAGGCCAGCGACAGGACCGTATGGTCATTGTTCGTTGTTGACTTATTGACATCCGCTCCTAAATACACGTTAAAGTTGCAGCAAATCAGACGCAAGGAAATATATTCACAAGCGGATTTATTATTATTATTATTATTAATATTATTATCATTATTACAACTATTACGGAAAATCTCTTTTAACCCTTCAGGTGTTTTGTTCACAAAATCCTTTATTTAAGTTTTAAAATCAGCCATCATATCAGTATCTAAAAACGCATCAAAGTCTACTTTATAATCACTTCCAAATGTCTTGAGAATCAAAAGAAATGACTCCCAGCTCTTCAAAATTATGCACAGAAAAGTCACACTAATTCAATAAAAAAAATCTAGAACTTGGAAAACATAATGTTTTGTCAGATAGCGCCAAAACAGTAGTAATTCTACGAAAGAAACACATAGGAATCTGCATATACCTGCATTATCAAAGGTGTCCAATAGAATTTGCATATACCTGCATTATTAAAGGTGTGAGAGTCTCTGTTGCACTAATTATCACAACTGACCTTGGCTGATGAGGTACTGAACAGTACAGAGATGGCCGACTCTCGCAGCTTTCATCAGTGGAGTCCTACCACCCTCAGACTCGTGCTCCTGAAAGAAAAATCTACTGTGGTAGAGATCGGAATGAATCACTAGCATGAATTAAATCAAGCTAAGAAATCAACAACATCAACTCTTGCCATTCACCTAATGACCTGGGACAAGCCATAAGGTCACTGGATGAACGTTAGGCAGTCCAATAAACACTGTCCTGAAAGTGCATCAGTAAAGAGATCAAATATAGACTCTAATCATGAATCTCAATTACACCTAAATTGCCATTAATACTGACCAGATCCATGCCGTTCTTGAGGAGAAGTTCAACAACATCCGTGTGACCATTTTCACAGGCGTAGGTCAACGCGTTATCACCTGTCTGCGTCTTCGCGTTGATGTTGGCACCTGGAAAATCGGCAACACAAGACAACCAATTAGTCTTCTAATCATTGCCAACAACAGCCAAAGAACAAACAAACAAACACACACAAAATTAATTGCAACTGACCACTCAATGTCAATGCCCATTTCATCAACTATCACCAAATAATAATATTAATAGTAATAATAATTACAACAATTTATATGGCGTCGTAACACGGCCATGCCATTACAAGGGTGCCTTACAAAGCAGCTAACAGGTGGGATAATCCCTAGTCCATCTTAACTGGTCAGTCCGATTCCTTCTCCAAGTTTGGTCTCTTGTTAGACTAACATATATCAATTGGCTTCATTCAGATTATCTTTGACTAAAGCCTAAAGACTATGCAGCTGAAAATCTGTAAGAAAACTGCTGAAGAATAATGTTGGAAAATCTGCAACATGAGACAATTCATTATTAACTTATCGTACCTTCCCGTACCTGAACTAGCCAAGTGGCTTTCCTGACTACATTGTCGTTCAGAAAATTTTATTTTATTACCACACAAAGCAATTGCTATACATGTGCTTTCTTGACCAGATTCTCTTTCAGAACCGAATTTCATTTCACCAACATATGCAGCCACACGAATTACTAGTTTCAAGCTCAGAACGTCTCTGCAGATATCCCAACAAAAGCAATTTTATACCTTTCCCTGATTTTCAACTTTCCAAAAAGACATTAAAGCTCAATTCTAAATTCAAACGACAAAATTAATTTCAAAACCCGCAGAACCACAATAAAACAAATGACTGCTGATCAGTAACAACTTAGTTGTTTCTGAGAACCACAATGCAAAGAAATAAAAACAGACAACCACAAAATAAATGCTTGATTTTTGTCAAACACTACCTTTTTAATCTTCCAACAAAGGCCAAAAAACTGATACAGCAGCAGAAAACAATAAAGCATATCTGGAGTTGTAATCGTAAATTTATATGGCACCACTTCAAGAAAAAAACCTCAAGAGTCGCTCCAAAGTCAACACCGAGTCAAACCTGGATTACAAATGGTGCATCAAAACGCACCCAACTCACGAAACACATGTGTTTACAGATTCCAGCATTACATTGGTAGTCCCAACTAAAACGCGGTACATACCGCACTTCAGTAAGAACTTGACAAGATCCAGGTGACCCTCCTGTGCCGCTTCCATCAGTGGAGTCGAACATCCGAGCTCCAGGTCCGCTCCGGCCTTGACGAGGAAGTCAACGACCTCAAGGAAACCACCGCAGCAGGCCAACGTCAACGCCGTCTCTTGCGTCTCCTCCGTCTGCGCGTTGATGTCTGCGCCTGGCAGCAAAACAAAACAACTTCCATTTTTCCATATTTTCCTAAGAAAAACAACTTCCATTTTTCCATATTTTCCTAAAAAAAACAACTTCCATTTTCCCATATTTTCCTAAGAAAAACAACTTCCATTTTTCCATATTTTCCTAAGAAAAACACCTTCCATTTTTCCATATTTTCCTAAGAAAAAACAACTTCCATTTTTTCCATATTTTCCTAAGAAAAACAACTTCCATTTTTCCATATTTTCCTAAGAAAAACAACTTCCATTTTTCCATATTTTCCTAAGAAAAACAACTTCCATTTTTCCATATTTTCCTAAGAAAAACAACTTCCATTTTTCCATATTTTCCTAAGAAAAACAACTTCCATTTTTCCATATTTTCCTAAGAAAAACAATTTCCATTTTTCCATATTTTCCTAAGAAAGCGATGATCTGTAACACGTATTCTAATCAATAAGCAACCTTCCATATCAGAGGTCACATCCAATCATAATCACAAAATTTATAAAACCCCATTCAAAAGTCAGGGTGCCAGTTTCACGAGAGCTGTGGTAGCAAAAACTGCATTTCAAAAGCCACACCCATTCGAGAACTACTGTAATGTAATGTGATTGGACATTTAAACAATACCATTCAAAGGACAGACCAAACCAATATGAAATATGGGGAACAAGTTCTGGAGGGAGGAGGACAAGCCTAAAAAAATTGTCATTATAAAAGATGTGACATTAATAAGGCAAGCAGATTAAATCAATGATCAAATAATGTTAGTAACATAAGTGAAGAAAGACATTTCATTTGCATATTTAGCCAAAAAATTTAAAAGTTCTGACACTTATATGGATTTAAATCAAGTAGGATGACTGACATAAATTCCCTGGCAATATACCAGGGTCCTAGCGGAAGTAACAAAACAACATGTGTATCTGGCTACAGCACAGAGCCCCTGTGACCTATTTACAGTCTGAACCATGTCTGGCTACTCTACAACACACTATAACCGTCTGGCTGCAGCAAGCACTACAAAATTTCATAGTAATCAGATATTTTCACAGAACGGTTACAGACAACTCTACTGCAAGCGTTTTAGCTCCATCAATGCCTGCTGTTAGCAGACATCACTCTTAGAATGTCAACAGAAGAATTACTTACCATGGGCAAGTAGCAACGCACACATCTCCTCGTGCCCTTCCCTAGCCGCCTCCATAAGAGGAGTGTAACCCTCGTCGTTGGCCTCTTCCAAGTTGGCCCCTCGCTCAATCAGGAGGTTGGCCAGTTCCACATGGCCACCACAAGCAGCCAACGTCAGAGGTGACTCAAAACTATCCGTTGGCATGTTGACCTGAAAAGAATCGCCAAGCACGTCGTAACAGTCACATCACAAAAATAAATCAAACAACAATTGAACAGCGTCTAGAAGTTCATTGTTAGAACTGATAAAGAAATACACCAGACTCTAATAATCATTCAGACATATCGTGCAGTCAAGCATAGTAAAAATTACATAATCTATCTCCTTACCTCAGAAATAAAGGTTTCCACAGCTGAGCAAACATCACCATAGCAATCCAACAGCAAGGTAAGTACCCATGTTACATTGGTACTCACACCAACTCAATGGGACAACAGACTGAGCAGACTATGATGGCCTGGTGCTAGTCTATTAAATGCAAAGTGTAATTGGGCAAAAATGTGTATGAATATTTCTTCATTTCATTTCATTTATTGCTATTAAATAATTGTACATATCCCATAGATATTCATATTTCACAAGCATCTTCTCAATGATAAATAATAGACAAAAGTTTCACACTGAATAGCTGCTCTACCATCGAGTTGTTTACAAAACACGTTCAGGCCACTTCGTAGGGACCTTGGACAAGTCCTTCACTCGCAATTGCTCAGCGCTTCGGGGTGAAACTCTAATTCAGTGTCCACACTGTAATCGGGAGCGCTTCTGAGTAGTAATCTCAAAGGGGCGCTATAACAAGTGCAAATACATACATACATACATAAATACATAGTGTACACACACACATACATACATACATGCATACATATACACGTTCACACAATTCCATTGACAGGTAATTAAAGAAGTCGTTGTGGCTACCTGCGCTCCACTATCCATCAGCAACCTTGCCACTTCCACGTGTCCATCCATCGATGCCTCCATCAACGCCGTGTGCATTTCGTCTGTCTTGTGCTCCTGGTCAGCGCCGGCTGCTAAAAGGAATTTGACCATCTCCAGGTGACCTAGAAAACAACATCGACTGTAAAATAACCCACAAAATAAGCAATCAACCTTCGCTACTGGTGATTTCACAATGATATCCAGCTCTATAATAACAATACTCCTCGGTAAATAGTTACTCGAAGTACTAAGCACTAAATACCAGCATTCTAAAAAAGCAATGAATAAGACTATCTGGAAAAACCCAACTGAAAATGAGATCGACCTGCTGAATAGCAAATAAAAACTAACGGACAGGTGATAAAATTAACAGACATGCTGATGTGTACAGTTACCATGAGGCTGAATATGGCATTTTCACTCTTTTGGCCTGCATTCCCTTCTTGTGAGGCTTGTATATACTATAAAGAGCTTTCCTCATTGTATGTATGCATTATGTATGCGCACTTGTTATAGCGCCCCTTCAAGCTCCCTACTCAGAGGCGCTCCGAACTACAGAGTGGACACTGCACTGGAGTTTCACGCCGAAGCGCTGAGCAATTGCGAGTGAAGGACTTGCCCAAGGTCCCTACGTGGCGACTTGAGGTGGATTCGAACCTCAAACCTTCCGGCGTCAAGGCAACGATGCCACCACTACACCACCGTGCCCCACATTGGCACTAACTAGGTTGGGAGCGCCTCTGAATAGTTATTGAAGGGTGGCAAATAAATTCCATAGCTAGATAGATAGATGGATGGATATGCAGGTGGCTGACATCTCAGCATATACAACACGTGCAGTCATTGTCTCGAATCAAGTGCCCAACATCATGTACAACAACCTTAATTCTTCAAAGCAAATACACAACAATTTCCCAACAACATATCAAGACCAAGTAATTAATAAAATCTCAATCAGAACACACACTATAGTTACAACTGCATTAACACACGTTGACCGCCCAGTACGAGTTAACTCGTACTGGCTGCAGTCATTTAACATGGCGTGTAGGCGGTCAATGTGTTAAGGAAAATCGTAGTCACCCTTGTAGCAAGCCAATGTCAATGCGCTCTCCTTGAACTCGTTCGAGTGGGTGTTGATGCCAGCCCCCGCGTCGAGCAGCAGCCGAGCAACTCCAACACGTCCGGCGCTGGCTGCCTCCATCAGCGGCGTGTGACCGTTTTCATTGTGCTCTTCAACATTCGCACCAGCCTCAATCAGAGCTTGCACGGCGCTCTCGTGTCCATTGCAAGCAGCATAGTGCAGCGCGGTGTTACCTGAAACAAAATTCTTTACTGCAGAGTAATTGTCTAGCGCAGTGGTAGCCAACCCGTGGCCCACGGACCAAAAGTGGCCCGCCATGCCTCAAAAAATGGCCCTCAGCCTCTCAAAGAATTAACAAAAATGCATATGCATGAATTGACCATTTAGACAGGATAGAACATATCATTATTTTCTATAACAAATTATTTTATTTAGACATTTATACGCAACATCAGACATGCTATGATTCAATTTTAAAAAATTTATATGCTTTTAGTTAATTAAATTTTAACCTGGTGGCCCCTAACACCCTCCAACTAAGAAAAAGTAGCCCTTATGTCCTCTAACTAAGAAAAAGTGGCCCTAGAGTCAAAAAAGGTTGGGAACCATTGGTTAAGCCCAATTTAAACTTTAGGTCAACACAACATTTGGTGCATAACACTGATGGCAAAATGAATGGTGCATGACCAACAGCCTCTTTGAGACTGAAAATTAAAAACAGCACAATACCTGCGGAAGACTTGGCATTGACGTTTGCACCGTTGGCCGTTAGCAGTTTGATAATGTTCGAAAATCCTGCACAGGCTGCTTCCATCAGAGGAGTACAGTCGCCCTTCGCCCCACGATCCTCAACATTGGCATTGACCGCAATCAGAACCTGTTACCAACAACCACCATCAAAGCACTATGTAGCGTAATGTAACATACCAACAAATCTAATGCAAGTACTTATGTAGCCCCACCAACAGACAAGTGATCCCTTTGCAGCACTACAGAGTGCACGTTAGTAATACATCACAGGCCCTTGGGCAGAGCAGTAATGGGCCTCTAAGATCTCTTAAGGTGTCATGAGAAAAATTGTTGCAAACAAATTGAAGTTAAAGAAGTGCAGGTACGACTTACTATTTTACTTTTATGTAGACAATTTGATTTAATTTAGTTGCTAATTTTAAGTTTAAAATGATCGTAGCTTATTTGCTGTAATATTATACTTAAAAAGACCTGTGTAAATCATAAACTTTGTATAATTATATATAACCACCAAGTCCAGGCCCATAAAAGTCGTCAGGCCCCAGGCATTAGCCCCCTGCTCCTCTTGGCGGCCCTGTTAGCGCTCACAATAAAAAAATTGCATTCCGAAGCCATAGTCACAGTCCATTAAGCCCAAAGACAAAGACTGGAAGACCAGCTATAGAGGGTCTATAGAGGGTAAGTAATATTATTATTATCATTATTATTAAATTGTAACTAATAACAGATTTGCAAAACAAACAAGGCCAAGAAAGCCCACATTGCAATGACTCTTGATGGTCTTGCAAGCTGAAATCTTTGCAAAATTGTAGATAAACACCAGTTTGAAGGTTGCACGCATAAATTTGTCCAAAAACACCAATCTTAATCTAAAATATGGCAAGAGCAGTTTGACCTCTCTTTTCCCCAAGAAATAACCAAATTTAGTTGTATTAATCAATAAAACTTGCAAACGGCAACCTTTTCAATTCAAGGTATCATAAATTTAAAAATCTGCAACCGCCTTACAAGGTAAATCTTTATGGCATGTTGTAATATTGTAGCCAAAAGTTGAAGTGCTAAAGGCAAAAGTCTAAAACTCGTAAACATAGATCTACCATCCAGCCACATAGCAGACAAACAATTGGGCTGATAGCATCCAAAATATCTGGTTGATGTAATACTTCAGCCTCATTCTGCTTCCAATCACCACCCACTTTGCTCTTTCAAAAGGCTTGATCTCTCCCCATACTAGAACTGCAATGGCTTAGTCTCGATCATTCTCTTTTAAATACACCACCTCCTTCTAGTCGCTCATCTATTCCTTCTGGCGGTCTTTCTTCTTCCCTAACCTTTGCTCATGTCAAAACCTGCCTGTTTTCAAGGGGCTTGGAGTGCTTCTGAACAGTTCACCGTAAAAGAGGAGCTTTACAAAATGCCCAAAAACAAGACAATTACAGCTTGTCACATGCCAACCTTCCAGCACTGTACATCTCATAACAGCAACGCAAAAACAGGACAGTATAACCTTGAAGCACATCATAGTCTTATTAACTGACATATTCATTTTCTGCAAAGGAATTCGAACCATAGAAGAAGCCATAAAAAACTACGTCACTGCTATCACACCACAATATTTCTGGCACTGGTTTATTGTTTCTAAATAAATTGATTATGAAAAGTAACACCGAACAAATCTTAGTCAAACTGTCAAGCGCATTCACAAGAAATTTCCATTAAGACCGCCGTAATATGGATAAAACGCTTTGAGTCTATCAGTCATCAAGAAAGTCACTATTTGACAATATTTCAGTTTAAAAACGCACAAATGTACATGCCAGAACGACTCATGTCAAAACTCACAGCAAAACTACCACTACCACCACTGCGACTAACACTACTCCCACCACCACCATCATTACTATTACTACTCCTACAAGTCTGATGTCATTGTCATCGTCTTTTAACATGGAGAGCACATGTTGGAGCTTATTCCAAGACAATTACTATGCGCACAGAACCACGAGCAAGTCCTTCACTCAAATTTACTTATTGCCATTGACGAAAGATTTTTTACTGGATAATGGTGCTTAAAATAATAATAACAATAATAATAATACTGTTGCCTGTCTGTGGGCACTTTTGAAAAACAAAGAATATGGATGAACAGGGCCTTCCAGACTTCTTATTTTTTACTAGATAATATCGAAGTCTCTTGCAATCCCGCATACCTCGAGGCAAATAAATAAAATAATAATGATAACTAATTAAGTAATTAGTCATTGCTAAAGTTCATACCTGGCAAAGTTCATAGTAACCAGAAGAGGCAGCCAACGACAAGAGACTTTCCCCATCTTCCGTTGATTCGTTGACGCTACGTCCCTGCTTCAGCAGATGCCTCACCGTCTCGATGTCTCCACTCGTACACGCCTGAGCCAGCGACTGAATGCTGCACAAAAGATCATGTGCACTGAACAGTGCAACAAATTAACATTGATAATCAACAGCGAAATTGCAAAAAAACAACCAAAAAACTCAAAAGTTTCTGTTGTATTTACCACTTTGCATAAAACAATACGAAAACGCGGTGAATGAATTGATTGTATGAATGCGACTGCATAAATGCGTAACACCAGGCTAAGTATTTTTCATTGAGAATGTGACTTCAAACCTATATGCATAAACATATTTCAATGTTCATAGCAGAAAAGTACGTAGGTATGGATGTATGGGGCATGAACAAGAATTCCTTGAAGGAAAGCAATATTCACAAGACTTGTAAATTGTGTTAGCCAGCAATTTTCTTGCATATTGCTAAATGTTGTTCATTTAAAACACAAGAAGATTGACTCAAACAAAAGTTATCCATAGAAATTACCAAGAAACTACCACAGATTGATGAGTAACAGTTATTTAGTTGTTTGGTTGAATGTGACATCACCAAATGTTGCAAACCAACTTCCTGTTGGTAAGTGTATTTATGCCCGGTGAGATGTAGGTATATGTTTATAAGCAAAATATACAAAATATTCATCTAAGCAAGTGTTCTGAAGTTGCATAGCAATACTTCATACTTTAAAGTACTCAATCCTGCAAAAATATAAATTCAGAGTTTCACAAAAAAGCAATTACAGAATAAATATATTACCGAGTGGCAAATTACTTACATCCCAAATCTACGCAAGCTGTGAAATTAAGAATAAGTTTATGGATGACTGTTTACAAGTCCTAATTTTCATTTGAGCCATTTGAGATCACAGATAATAACTGCACTAACATTTAGAGAATGATTTAAATCCACAATAATAATTTACACCATATTTATAGCATGTGCAAAAACCAAGCATCATGGTACTGCAACAGCACCTTTTAACGATTCCAATAGAAGTGTAAGGCGTAGCACTGCAATCTAATGGCACATTTAAAAAAACCTTGAATCTCTAGTCAAAAGCCCATCTCAATTCTGAAGTCTGATTCATATGCAATCCGATCTATCTTCTAATTTACCAATAAACCAATTTTGATCTGCATGTTTTAAGATTCACTCAACAAAATCCACTTGGCTTCTTCTTGCTGCATACAATGACATCATGAATCCACACCTATTACAATTACACCATGACGACCTCTATGGACAAAGACAGTGTCTCCTTGACCAGTCTGCTGTTTTCAATACTGTGGACTAGTAAGTAAGTTCTTTTTTTGCATAGCCTCCAGCCTTGATTTGCAGTTTCTAGTCCTGCACTTAACTTTGCTACTGATCGCCTCTGTTCATATGAGCAAATAATAATAATAATAATAATAATCTTCGTTTATTCAACAATCCTGTTGAGAGAACACAACCAGTTACAGTATACAATTATGCAGTTGTTAACAATTTACAAGAACTCAGATTACAGAATACATCAATCTTAACTATTAACAGTACAGACAGCCTGCAATAATCGGCACTAATAGCAACCCACAAAGCACGTCCGGCGGCGTCCGCCCTGTACGAGGCTCGAACTTGCGTGTTATCCATTACCCTACCAGGCTCCCCCAATTATCGTACTGAAAACCCATAGAAGGCAATTTTTAACCAAATACTTTGTTGACACGTGGCAATCCTCAAAGTTTTACTAGATCCTCGTTTTGCCCACTGGACACAGTATCTGATAATCATACATAAGAATATCGCCACTGTTTATAATATATACTCAAATTTGCACTTTGTTCAACAGTTTCTATCGCCATGAATATTTAAATACAGCTGTTGTCTATTGCACTGAAGGAGTTGCAATATTGGATGGTGGGTAGTAAGCTTCTCCTTAACCAATCAAAAAACTGAGTTTGCTGCTGGGCAATCTTAGGCAAGATTGCATCAGCAAAAAGTTCAAAAAATCTCCTTCAAACTGTTTATAAAATATTGAATTAGATTTGGCATCGAAAATCAGTCCGCATTCTTTAAATAGCCAAATTATTCAACAAGGTGGTCCTATTATCTTTATCTATTCATAACTAAAACCAGAATTGTTCTTCGTGAAACACCTGCTTCGGTTGCTCAACTTAGATTTCGGAATTCGCCTTCTCTGTATCTCTCATCAGTTCAGTCACACGTGTCATTTTGTCTCTACTTGAGACATCATTTTAAAACTTTTTTGTCCAAGTCCTATATATGTCACTCTCATGGCAGACCGATCTTCAGGTTGCTGACCTGATTTTGCTGTGGTATCAGTTGATTATGCTTTTGGTATTCAGCACTGGCAACACAGAAAATGCCAGTTAATAATATTTTTAACAAGTATTAAACGAATTGAAAAGGTGCAATTTCAGGTAGGTGCCGATGATCCTGCAATTATTCGAGTTTAACTTCATGATGAGCCAGCATTTTATACATCATCAGAAACGTGTTTTTAACCCTTTAAACGACGAACATGTACTAGAATGATTGGGAAACCAATGCAGCATGCCGTTATAGGCTAAAAAACTTTAAACCATTAATAGCAGAGCAGCCACATCTTAGATCTATCTACGCACTACTTACCATTCTCGCTGAATCTGCTCGCCAGGTTGTTCTGTCCTCATTCGTGTCAATGCCGCCGTCGCCTCGTCGAGTGCGCTGCTAACTGACGATGTTAGCTCACGAAGAACTTCCGCCTGTCCTTCGGCTGTTGTTATTTTGCCTATTCCTATCGAAAAATAGTTACATCCATTTAAAATGCGGAACAGGACATGCATGTACAGTACACACAAGTATAGATATGAATTCAATCATTCTAAGAATGGTCAAGACGGTTGTCTGTTGCAAACATTCCCATGGATGCACCACACCGAAGAAACCGTCTCTAACCAGTGTCTAGTAAAATCAACACAGAACTGCAGTACTTATTGGGAACTCATTAGATTTGAATCATTTCCATTCTTTTAAAAAAGAAACACTTATTCGATTAATTACTCATGGAGTCCACTGATAATGATGCAGCATAATTCCTTAAACAGCTAAGAAATATTTACAAAAACCGATCTATTTGAACGGCAGTGTTTACCGCGAACAAACCAAGGCAAATACTCGGATTCATATTTCTCAAATACCCGTGGCTTCGATGAGAGTCTGAATCCTGGACCGTGTTTCTGGATCCATTGCATGTAGATTGGCAAGGCTAAGAGCGTTAGAAGACGATAGGATGAATGCAGATGCGCCGTCGATCTCTTCGGTGTCAACAAAAGATTCCTCCTACAATCGACAAATCAAAAACCAAACCACCACAGATAAAGAGATGAACAATTGATGCAATGTCATGACTCATTAGTAACGTAATGTAATTAGAAATTTCCATAGCACCGCTCACAGCCATGGCAGTTCAGTAACGCTCCCAGTGCAAGAACCCAGAAAGAAAAAATATGCCTGAGAGAGAGAGAGAGAGATATATATATATATATATATAGAGAGAGAGATATATATATATATATATAGAGAGAGAGATATAGAGAGAGAGAGAGAGAGAGAGAGAGAGAGGAAGAGAGAGGAAGAGAGAGAGACAGAGAGAGAGACAGACAGAGACAGACAGACAGACAGACAGAGAGAGAGAGAGAGAGAGAGAGAGACAAAGACAGAGATAAAGAAATGCAGATAGCGATCCAGGAAAGAAGAATCCCACATAGAGCGGAGGGAAGGGAATTCCATAAAAAACCAATGATGGTAAAGGATCAAGTCTGAGTAATAGTGGTCCTAGCTCGTTTAATTAATAAATAACCTTAAGAAAATGTTTCCTTAAATGACAAAATCACAGAAGGGGTAAATGATGCACAGGGACAAATGAAGAAACCCTGGACACAAGGACTACCAACACAAAACCATTGTTCTTGTTGAAAACCACCAGTTCGCACACGCTTCGTCACGATCGCTACAGTATCAACTAAGCAGCCTCGTCTGATGCAGATTAAAAAGGTGAGCACTGTTGACAATGTATTTGCTGAGAGATCAGTCACAAATACCAAAATAAAAATTACCAATGCTTACGTACAAATTTTGCTTACTTCTTATAGAGCAGCAATGCTGTTGTTTAATTTTTCTTGATTACAGGGTTTGAGCAAATCTGGTTTGCTGCAGAAAGAGCCAATCATATTGACAAGGACCATGTGTTTCATGGACTTTGCATGTTTCATGCCAGCATCCAGGGAATGAAACTTGCATCACATTTGCTTACATCCCTCTAGATATCTATATAAAAAGCCCTCACATGCATGCTCTCACTGTTCTTTAGCAGATGCTGATTGGATATATTGGAATTTTTATAGCACCTTTACAAAACTCTTTCCGAAGCGCTAACAACAACAACTTGACTAGTACAGGTGGAAGCAAAAATTTCAATTTCTTTCTCAGAGTGTTCTGGTCATTTCCCTAGTCATGGCTGGTTGGCCACCTCACTTCTAATGAAGAAATGTTCTACATCGAGAGAGGATAAGAGGAGACGGCTGGTGGCAGATATCGCAGTACTGTTCTTTTTCATCAAATGTAGAACTTTGAGTTAAACTTACTTTAAAAGAATAAAAATGCAGCGAACCACAGATGCATGCTCATGCATGAAACTCATCAGCTGGTTATTGATCGCTGTCATGTCACCACTTCTCAGAACTGGTAACTTCTCAGAAGTTGACAGTTATCTATAGATTGCTCATTAAAATTACAAGGAGCACCCACTTACTTACTTACTACATCAAAGAGGCATATAATATGCAGAAGTATAAATAAACATCATTGTGCAACTTTGTATTATGTTTTATTACTGATGTCCAAGGCCGTAGCTGGGGGTGGTGGGGGTGTTTTGGGTGTTTGAACACCATCGAAATGAAATAATGTAAAAATCATATAATGCATTGACTAGCACATGATGTAAGAACTACTGTGGTAATGTAACTCTGAGCAGAAAATAATCTTAATTCGCGGAAAATAGTGTTTTTTGGCTGCTGCGTGAACGTATTGCGAGCCAAAAACGGTAAGAAAAGCAGGCGATGACTAAAAAAGGTCGTTAGGAAATTTCACTCAAAAGAAAATGTCAGGGAAAATACCCAAAAAATAAAATTCTGGCTATGGCCTTGATCATGTCCTTGTTATGAATGAAATAATTTATCTCATGCAGAATTTGCTATTCAATAATTATAAATTTATATGCTTCCAATGAGAGTGCGACTGCATTTGAAAGGTATCGTTCATCCTGTAAAAAATTGAATGGTGCTTAGTCACATGAACAAGTTTTCACCCAGACAGAACCCATTTACGAAGTCTGCACCAAAAAAATCATGACGGTCAGCAATATCTGTAGTTGTGTCTTGTGTCAGTCACGGAGTGGTGCAATATCTCAAACAACCAAGATTCAGTTTCAGCTCTGGGTCGTGGGTAAATGTCCGACTGGTATCTCTGCACAACAATTTATGTCTCATTTTAGTCTCAAGTGTCATATCTACATACCTGGGATTTATCATCAACTTTAGTACCGCAAGGTAAACAAAGATTCTGTCAGATAGCGGTGCCAAACTTAAATTAAGAATGCCCATTGGAATAAATTAAATGACCAACTAAATGCTAAGGGAAAACAACCAAATTGAATAAATCAGTTAGTCAGTTTGATCGGTATAAATCCGCATTTAAATTAAATAAAGGGACTTTTGGCACTCTTCTGCAGTCCTCTCCAGTAACGAGTCCAGAGACTAATTTGCATTATGTGAATCATCAGAATAAATTATTTAAATCGTATCAGACAGGCAACTGAAAGGGTAATTTTCAGGGCGTTTTAACTACGCATGATCCAAATACGACAACGACTTATCGCAAATAACTACAGGGTTCAAGCATGGAGGTTCCATATTGGTTGTCTGGCTACTTGGTGCCACTCAATGCCCGTACTTACTTCAGAATTTCCATCCGCGCCGTCATCCTCCTCCTCTTCTTCTTCATCGGCATCATCGCTTTCAGATGGATCACCACTCAGACCATAAGTGACCGCCTCCTTCTCTGCGTGGTCAGTTAACGATGAAACTTTGCCGGCCATTGCTAGTCCGGAATCGTGTGATGCTTCAGTACTTTTACGACAGGTATCGGGCCCCTTCACGCCTTTGATGGTCGTCCCTCCGTCTTTGTGATCGGGTTTATGCATTTCTGACCGTTTGATCAGTTTTCTAGACGGCCCAATACGACCAGTTTTCTTTCTTATGATAGGTAAAGTCGTAATTTTTTCCTCTTCGTGTAGTCGACTGCCGTTCCACCATTTCTATGCCGAAAACCCGGATGTATCGTGTAAAGTCTTGCGAGCTTTTCGTAGCGCCAATTCATCATGCATAATTGCGTGCAACTAATTTTCTCGCTGTTTCATCGGCTCTATTATAATCATACGTTTATTCTTCTCAAAAAGCTATTTGACCAATATCACACGAATGGTAACTCACACTTTAGTACGTATGCGCTCGTGAAATTTATGGCTGATTCACACAGACCACGACCTCGATGTCGTACGTATGCAGATTCTACGACTCCAATTTATGCTGATAAATTTCTACTTCAAATAGATTAGCAAATTCTGTTTGAGAGTAGCCTATGTGCAAAGAATGCGAAATTTGACACGATTCGTTGACACATTTGCTATGGCCTAATGTTCTTGAGTCAAACGCGGTGATGTGAGAATACGATTATGTAATGGACTAGGCCTAATTGTTGCGTATACAGGCCTAGGAGCCTATAGTTCCTACTGGGCAACTATTAGCAAGCCTTTAAGTAAACTGTTATCCCCGTTATAATTATAGACTTCTAAATTACCACAACTCAGGATCAGCATGTGATCAGATGCTCAATCAACACGATGTTGATGTTCAATTTGGGGGGCCCGGTAGAGTACCGTAGTGGTTAACACGCTGGCCAAGAGTGCGAGAGGTATAGTGAGTTCGAGCCCCCGTTGGGCGGATTTGCTTTGTAGGCTGCTATTAGCGCCGATTATTGCAGGCGGTCTGCTCAGTTAGTGTAGTTAAGATTTGTGTATTCTGTGATCTCCGTTCTTGTGAATTGTTTAAATTGCATAAGTGTACATTGTAACCGGTTGTCAAACAGGATTGTTAATAAGGAGAATATTATTATTATTAATCAACAAGGGCCTACACCACACTAATTCATCTCCTTCCCATATGTGTCCTTACTCCAATCCAGACGAGGACTAAGATCTTCATCTCAAGATAACTTGTTCAGTCAGAAAATTTGAAAACTGTGCATTTGCACTAGCTGATCCCGATTGAATGGAATAAACATCCGAACTTTATCCACAAATCGTCTTCTTTATCACTCTTCAAGAAAATCTGAACTTATTTGTTTCATTTTTTACGAGTAGACTTTCCTGTTACGCACTTTTCTGCAAGATTTCTTTGTTGACATGGCTTTTGTGGACTTTATAACTTATTTGTTTAAGATTTATTACGTGTAGACTTTCCTGTTACATGCTTTTCTGCAAGATTTTTGTGTGTAGCATGTTATAAATAACAGTTTAATAATAATAATATGCCACTAGAGAACTAATATACCACTAGAGAACTATCTACTGTGATTGACCTCCCCGGAATCTGGTCTGGCAATGGAACAAACTGGGCAGTTTTGGCCATTGCAGACTGGATTTCATAGCGTACTAATGATTAAGCTGGTAATTAAGCATGGCTTTTGTGGATGCTGAGAAATTGTCATTTACATTACATTACTAAAGAAAAACACAAAGGCCATCTTCTTTGGTCACTTACACTAAACAAATAATATAAATTCATCAAAAGAAGTTCCTCTAAACAGGTTTCACAGCCCATGCACCAACATTATAGTTAAAAGGGATGACTCCTCACATTTCACCGAAAATACATAGCCCTACCAATGGAGTTATGACAGTCGGCTGGTTAAATTGCAATCACTAGTCTAGAGAAGCTGAGTTATCAGAGAACAGCTAAAAGCAAATGAAATAACAGCATACTTGCAGCATAGGTCTCAAGAGCTCAAAGGTTAGGTTTTTTAACTCATGGATCTTTGCATAATTCCATTGCTAGCTATCTGACAAATCAAACTTGTGAATAAAAGTTAGGAGCAGGCTGGCAACGATGCAGTTTTTTCAAAAGTCTTACACTCAGGTCTTGCAAAGGTTTATAATAATATAATATATACAATGTAACATGGATTTTAAGTGGTTCAGAAGACACTGCGTCTGTGTTAGAAGTTCTTAGAACCACTGCAAAGTTGACCTGGAACATCTAATAGCCCAATTTTCCTAGCTCTCTTTTAAACGCCGTAACCGTGTGAACCGACACGGTGCTGTCATCCAAACCGTTCCACATGTCATGTTTGATCTGTTTTTGCACTAAATGAACATCACATCACTTTGCAAACAAACAATTCTGAACACTGTCCAAGATAGGAACTATGCACACAGATAAATGCTGATAAACTGTGGGCAATTCACCTCTATTCACTGCCATACACATGGGCGGAGTTTATCAGGGACTAAGCTCCCAAGAAGACCCAGATTCATTTTTTTACAGTGTAAATGGCATCTTTTCCCTGGTTTATTTCCCTATTTCCCCCCCCCCCCCCCAAGAAGGCTTTAAGCCCTCCAAGAACGGAAACCAAACTCCGCCCATGGCCATACAGAGATTGGTTCGAGATGGTTTGTGGAGCATTTGCCGGGAAAAAAGACTGAAGGTGTGCATTGTAGGCTACATCAATACTGATTCAACTGATGGTTATTAAACGATGTGGCAAAAATCATAATTTTACATTTTTACAAGTTCCAGAGATCTTCAGAGGATTTCCCAATCTAACCACAGAATATCAAACGAATTTATTCTAACACTGATAGATAAGTTATCGAAAAAAGATGGAAACTTTCCCACCGAAGGTCAAGTATGAAAGTCTTTTACCATCGCATTTGATGTTCACTAGCTAAACCCTAGTAAAAAAAAATAACTACCCCTGATCTAATTTTCTCTTTCAGTAAACAAGAGCAGTACCCACTGCACCTACAAGTGCTGACAGCTACTCATTGCACCTATTTCCCCTAACTTTACGCACCCAATAAATCATCAGTATCAGAACAAAATCTGCAATGTGTTGTTACCCAGCTTACATTTTTTATTTACAAATAACAACAGAATCTATAGACAAAACACACAACCACTATGCAACACAAAAAGAGCTGGTACCTTGATATTAGCATCTTTCAGCAGTTAATTTCAATCTGTTGAAATGAATCCAGAATGACAACTGTGACTGCAAGCCCCAGAATAGAGCCTAGATTATGAAAAAATTAGGCATTACTTTGTTAACCTCTCCACTTAAGGGTATGAAGCTGGTGTGCCCGTTCCTGACAACTCTTTTGTCAAACACAAAATCATCTTCCTGGCCATGAATAGACATCAACCATTTAGTTAATCAGGAAAGCAATTTATCAAACTGTGTTTCTTGCCATGTAAACCAATTACGATATTGACACATCTTGGTTCTTCTACAACTTACGACAGGCTCTACATAATAAAAATCAAACTCTTAACCAGTGACGACTTCTTGCCAGTCATACAGTCATTATATAACTATTTAGCAGATAAGCCAACACTTACTGAGATGTAAATAAATCTAGGGATCCAGACGAGCACATGAAATGACAGCAATTAATCCAAGATTTAACTCGACCAAGAATTTGTATGTACAATGAACATATATAATATAATATATTATATATATATATATGTTATTATATATATAATATATTATATATATGTTACTATATATATATTGATATATATCTTATATATTAGTAAGCTCGCAACAGGCCTACTCTAGTAAACTGTATTTAAATGACCACATGTACACATGTTTATACCAAACACACCACAGCACACACACACATATCAACAGATACACAGATTAAGGACCGTGCCAGAGGACTAACCACGAAGACACCGACAAAACACGCATGCATAGCCAGACAGTTAAAAACAGACGAGACTACTTTCCAGATCAACGTAATATATTTTTTAACTGATATCACACTAGAAACTGGGTTAGACTGTTTCGCGTGCGTCTAAAACGTCAAACGTTACGGAAAGAGAGTTCGTCGTCGGTGACGCGCGCACGCACAGATGACCCGATTTCACCAAGTCACTACTTCTAGGCTTTTGGTAGGCCGCACATGTCACACGCGTCGCGGTTCATTAGATTGAGGAACGTGCAGTGCTCGCAGCTCCACGTCGTGCCAACGCGGGGTCCCGTGGCTGGTCCGCCGACCGCAGCTGAGGGTGGCTCTAGAAATGGAGGCGGGTGGACAATACTAGGAGACGCTGCAAACACAATCAACAGGAAGCATCATTAGAAACAGCATCGGTCATTCTGACCATAGTATAATCTACTATAATACTATATTAATATGCTTGCTACATGTTTAACGACACTGCCATATCAAAGACGATTAGTGTCGCCCTCCTCCTTTATCCAGGCTTGGGACTGGCACTGGCAGAGAACAACCAGTGGCGGAGTTCTATAGTAATATTATACTACACCTTAATACAGTAGGCTCATTTCTGTGATTAGTCACACAGTTTTTTTTAAATAAACAAAGTTTATATATAATATGTAATTTTAACATCTACAAGCTCCACAAAGAAAGAAGTGGATGGCAAACAGTGATCGAAGCACATTGAGTAGATTATGGCATCAAATAAACCGCGTGTGGTCCAAGTTTGTAGATGAAAAATCAACGAGTAGATTTGACATCCATATTTCTTGGACTGTTCGAATGAACAGGTCTATCAGAAACGAATTTCTAAGCCACAGCAAAGACCGCGGCCTGTGTAATCAAACTTACCAGATACTGCACAAGAACAAGACAGGAATACATTAAATCAAGAACAGTACATCAAGCCAGGGGTTCTTCACACTGAGAGCGCCTCTGATTAGGTTGTACTGTGAGAGGCGCTCTATTTAATTTACATCGGATTTATACGTAAATCAGAAAATAGAATAATGCGTACAGATTTATGGCACATTAATTAATTATACAAAGAAAAGTCTACAAGACATACACTGAGCAGCAAGAAGTTGTTCAACTGTTGCCCATTCCTCCGACTGCAACCACTGTTGAAACAACGTTTCATCCTTTGTCTTCAGCGCCTGCAGCAGCTCGTCCATCTTGCTCTAAAGAAACAAATAACAATTACAAGCTCATCTATCTTACTCTAAAGACACAAATAACAATTACAAGATCTCTTTTCTCTATTAAAGGCATTTTACACCCCAAAACAATTTAAACACACTGCAAACTAATGATAATTCACATATCAGTCTGCATGTTTAATTTGCCGGAGAAATAGGGGCTTATAATCGTTACTGAATATTCCGACTTCAGTTATTGTAGAAATAATTTTATGTTCTGTTATGTGGTGTATACGGGAGCCCACGAGATAGTCTAATGGTTAGCATATCGCACTTTCACTCAAAAGGTCACAGGGTTCAAACCTCACCAAGGCAGAAATAATTATGTTTAGAGAATTCTGAGTCAACCACGACCTCAACCAACTGAGCTACGATGAGAAAACTGATCTTTTTGTTACCGGGACAACTCCTCCTCTGCACAACAGAGGGCATTTCCTGTGGTTGGTCCCTCCATTTGCAAGGACCTTCTTCGCTCACAGAGGGCAAAACTAATGACTTGTTCATAATCTTATTCTTTAAAGGCATTTCTTTTCTCCGGAGTTTCCGTGCTGAGAGAGAGAGAACCTTTGAATAATCATTCTGTGAGAGATGCCATATATACATACAATACGATACTGGATGTAAACTGTCAATGAAAGATCAGCTGTTGAGGGAGAGGACTGGGAACCCCCCCATCTCACATGCAGAGGCTAAGAAAATTAAATTGCAAACATGGCAGTCTCAGGCATAGCTTAAAGCATAGCCTTTCTTTGTCTTCTTCCCATTGTTCTTCCTATTATTATTATTCTATTACTTTATCCTCCATCATAACATAGCATTCAACAAAGACATTGACAAGTGACAGTGAACCTTACCTTGATTGGGAGCATGTCACATGAAGCTAGGTATGTAAGGAGATGGAGATCACAAAACATATTCATTGGCCTGTCACCCTTGAACTGGCTTAGGTACTCGGCAAATCCGGTGAATTCCTGCAAAACAAACATTTCAACCTGATAGAAAATTCTGCAAATCATAGCAGCACATCTGTAATTGGGTACTCGGCTAACTTGTCCCAGATTTCTTTTGCACAAACTAAATCTTATATGGATAATTTTTAGCGCACAATCAAATCAGACTGATAAATTTTTTATTCTGATCTTCATCGTCAGAACTTGTGAAATCATCGCATGAAACCTGTTAAGCCTTTGAAAATGACAAATTTGAACATTCAATCTCAAATTGCGTAACAACAATAATGATAATAACGACAACAGCGAAGCCGTTACAAAGGCGTAGTCCATCAGGGTCCCCAGGCCAGAAACATCATTGGCGCCCATGGGCCAGTACTTTAAAACAACAGACCCTAAGTAGACACGCTAACAATAACCAACCTGTGTCTCGCCAATTCCTTCACGGTGCTCAATGGAAAATGGGCGAATGTCCTCGGAGGCAAAGAACGTGAACGCCAGCTCCTTCGGAAAGGCAACTGCCATGTCTGCCAGCAGGTACTCGACCGGAAGAGGCCGGGCCAGCTGTGTAACCTCGTTTCCGTATCTATCTGTTACCTGGAATGACAATAAGAAATCCACTAGGAAAAGTGGAATCTAAAATGCAGCGTTCTGTTTGGTTAAGTTCTGTGGCTGTACTTTATCAGTGCTACATTATAAGTCCACTAAAATCTCACAGCTTTATTATTATTTATTTATACACAGCAGCCAAATGGGTAGAGTGCTTAGCCTGTAAGATTGAGAGTACTAGTTTGAATCCCTGCTCATGCGGTTTCTGTTAAATATTCTGCAGCGAAAAGTGGTCAACAGTATGTCACTTAATCACATTAGAAAAATGCATTCATTTGGCATATAATAAACTATGTTCGGAGCTCTATTTATACATGCTAGATAGAAGAAACATTGTGAACTCTGAACTTTGGAAGGATGGCAAGATCAAACAGTTGCACCATATACTTTTGTTGAGAATCAGTGTAAGCCTGTAAGGGCATGATTAAATTAGCAGAAAGTATCTTTAAATTATCTTTAAAAACACGAGTCTGAAGAATGATTATAAAGCAAAACCTAAACAGAGATCTCAGCTTGTACGGGACTAACGCCTTCATTATACAGCTCTACAGAAGTCCTGCCAACTAGCCCGGCTGCAGAATGGGGAGGGTGTAAGCACAATGAATAACACTCTGGCTTCAAGTGCTTACGGCACGTGGTTCGAAACCCGTATCAAATCCCTTAGGAACGCTGGGTTTAGCTTTTCCTTCATTCCTATCGGGTGGCTAAAAGTACATAGAGCATAAGCCTTGCATGGCTGCAAATTTGTAATCTCTCTTCTTTGATTTGCGTTCTTGTGAATTTTTTTTAACTGCATAAATTGTACATTGTACAGCACAGATACCTCTCTTCATTGTCTCAAGACCACTTTTTTCTCTCTTGGTCTAACGCACTGGGAGTGCCTTTGATTGGTTTGCACTGTGAGAGGCGCTATATAAATTTATAGATACAGTACAATATACACTACAGTACAATACAGCGAGTTTCATTCAAGAATTAATATTTTTTTTATTAATATCATTATTTTTTGTCGGAGATAGCAAAGAACTCCCAGGTTGTAAAAGAGCAATATTATTACTATTATATGGGTTATTATTATTATTATTAATATTAAGCTAGAAATGCTCACCTTATAGAAGACATCGGGGACGTATTGTTCGTTTGTTGATTCCTTAACGTAACCCAACTCGGACGCATCTTTCGTCGGCACTAAGCAATCATCGCGAACAAGCGCCATGCACTGATTCGATACCTGATACCCATCAAAGTGAATCTGTTTCTGCGAATCGCCTGCAATGAAAACAGATCAATTAAATCAGCAAGTAGCACTTCTGTATGCATGTATGTATATATTATGTATGTGCACTTGTCTGTTTGTATGTGCACTTGTATATAGCGTCCCCTTCATGCTCTCTACTCAGAGGCGCTCCCGACTGCAGAGTGGACACTGCATCGGAGTTTCACGCCGAAGCGCTGAGCAATTGCGAGTGAAGGACTTGCCCAAGGTCCTTACACGGCGACTTGAGGTGGATTCAAACCTCGAACCTTACGGCTTCAAGGCAACAACGCCACCACTACACCACTGCGCCCCACTTCTACACATGAATGCAGTCACACCATCCCCAACCACATTCTATGAACACGTTCTGCGTTTAGAAGTCTCCTCTTCTATCCAACTAACGCTAGCATCATCAGGAATCAACACAGAGTAACAGCCCAAAAGATGAACTAAAGAAGAGTCGTCCCTTTAATCCCTGAGGTATGAAATGCTAGCAACATCATTTTCTCAGCCTTGGCATATGAGGATGGCAGGTGGCCAGTCCTCTCCCTCACCGTACCATCTGCCCACCAACAGTTCTTTAGTCGGTGAACTCATCAAAGCTCAATTGTCCAGGGGCACAGGGACAATGCAGCTGGGTACGGCAGAGGAAGAGATTGACAGACATGATCCAGTAGGACCTGAAACATCTCAAGCTGACGCCGGACGACGCTGGTCAAAGAACAATGTGGAGACAAAGGATCCAAGTGGCTGACCCCCACTCCAGCCGGAAGAAAAAGAAGCGCAGTGGGAGCAGAGATCTCAAACCAAATATCTGCCTTGGCAGGGAATTGAACTCCCGACCTCTCGATTGGCAGTTCAGTATGCTAACCACTTCACCATCGAGTACCCAAACTAGATATGCATGACAAACGAAAGATGGTGCTTACCCGTAACAACCACAGTAACAAACTTCGAGCCAAAGTGCCCTTCAGATGACAGTTTGCACGGGTTCGGATGACGATTCTGTAGATCGGCCGCCATGATACACTCCTCAGCGCTTAGAAAGTGCGAGTTCTGGAATGAATAGAAATAACAGCATGAATAGAAATAACAGCACGAATAGAAATAACGGCATGAATAGAAATAACAGCACAAATAGAAATAACAGCATGAATAGAAATAACAGCACAAATAGAAATAACAGCATGAATAGAAATAACAGCTCACGCAAATTAAAATAAATCGTTAAGTTGAGACTTTGGAAAGGAAGAATGAATTTTAGAACAGAAGAATGAGCAACGAACATATGAACCCAAGGCTCACAGATATGTTATTGTTCAAATAAAACCAAATTTATTGCTCTCAAAACAATAGTACACATCACGCATTGTATGATGCGATCAGGACGTGTGATTAAATGTGCAGAGAACAGGACAACAATAGGCGCCCTTTAAGGGAGGATTACACTGGGTAGCGGCCCAAGAAAAGCAGTTGATTACAGTAAAGATGCTGGATGAATGCACTTAAATAAATTTAGTTTAAGATATTTTTATTTTATTTATTTAAGTTTCAGATATTTTTATTTTATTTTTTACGATAAATAACATCACAGCTCCTAACACGCCTTCAGCAACGCATTTTTAACTAAAATTTATTTCAACCACATGGTCCCAACTTCTCAGACGACTAGACTACTGTGGATAAAATCTAGCAACGAATTAGAGACTACAATACTGTGTGTACAATGAACAAAACCTCTTAACATTCTCTCAGAGGTTATAGAGTGAGGCATGGTGGCTGGCTGGTTAGGGCAAGTGCCTTATAACACAGAGAGCACGGGTTCGAGTCTCACCCAGGGCAGTTACTGCGTAGGGACCTTGAGCAAGTCCATCACTCACAGTTGCTCTGCGCGATCAATGTCCTGTCATATTTGTGGGGCAAGGTTGTATAGTGGGTGTGTTCATTGCCTTGCAGCCAGAGGGTTGCAGGTTCGAATCCACCTCAAGCCGCCTCGTAGGGACCTTGGGCAATTGCTCAGTGCTTCAGCGTGAAATTCCGATTCAGTGTACGCGCTGTAGTCGGAAGCGCTTCTGAGTAGAATAATTGAAGGGGCGCTATAACAAGTGCACATACAAACAAACAGACAAGCAAAAAACATATATAGTTGTGTAAAGAAACTTTGGAAGGAGGGCATCACAGCAAAACTATGTGGCCATCATTCATATACAACAAAAACGGGTGTGCCACCAAGACAAAGATCGGCTGGAGCCATATTTTATCTGGTGCACACCTCTACATTAAAAAATGTATTGAGCTGATTGGGACAACTGAGCTTATCTGACTATTTTGCAGATAACATTGAGGGGAGGAAGCGTGTGACTTACGACATTGCCTCCAAAGTGCTTAACAGTTCCTGTTGACTAATTTGCAGATAACATTGAGGGTAGGAAACGTGTGACTTACGACATTGCCTCTGAAGTGCTTCACGGTTCCTGTTGACGTGTCCAATGGAACGAGGTCAGTGAAGATCCAGCCGACTTTCCTGAGACCAAGCTTCGCAGCAATACTGTTTACAACTTCATCTTCATCCTGGACGAGTTCAATACTGCTCTTCGTGCTAACCTATCCGACAGAAGAAAGTAATGCTAACCTATTGAAGCACGACTTTGATGATGTAACTTGCACTGTAAACAATTTCTCCAGCTAGAGAGCTGAAGTAGAACATCAGAAAGTAATGCTAAGCTATTGAAGCACGACCTTGATGATGTAACTTGCACTGTAAACAATTTCTCCAGCTAGAGAGCTGAAGTAGAACATCAGAAAGTAATGCTAAGCTATTGAAGCACGACCTTGATGATGTAACTTGCACTGTAAACAATTTCTCCAGCTAGAAAGCTGAAGTAGAACATCAGAAAGTAATGCTAAGCTATTGAAGCACGACCTTGATGACGTAACTTGCACCATAAACAATTTCTCCAGCAGTAGTTGAACATCATTTCTTTACAGGGTGTCCGCAATACATAATGTTTTCTTAAGTTAACACCATACCTAACACCGCCACTGTTTGCTGTCTGACAGTGCCAGTCCAAAGCTTGGATAGAGGAGGAGGGTGACTCTAATGATCTTTGCTATCACACAGTGTGTTAAACTGAAACTACTACTAGCATCCTACTTTTTTTAAACATGAAGACACCACAGAAAAGTCTATTTCAGTTTGCCTGTACACAGTGTACAGTGATGCTATCCACATCATATACAGCCTAAATTCCAACTCTATTTCCAGCTTACTAAGTCATGCTTGGATAATACCAGATCATGCCTTTAATTAAACCATCTAATCAAGTCCTTTACACTAGACAGTTGAGGAAAGTGATACTATATAAACCTTTGTCGAATAGTTTACATCAACAACAAGACGTTTTAATTAAAGCAATTGCAAACACTGTCCCTAGATTCAGGACCAACTCAGACATAGCCACAGCTGCCAAATAAGCCGAGCAAGACCTTGAGTTGAAATGTAGTAATAAGAGTCTAGAAAGCTTTGAGATGGTCACTTTCCAGCATAATATCGCTAGGAAAAATTCACAGCTTTTCCCGGTTAAATCAGAATCATGGTTTAACATCGTTAAGGAACAATTTTAAACACAAACCTGTAGTGGTTCATAGATGGCAGAAACCACCGCCTTAATACCAAGTGGTACGTCCTTGTGGTACTCATATCTTCCATAGAGGTAGCCAAGACGCTGGTTTCCAGTTTTCCGCCAGTAGTCCAAGAAGCGTTCGACCATCAGATGATTTTCAAACTGGATGAAGTCGACATGACGGTATTTCTGCAACAACAACAACATGACAATTGGGGATTGCATCTTTGGTGTGGCGGTACACCCTTCTACCTGTGTGAGCTTTCCACCACTTTCCACTCTTCCACAGGCCGCTGTGCACTGCCCACGGTGGCTTTTTAATGGTCCGTTTCACCCACTCTGCGACAATGCAGAGCCGTTCCTTCTCTTTGGTTGGCCCAACAACCTGGAATGGGTTTCCCCTGACTATGTGACACCTCCCAAACTGTTCTCAGTTTCAACGACTGTTGAAAGGACAGCTTTTTCCGCTTGACCTGGACTGGGAGCACCTCTGAGTATGGATCTTGAAGGCGCTATATAAATTCTGATCATTTACTACAACTACTTCTTAGTTGAAACTTCTGCAGATACATTGCAGCTCTTAACTAAATAACAGATACAACATGAATGGATAAAAACGTTGTTTAAATGTCTAAAAGAAGACAACTGTGAGAGAGCAGTGCATTGCTACTTGGCATCTATTGTCAATCTAATGCTGACTAAGCTAATTTATTTTCAGACAAGCTTTTAAGGAAGATCCTAGGTATACGAAACTTCTGTCATACTCTGGTGGCGATACAAAGTCTGGGCTGAAGACCGCATGGTCTCGTAGTTGTCTGTGTATATACAAGCAGACGATACAGCCAATTTACTAGAACTTCTAAACCCTTCATCTGACTAGTTACAGACTGATTATCAAAATGCCTAAAAGAAAGACAACGTACCTCAGGGTAGTTTTTAAGGAATTTTTAGAACTGCACAACTCTTTCTTTCTTTTCCAATCTTCCATGGTAAATTACTTCCAATCAAAACACAATGACCTTTTTGCTAGTTTTAACTGTACAGAAGTGCTTATACAACTGCACAAATCTATTTAGAACTGCACATTTTGTGTACAACTGCACGTTAAAAAAAGTCCTGACGTACCTGGCGCTGTAGAGTGACGGCATTAGGCTGACACTTGGTGCAAATACCACCCGGCCAAGGAGGATGTTCTCGACAACCAGGCTTGATTTTACAACTTAGGTTTTCCAGCTGGGCAAATTTTCCTCTGAAGCAATCAATCAGACAATCAATCAATCATTCAATCAATCAAACAATAACTCAATCAGTCAATCAATCATACAATCAGTCAATCAATCAACTAATCAATCAATCAACTAGCTAATCAATCAGTAAATCAATCAACCAATTAGCCAATCAATCAATCATTTAATCTAACTTGATACAATGCCCCTCCACGATACCTACTCTGAAAACACAGTCCGGTCAATCTAAAAAGATCGGTTTCACACAAAAATAAAAATCAGAAGAATGTGCCGCAGGTACGTGGCAATAAGCATCTACTCAACAGTTTTGAAAGTAGATAATTATATAGCTGCATGCTTCCCGCATTTCAAACTGCAACATGGTTACAGAAAGCACTGTAAGTGAACAATACAATCTAAGCCATAGCTGTGTTATACGCACTAAATACGACCGCAAACTTCAAAAATTTTAAATGATTATAAAATTACTTTGTGACTGTAAATCAAACCCAGCAGCACGTCGCAATGCACTTACTTGTCAACGCCTCCGGTCAATTTGCGGAGATATGAGTGAAATGACAGGAATTTTATTGGAGGGGTAACTTTAGCCAAGTACTCTTCATCATAAGGCTAAAAGCAATGACAAAGAAGTGATGCAAAATATATAAATCTTAAAGATTATATAATCAACAACAAGTCAGGGTCATAACATAACAATCATAACTGCGACAGAAACCAAACCCAGGAGCACGTCGCAATGCACTTACTTGTCAGCGCCACTGATCAATTTGCGTTGATATGAGTGAAATGACAGGAATTTTATTGGAGGGGTAACTTTAGCCAAGTACTCTTCATCATAAGGCTAAAAGTAATGACAAAGAAGTCATGCAAAATATATAAATCTGAAAGATTATATAGTCAACAAGTCAACATAACAATTATAACTGTTCTCCTTTTAGTTGGGTTGGGTCGGGAGCACTTCTGAGTAGAAATTCATGAAGAGGTGCTATATAAATCTCTTGCTAGATGTAGGGCTGTACTAAATATAATCAATCATCGCCACTCGGCCGAATACCAACTATTCAA
Source organism: Lumbricus terrestris (assembly GCA_949752735.1). Classification (NCBI taxonomy): domain Eukaryota; kingdom Metazoa; phylum Annelida; class Clitellata; order Crassiclitellata; family Lumbricidae; genus Lumbricus; species Lumbricus terrestris. Next base: position 15,346,155 of record OX457053.1, on the reverse strand, counting down.
ACAGAATACGAATACGAATAGGGTTCATAATTGATCTATCGACAACATTCAAAATTTTAAATTTAACCAAAAGTTTCAGTTCGTTAAATTTAACGCAGCGACTAAAAGTAGACAGTTAACTACATTTAATGTCTACATCCTTCTGGCTTTCTCCACACACTCGCAGTAGCAGCCGCATATGCAGAAGCAGATGTCACGTGAATAGATAAATGAAGTGCTACGAAAACATTCTCACAGCTGGCATTTATTATTTACTTATATCCGAAATTGTATATAGCGCCTCTTCAAGGTAGGCTACTCAGAAGCGCTCCCGGCCCCAAAATGGCTAAATAAAACAGTTTTTAGGTTCTTAAGGAACAGAGTGGAGTGACCCCCGGGAATTAAGCGTAGTGTAACAGGGATGCCATTCCAGGTTGTAGGACCAGCGACAGAAACTGAACGATGCTGTCAACAGTCCGCGAGTGGGGAACCAGTGGGCATACGCCCGCCAAAATGCTAAAGTAAGAAAGTCAGCTTAGCAGAAAAACCATGGATGTATGCTGTGAGAATTCGCAACACACCAATTCTTCGCAACACACCAATTCTTCGCAACACACCAATTATTCGCAACACACCAATGACACACCATTTTTATGCAACACACCGCCGGTTGATTCGAGACACACGAGTGTCTCGCGACACACCGGTTAAGAACCTCTGATATAAAGAGTATAAATGAATCGTCTTACATTGTACGGGACGCAGTGGAGACACTTTCCCTTGGGGCCATGACGACATCTGTCAACACACATGCACGTATAATTGTACATTACATAATATATATAGTTACATACATAGTTTACATACAATACATATGCAAATAAACACATGTTTACAGATCAAGCAAAAAAAGTACAAATAAAAAAACAGTCATCATCTGAAGAACTAAAGTGCAAAACTAAAATGTCACAGCGCATAATTTTATATTCAAGTGAAGACATCTCTTCTCGCTACAACAGAACGTTTAATCATCCCAACGCCAAAAGCGGTGTATGGCCTTATCCTGTTTAAAAAAAAATTGCTACACATTTTAAAAATATTACCGCTACAACACAACTCTCCAATGTTCACAGTCTAGAATAGACAAGTTTCTCTTCCCCAATGAAAAAGATTAATGGATCCGATTGTGGATTAAAAACCACAACAGTGGTGGTACTACCTTAAGTTGCGGGAGGTCATTTAACCCACTGCCTATTTCTGCTCTTGACCTACCCTATAACCTGCCAAAATTCTCTGGAATTGCTAGCATCCTCTGTACATTTAATTTCTTCGACCTGCTGGATAACTCCCATGGCCATGACGCGAAATTGTAAAGCTGACGCCGTCCCCTGCACAATAAATAACAAAAAAAGAAATTTAATTGAACAATGATGAACTTACAGTTGCTCGTTTTTTTCCCTTGGTATTGTTCCATCCTGTTTCCATAGGAACTGGTCGACCTCGTCCTCTACAATGCTTCCGCTAAGGTCACGGTAGAGTGCCCTTGCTGCGTCGTCGCTGTCTCCGGTCAGTAGAGCTCCGGCGGCTGCGAGTGACGGCTGTTGTTTGTCCTTGCTTCCATTCTCCTCCAGATTATCCTCCAGCATGGCTGTTACTTGCGGTTGCAGGTCCAGATAGAGCATGTCACCGTGTCTTTCGAAATGCACAAATATCGAGCACAATTAAATGCAAATATACAAATTAAATTAATACACAGTAGAATGCTTTCTCTAACCTCACTTTTGTACCTCCTTTAATCAAAATTATTTTTCTAACAGCAGAATAAATCACTTTTCCAGTTTCTTCTGTCAATATTAAAGTAAATTTTAATACATATAAATTGTAACAAAAGCAATCCTTAAATCTGTCAAGCAAATTAATGCAGAAACCTCTAACAAATGTACTGAATTCATGTTTTGCACGTGTGCATGTACAACATTGTACATATGTCTATGCGTGTACACATGTGCGAACATCAGTGTGCCTCTGAAGAGCGTTGCTACTTTGCGTCACATACCTAATCTTGTACGAATTGAGTGTTTTTGCTTTTGTGGACTTCAGTTCTGCCGACTTTTCTCGATTGACCCAGACTGTCCAGCCATTTCTAGGCAAGTCGAATGCAGATTTTACCTGAAAATATATATATATCTTAAACCTATATAAAAACATTTACACAGCATCTTTTATAATCCTCATTCAGTTCCATTGGAAAATAATCAAGTTTACAGCTTTAAACTGCAAAACTAACAACCTAAGGCATTCAAAACAGGACAGCTGTACAACTGAAGAGGTAGTTATAAATTACAACTATTATTTTATAATCAGTATTTCTGTACTTATTAAGCATGCTACTTTATAACGAATCAACCACTGATGGAGCTGAATACTTGTATGTCAAGAACTTGCTAACAGTAATATGACACTGAAAATGGTAGGTCTTCTTGGAAAGTCTTAATCAACATACTCTGCATAGCAAAGCTAGCGCTCAAATCATTCAACTGCCACTTCACAGTGAATAAAGAAGAATTAATCACAAGATGGCACCGCAAAATGCTTGTAAGCAAAGCTATAAAGCTTCCACAAAGGCAATATCTTAGCAAGACAACAAACCGGACACTAAGATATGGATACTGAAAAACTGACGATGCCAAAGTATCCAATGAATAAAAAATCACGCTAGCCAAAATACTTTCAAATTTTCCGAGGAATGTATGTAAGAGATCAACAAAGAATGTAAATCGTATAATTTTATCGGAATTTTGAACAACAACATATTAGTCACAGAAGGTGACTTCCAGAGCTCTGTTGTCTCAAATTTCCTAAAACCAAAGTAACAGGAACTAAAAGAATTAAAGTAAATACGACAGCTGAAAAACCTAAATTTTAAGTTGCTCACTTCGAGAAGAAAATCGTCTACTTTCTGGTGAGGAGAAGTTGTAATACGTTTCGTGCCGTGTAGTGGAGACTGTACTCGTAACAACTGAAATAAAATTGACCAAATAAAGTACTTTACTATATCTATAAACATATTCAGAACCACTCCCACTGTGAGAGACCTTGAGAAAAAGGCAAAACCTGAGGTGAGAGACAGATGAACAAACGCTACCACACAGAATGGTGGAGCATAGAGGTGAAAAAACCATTCCACAGAAAGGGGCTACGCGGTAATCGTAGGTGTGTTCTTTTAAGAACAAAACGCATGAAGTACCACGTATGTAAAATGGAAATAGATCACAACCACATTGATCACAACCTGATTCTACCCGACACACGGTCCCCGATACTGCAATTACGCCAAAGTGACCACCACTTTTGGCCCGGCCCAATGCTGAAATATTTTTACACACATTTTAAAAACTAAGGCTGTCATTTATATTCTTATCGTGTCACTGTAATTAGAAATTATAAGACAGCCAGCGACGGTATAGTAATTTTGCAATACCAGCACGCATGACACAGCATCTATGCATACAACAGCAACCACAACCATGGGTATATGCGACCTATATCAAAGTCTTAAAAAGTCGAATAAAATGCATCCTTACGAAATTAGCCATAGAAGTTGTTGCAGTCATGTTGTTCACAGTAGTCCAAAAACCTGGCTAAACTTTCAAAACAAATCGGTAACTGAAGACCAGTACACAGTTGAGAAAAATTGACAATAACAGCCGATTTCCTGCCAGTGACTTCCGGCAGAAAATTCTCTACTCGTAATCGTAATCGTAATCGTAATCTCGAAACTTCTACAGCGCCCACAAAAGCCAAGTCGCGGGAACCAGCTTATTCACAGGCGCTCAATCAAAGCAAAATCGATAGGCAGCGGGTCAAGTCCGGAGAGTCAGGCAGGCAGATAGATGGACGGCTAAGGTGGGTGATGTTTAGAGTTGAAGTGGCGGGGGATGTAAGGAGAAGAAGAATCAGGATAGGATTTTTGAAAGAGCAATGTTTTCAGTTTTGAGTGAAAGACCTGTGGGGAGATAGCGAGAGGTGGAGTTTTGGTGAGTTCGTATGATGGGTCGGAAGTTTGCCGAAGTGCTGGCGGAAGTTTGTTCCAGAGAGGTGGAACGGCAATGGCTATGGAGCGGTTTGCGAATTTCAGTGATGAAGTGATGGGAGGGCGAAGCAGTGTAATGGAGGATGAGGAGCGTGTTGAACGAGGTGGCTGGATGGTGAACAACTGACGAAGGTAGAACGGCTGGGATGATTGAAGTGTATTGTAAGTGAGTGAGAGGACTTTGTATTCGATGCGTTCAGGTATTTTGAGCCAGTGAAGTGATTTCAGGACAGGAGTGATGTGGTGACGTTTGGGGGTTTTCGTCACTGCACGGGCGAGGGCATTCTGGACAGCTTGGAGGCGGTTAATTTGGGTTATATCAATGTTTAGGAAGAGAGAGTTGCAGTAATCAAGTTTCGCATGAACTATGGATGTGGCTATTGTGGATGCAGTTTTAAAGTCAAGCATAGGTCGGATTCTGCGGAGATCTCGTATGTGCATGAAACAAGTGCGGGAAAGTTGGGTTATGTGGTCGGAGAAGCTAAGATGCTGGTCAAAGATTACACCTAGGTTTCGGACAGGAGAATTTGCGGAGAAAGTGTGGTTGGAAGAAGAGTCATTGTTGAAGGAAATAGAGGGATCAGGAATTTTCTTGAGTTGCTCTCTGAGGCCATTCTACGCGATTCTTTAGCGCTATTATAGCAGTTTACGTCTACTGCGCCGTATTATTGTGGTGCCCTCATTGGTGTCTTTCGGACGCTATACATTCTTTGTTACAACTGCAATGTATATATGTTCGCAACATCGTTATCGTCCTCTGATGTCATTTAACGAGTATTGGCTTTGCCTTTTAGGTCTAGGCCTACTTAGAAATTTAATATAAAACAGTGTCTTATTTTTTCGTTGGACCACAGTACAGGCCTAACGAAAATATCGAATGAACAGCTTGATTTTTGGCTCCCGAATTTCAGCCAGCAAATCAGTCATTAGCAAAGAATGAAAGCTTTTAACGCAAATTGAATATGACCTACCTAGGCTTTGTTATCTATACTGTGCTACCATTAACCTATAAAGTATGTAAGTAAGTAAGAATACCACCAGCAAACGCACAGTAGTTTACAGAGGAAATAAATAATTGAAAACATTTATGCAAAGTTATACAACATTCGCATAATAAAACTTCTTCTGGCAAAAGAATCAATATAGGTTATAGGTAGACCTACAATATACCCAATTGTTATAAATTATAGGCGGCAATAGGCCTATCATATGGCATTATAAAATATGGTTCCAGATTATTCACGAGTGCTGCGTTGAGTCCGAGGTGCTGTTCGTAAGAGTAGGCAGTTTCGAGGATAAGCTCGAGCTATGAATATGCAGAATAGCTGTTCATATCCTAGACCACCGCTCTGCACAGAAGGGATTGCTATTGGTCCCTTTTGCACGAACTGCAACGATGCAGCATAGAGCCTTTTCTGTGATCGGCCCAGTTGTGTGGAATGAGCTTCCACAGGATCTACGTCTACTTGCTGGGGTTATTACTGGAACATTTCTTACTAAACTCAAAACTGTCCTTTTTTGCCGTGCTAGAGTCGGGAGCGCTTCTGAGTAGTCGCCTTGAAGAAGCGCTATATAAATTCTTGAATGAATGAATGAATGAATGCCTGGGTTCGGAGTTGAAAGGTGAAAGATAGCCTATCAGACGAATCTGGGTCTGAATTCTAGAAGAAGTCGAGTTTAGACTTTGGACTGAACAATTGAGGTGGATATAAAATTATTGTGCAGACGGTCTTTAATATTGGGTGAGATCGACGAAGGTACGGCATCACGGATATCCATGACGTAGCGTACACACGAGGGACACCATGCAAAACCTCTGGCAGATGCGATCGAGACAGCTTGGTGAAAATAATAGCTTATAATTTTTTATGGAAACTATAGTTTTGCAGATCTTGTTAACCGGTAACCCAAGAGCCTTCTGTCCTGCTACAACTCCACTCTATCCAAAACAAAAGCCCTCTCAAACCTAAAATCAGCCACAAACAGATATCACGCACTCATCACTGCTACAAAAAGGAAATATTACTCTTCACTTATTCACTCCAGCTCCTCCAACCCTCGCCATCTCTGGAGAGCTGTCAACTCTCTCCTTCATCGCAAATCTCCCTCTCCACTGCCAAGCTCCATTCCAGCCCCTCTATGGCCGATACATTCTGTTCATTCTTCTCGGATAAAGTCTCCTCCCTTCGCTTCACACTGCAGTCCCTCCTTGATTCACAATCCTCCAACACCGATGCATCTCCGTTTCCAAATCCTACTCCTCCTGTCTCTCAGTCATCGCTTCCAATTCTCAACCCCGCCTCTGAAGCTGAAGTGTCACTCCTGTTAAATTCTCTTCCAAGCAAACAGTGTGAATTGGATCCTATCCCAACTGCTCTCCTAAAAGACTGCGCTTCCGTCCTCATTCCTATAATCACTAAAATTATCAATCTTTCACTCTCCACTGGCAATTTCCCAATGGTCTTCAAGCAATCTCTCGTCACTCCTCTTCTGAAAAAAGCAAATCTTGACAAGGAAAACCTATCAAATTACCGGCCCATCTCCAACCTTTCTTTTCTATCTAAATTAACCGAACGAATTGTCCTTTCCCGGCTAAACGATTACCTCTCCTCCAACTCACTCCTCAACCCCCACCAATCAGGCTTCACTAAACATCACTCCACAGATTGGCACAGAAACTCTACTTGTCTCTCTGTATAATAAACTGGTTTCTGCCGTCAGTCATCAACAAGTCTCCTGCCTCTGCCTCCTCGACATATCCGCTGCATTCGACACCATCGATCACAATCTTCTTCTTAACCGTCTCTCTTCTTCTTTTGGCGTCTCTGGCACTGCTCTACTTTGGTTCCAGTCATACCTCTCTTCCAGATCCTTCTCTGTTAAAGCCTCCAGTCACTGTTCACAACCCCTTCCACTATCTTGTGGCGTTCCACAAGGCTCCGTCCTTGGTCCGTTGCTCTTCATTCTCTACACCACTCCTTTAAGCCATCTCATAAAATCCTCGTCTGTTGACCACCATCTCTACGCAGACGACACTCAACTCTTCATTTCCTTCTCCCCAGGCTCTTTTTCCACCTCCATTGCTCAACTTCTCAATGTGGTCAATCTAATCTCTAAATGGATGTCTTCCAACCTCCTCTGCCTCAACCCCTCCAAAACAGAGTTCATCATTCTTGGACTTCCTGACCAAATCAAGAAAATCCCAGACCCTTCAATACACCTATCGACTAACTCTTCATCTCTTACCTTTACTTCTGATGCTCCTGTCCGCAATCTTGGTGTAATGTTTGATTCGCATCTCTCCTTCTCTAACCACATCTCCAACCTATCGCGTTCCTGCTTCATGCACATCCGGGACCTCCGTCGCATCCGACCCATGCTCGATTTCAAAACTGCCTCTACCATTGCGACGTCCATCGTCCACTCAAAACTTGACTATTGCAACTCTCTGTTCTTAAGCCTTGACTCCTCACAACTTAAGCGCCTCCAACTCATTCAAAATTCTCTAGCTAGAGCCGTCACCAGAACACCCAGACATCATCACATCACCCCCATCCTCAAATCACTTCACTGGTTGAAAATCCCAGAGCGAATCCACTTCAAAGTTCTCTCCTTAACCTACAACTCCTTGCAATGCTCTCAGCCAAGTTATCTTCGCGAACTCTTCACCATCCAACCTACCCGTTCTACCCGATCATCCGCCTGCCTTACACTTTCTCGACCGCCGGTCACAAGTCATCTCAAGTTCTCCAACCGAGCCATATCCATCTCAGCACCACGCCTTTGGAATGAACTGCCTCCTGAATTCCGATCCTTTTCAGTCCATCCGCCATCATTACTAATCACACACCATCACCTTCCTCAGGCTCCTCTATCCATCACACCTCGGGCTTTTCATTCAAAACTTAAGACACTCCTTTTCACGAACTCTTACCCTGTCTCATCTGATCCTCCACCTTCCAATTCCCGGCCCAAACGACACCCGCCTTAATAGCTGTTCCGCCCCTCTGATCCTATGGAATTTCGACCCTGACCACCACGGACTACTCTCACGGACAACCCTTCTAACTCAACGCATTTGATCCTGATCTTATGGTAACTCGACCCGGACCACCACGGACTACTCTCACGGACAACCCTTCTAACTCAACGCAGCGCTCGTGAATAAGCTGGTGCCCCGCGCTTGGCTTTCGAGTGGCGCTTTAGAAATTTCGAGTTTATGATTACGATTACGATTACGATTACGAGCCCACCACAGGCGCATTTTGGCACGTGCTGTAACGCACCAAATTAATTAGCCTCAACACAATACAATGTCATGACAAAATTAACATTCGTCCTAAACTCGAATCAACAGATCGCAGAGCAGGGTTCTTGACAGGTGCGTGGCGATCGAATTCATTTCCCTAGGTCAAGCGACTATCAGCTGGTGATCGAGTGATGTCACGAATGTTTTAGTTTCGCAAATGTGACGCGTCAGCCAGTCCTAAATCATATTCGTCCAATTCAAGGACAGTGGGATGATTTCTGGGCGACAATATTATTGTTAATAGTGAACTACATTATTAACCGATATCGATACTGGAAGCTCAAAACGAGGTTCATTAGTTGATTAATGAGAAGTTACACGGTATTTGATTGGCTGAACCATGACGAGGCTCAAAAGAGTTCTGTATGGAGAAATGTCATTGGTCACTTCAAAACGAGACTCAATGTTTCTGATTCGTGTCTGAGAATAGGGCTAAGAACTGAACAGCGCAGTGTTTACGTTCAAAGGTAGGCTAAACATACAAACATCTGTTATTGTAAAATTGTGATATTGTTTACGTGTTTTCTAAATATTGTCGTCAGATTTGTTTGGATTTCGTTGACGTAACAAAGAACGGTGAGTTTTAGTCTAAATTAAGTTCTGTTGAGGTGACTATTTGATTGAATGTTAAATATATTGACCTTGGTATACAATAACCTACACAGGTAGGCGTTGACGGCTTGTGACCAATGAAACTCCTCTTAAGAAAATGACGAAATCGTTGGATAGGTTGCAAGTCACTATCTCTCGTATGACTAACTCTATAGTGTTCTATTAATCACCGAGTCTATAAAACAGCTATCTAGGCGATATCTGTGTTAGTCGACTTCTTTTTTGTGACCGAAGTTCAGTTTGTGTATAATAATTCGTTTAAATTCGCTTCTGTACGTGGCGCAAGAAGTAGGGTATTTCTGGTAAGCAACTTTTGCATTCTGTAATTAACAGCATTAAATAAAGCGTGGGTGGATTTGTACGTTACCATTCCTGAAACAATCTTGGAAATCGGGAAAATCAAATTTACTGGATATTGCGTTAGATTGGGCTGGCGTCGAGCCGTGTGCTAAATAGTTGTTAATAACCACTTGCTTTTAACACAGCTGGTAAAAGTTACAGGTTTTAACGTTTATGGTTGTCTTTTCGGGAGCAACTCGAAAACTGGATCACAAAGGCCGAAAGCAGTTTTATAAATCGCAACTGAAAACCAGAAAACTTTTCATAAGTTATACTTGGGACTAATATTGCTACTAGACTAATTAATCATATGTTTCAGCATACTTAACTTTATGTAACTTGGATTTTCAGAAGTTTCTCTTGAGCTGCCAAAGAACCTACCCAATGCCTGTGCTAAGTTCACTGCTGTTCAGGGTGTGTGCCAGCTCCCTCCAGGGTTTGCCTTACGTGGAATGCAAATCTGCCGTACACGGCAGAGCATTCCTGAAGTTATGTGACATCGTTGCAAGACGAGGAACCAGAGTGCGCCTTGCACAGTCCGTCAGCTACTTGAGCGACCCTGAGAACAAAGGCAGACAGACATCGGGCGTGAACTTCGACACGATCGGATCATGGAACAACCGTCTCGATCTGACCATCGACGTCGAAGAGAGCATCAGGAGAGGAAAGCTGATCCCTAGAATTGATATAGAAAAGGTTGGCATGGCAACGTTGATTGGACGTCGTCCGGACAACGAAGATCGAATGTTGGCTCAGGAGATCAAGCCAAACATTCTGCTGTGTGGAATTTTCGATGGTCATGGGGGCAAGATGGCCGCCGACTTTGTGGAGGAACGACTTCCATACCACGTACTCTACTGGTTGGAGAGAGGGGAGAAGGATCTTGCGCAGATCCTGAAGAAGGCATTTATCGAAGTAAACAACTCATTCACGAACTTCCTCTTTCATACGTGTGTCAAAGGTTCAGCAGAAGACCAGAATGGTGAGTTTTCCCTCCTTTGTTATTTTGCTTCTTGTTTCACCTGTAAACTGGATTTACTTTTTTTTGCTTGTGATTTTCTTTTTTGCATTTTTTAAATTTAAGTTGATCTGTGACAATGAAATTGACAATAAAACTGTGAGGAGTTGGTTTTATGCAGTTTTGTATAGTGCTTGCTATTGCTTAACAATGATTTGAATGCCTTGGGACCGTGACAGAAAATATCAAATAAATAATCTGCTTCTGAATATCAATTACAATGAGTAAATAATAGGAAAACAAAATCCAAATTATGAGAGTCTATTCGTCTGCGAGGTGGAAGTTCTGCTGAAGATTGACAAATAATGCTTGTAGCCTAGATGTGCAGCGAAATTTTAAAAAAGACTTTTAATATGGTACTTTTCATTCATACTGTCATGTCCAGAAATGCATGTGCACTTCATTCCCATGAATTCACTAACCCAATGTATAGTTAAAAATTTATGAATGAAAAGTACCATGCATGCATAGTCAGTCTCTAATGCTACTTTGCTATTTACGTAACTTTATAATAATTGCTGGGTTATTAGATAATGGTGCTAGAGTCTCACAGGCTTGTTCTTTGTACAAATACCTACACCTTCTTTGAAATTATGCAAATACCTGCACTTGAAGATGCATGAGAAGTCTCAAATTCAATACACTGTTAAATAGGTGACGCCAGCTAAATATGTCATGCATACCTTGTTACCTTGTGCTGTCAACTCGTAGAGTTCTAGCGATCGTCTTGACACACATTCTCCATTGTTCTCTGTTCGCAGCCAAGTCTCTGTTCGCAGCCAAGTCATGCATAAAAATGCAAAATATGGTCACATTTTGTAATGCCACTTATGAGTCTTGCAGAGCATAATGTTTGCCTACCCTGTTGACTTGAAACTGGAATCCAGGGCTCCTTCATATACATTATGATAATTTTGAATGGTGTTAGCTCAACAACGGGAGACCAGCGTAGAATTTCTTGCTTGCAAACACACGCACACAACGCAAACAGTCACACACATGCATAAATATAATGAAAATGTGTGGATTTTGGTTACGACTTGAGCAGCACAGTCAATGATTGAACAAAGCTGGCACAACAAGATATTACAGATAGTAGTTGCCTACTGTCATGTTCAGAAACTGCATTCCAAGTTGCTATGAATTCACAATCTATTGTTTGTTGTATGAACAGGTGGCGTGCGACTATTGTCAAGCGGAACGACGGCGACAGTATGCCTGATTCGGAACGGAATCGACCTTGCCGTTGCCCATGTCGGAGACAGTCGTGCAGTGTTATGTCGAAACAACAACGCCATCCGACTGACGGAGGATCACGAGCCGGAGGTGTTGAAGGAGAAGGAACGGATCGAAAAGTGCAACGGATACCTGACGTGGAGCAGTCTTGGAAAGTCAAGGGTTAACGGACGGCTGGAGATGACCCGAAGCATTGGCGATGTCGAACTGAAGCCGTTCGGAGTGACTGCGGAGCCGGATGTTCGTTCGCTTGAGGTTGGCTGACGTCTGCTGTTTACATGAGAATTAGTAGGCAACTTATGTAGCGCCTCTTGTTAAAGGCTGCCACACAGGCTGCGAGTCGAGTAGGGCAAGCGCAGGGTGAGAATTGCTTGGGGAGGATGAGAGGTTTAACCCCTTGTCTTTCATAGGCAGTGGCGTAGACAAGGGGGTGTTTCAGGGGTTAAAACCCCCATTGGCCATAGGGAGAAAGTTTTTTTAAAGGTTATTTATCTACTTAAATAAGAAAAACAAAACAATTGCCTGCAGTAACAATTGTTTTTCTTACTTTATTCCCTTTGTTACTTTATTCCCTTTTTGTTTACTGTAATACTGTTGGGTTTGTATCAGAAAGGGCATCCGGCCAGGCAAAAAAAAAACCATCATAAATTCCTGGCTACGCCACTGTTCTTAGGACCCCATAGTAAAGTCTTCATTGCTCACCTTAACTCCGCATAAATCAGCGTCTGCCTCCCCCCCAGTTATTTTCCTACAATTCTCAAACTGAGCTGCTCTCAAACCATAAGCATTATTTATGATATTTGTTCGTCTTGTGCTGGAGTGATTTTAACTGAATTTCAACACAACAAATTAATCAGACAGTCTTTCTGCAAGCGCATAACTCCAGACATTTTCCTGCTGATTTCACCAATGTAAAATGAATTCGACCAAAAAGATGATGGTATTTCAAATGTGCCAATCTATACCATAAGCATTATTTATGATATTTGTTCGTCTTGTGCTGGAGTGACTTTAACTGAATTTCAATACAACAAATTAATCAGACAATCTTTTCTGCAAGCGCTTAACTCCAGACATTGCTGCCATTTTCCTTCTGATTTCACCAATGTAAAATGAACTCGACCAAAAAGATGATGGTATTTCAACTGTGCCAATCTATACCCGATGAACTTGGACATTCCGTTAATATGAATGTTCATCTTATGCTTCTTTCAGATACAGCACGGCAATGACTCATTCTTGGTGATGACAACGGATGGCGTCCACAGTCGGCTGAACAACGGAGAGATCATCCAAGTCATCTCTTCATGCATCAATCCACACGAAGCGGCAAAATTCCTCGCAGACCAGGCGCTGCTGTTCGGCTCGGAAGACAACTGCTCTGTGATCGTCATTCCTTTCGGCGCCTGGGGCAAGTACGCCGAGACCTCTCGCCAGGTGCACTTCACGGTGCGAACGCGCAATCCTATCATGCACGCACGTTCTTGATCGAAGCAAAGTTTTGGCGTTATCGGCAAGATGCCCCTGCTGAAAATACTGTGATATGTACGGTGCTTTTTCTACGAGTGTGTGTTTTCAACTTCTTATTTTTGCTCACGGACAATGGCTTGAATATGTGCTATATAAATTCAGTATGACGGTGTATTCTTACGCTGCTCTAATGTGACAATGTGTAAGTGGTTGTGATTATATGAACAGTGCATTGTTGCAAGCAGTGTAATGAATGTCGTTACTGTAAGTGGTTGTAATTATATGAACAGTGCATTGTTGCAAACAGTGTAATTGAATGTCATTATACTGGAATTGATCTTTATAGTATTTATGTTTAACAACTTGTACATTCCTTCACTGTATTTGATCATCCGTTCTCGCTTAGGTACTCTATATATAAATTGCATTCCATGTTAGGGTCCAATTATGCTAATTATTTTTCGCACGGAATTGCTAGCATTCAGAATTTTACTCAAGGCAGCTGAACTGTGTTAAATCGATTAATTAAATATTAATTAAATTGTTGCTTTTATGTAATGAATATGTTAGTGAAGTTAAACAAATTTTGGTGTTTGGAGCTTGAACAAGAAAGGAAATATTTCAATTTTTTAAGTGCAACATTTTTAGAATCTGGTAGGTTTTTTAGGAACTGGTTTTAGAGATCTGGGTATGTTACTTGTTTTCCATACTGACCTTTGTTTAGCTATTTTGGTGATGTTACAACTTTGAGATGAAGCTTAATATATTTCATATCGTGAATGTCTCGTTTTGCTAATGCTGCAGAGTTTGAAGACTACTACAGAATTAGATATGCTTAACAGATTTTGAGCGTTAAATCCATTTAACTCAAACCAGCAAGAACAGCATTAACTTTGAACATGATTGTCTTGTTGAGATTTGTGCAAGCAAAAAAATTCAACAATGAGTTAAACTCTTGTACTAAGATCAAACGATCACTAAACTTTTACAGAAGATTCAGTCAAGTGATATTTGCTATTTTTAGCCTAGATGATTCATGTTGTATTAAAAACAGACCAGAATTTTAGCAGCTGGACAGTATGTTCAGTTCAGCTGACAGGCTTGGTGGTATCTCAAAATTTAGTTACATGTGTGATTATTCGTGAAATAACCTCATTGACTGTCCTTCTCAGTGTGAAAATTTCCCTGGTTTGGGGGGATTAAAACCCCAGGTCTTTCTTAAGGCCTGGTAGTAAAGTCTTCAGTGTGCACCGCAACACCATGTAAATTAATGTCTGTCTGGCCCCAGTTGTTTTTTTATAATTCTTAGTTTTCAACCCCAGTCTTTCTTAGGGCCTCGTAGTTAAGTTTTCTTTGCACACTCAACTTCACGTGGATCATGGTCAGACCCCCACCCCGTTATTTTTCTACAATTCTCGTATTGTTACTATCAATTTCGATATTGGTTTGACATTACCAGCTGGTTATTGCAATTGCCTATTTTGTTATGTTGTCTTGGTAGGCCTACAAATACAATTGAATACAAATCAATTTACTCAAGGACTTGAGCGAACCAGTTCAAAGTCTCTTCACGTGAAGTTCAAGTACATTGAAGTTCCTTTCGCCAAGGCTGTATCTAATCGTAAAATAGATAATTTATCTATTCTGTGGTGTAACCTTGACTTGTGCTCTAGAATAGCTGAAGTAAACTTTGTATCAATGCGTGAAACCGTTCTTAAAAAGAACCTAGGCTGAAGGTTAAACAATTCTAGGTACATGCGTAGGTGCAATCACGTCCTAAAAGTTGAGGGGGACCATAATGAATCACGTCCTAAAAGTTGGGGGGACCATAATAATAAAGTTAGGGACCACTCAAAAGTTGGGGGGACGCGTCCCGTGGGTCCCATAGGGTGGTTGCGCCTATGGGTACATGTAGATGTGCTTTGATGGTGCAAATAAGTTGAAACGGTCTTGAATTATAGGATGTGCTTTGCTCTAGTAATATTACAAGCCTCTGATGGCCAACAGAGGATCAAATCCAGCCATGGAGAGATTTACCAGTGGTTGGAGTTTCAAAAGTTTTTAAACCCTTAGCAAGATCGTAGCCAGGATTGGGGGGAGGTGTTTCTTCAGTTTCCCGTCCGAAAAAAAACTGATGACTTTTAGTCATCCGGCCGAAATCTTAAGGAAATATCACCAATTCATTCATCATTCAAATTTTTTTACATTTTTCATTTCGGGGGGGTGGTAAATTACTTCCAATCGGAGGACAATTAATTACCTTTATGCTAGTTTTAACTGTGCAGAAGTGCTTCTACAACTGTACAAATCTGTTTAGAGCTGCACATTTTGTGTGCAACTGCACGTTAAAAAAGCTATTTTAGTTTATAATCAAGGGACTGGTTGTGCGACCGGACTGTAACGCAAAAACTATGGGTTCAAGCCTCGTCAGTCAGTGACTGTTTAAGGATCTAGATTTATTCTAGACTCTAAAAGCAAGACTATTGCAAAGAGGGCATTATCAGTATGCTGTATTGTATTGAGGAGTCTAGTTCGTATACCAAAAACGTTGCTCCAGCCCCGCTTGGGACTTCCAGACTAGGCAATTCAACTAGATCAGGCCTCAACAACACGGGGTTTCCGGAAAGTGCAGATCAACTTATCCATGACCTCGCAAGGACCAGAGCAACCTAACAGTATAAGGGGCTTTCTTGTTTATATACTACACGATTTATATTTAGATTAAAAAAGGTGTCCTAATACAACTTCTACACTGGTCGATGATCTATAATTTAATTTATAAGATTTATTCTAGCAATAACACTTAGATAATGATTTTGCACGATGCACAATATTTATTTAATAATTTTAAAATTCTTTAAGAATAGATTTTACGTGATTATTTTTGTTAAAATGCGATTTAATAAGATATGTGTCTCATAACAGTAATTTTACTGAAGCTACTGCCATCTAGCGAGTAACGAGTCGATTATGATTGCAATTATTCGCTAAATGGCGTATATTCTGCAAAATAGCTATTTGTCAAATTAGCTAATTAAAGGAATAAATAATAGCAATATAAAAAACAATAATAATACTACCTAATAAATGAATAAATGCTAATAATGATGATCTTAACGTCCGTGTGGAATTACCCATCTTAGGAAGACAACATAAACGGGTTGGCTCGGTAGCACATTGGATAACACACTGGCATGGAGATCGTCTGACCCGAGTTCGAGTCCCGTGCGGTGGATGTGAAATTTTTATTGAAACATCTTTTGTAGGTTGCTATTAGTGCAGTGTATTGCAGGCTGAGGCTGTCTGTTCTATTTGTAGTTAAGATTTATGTCTTCTGTCATTGGGCATTTGCGTTCATGTGAATTGTTTCAAATGCAAAACTATGCAGTATAGTGAGTAGGCTATAATGTGCACTGTAACCGGTTGCGGTCTGTCAATCGGATTGTTTCAATAAAGAACATTATTATCATAATTCCTATATTTCAGTGTTGGTAAGAGTGGTCTAAGACTTCAATAAATAATTTATAGGCCTACTAATAACAATATCTTATTGAGTTCAAACATTATAGTGGTGCCACATCAATTACCCCCCCCCCCCCCAATTACCCCTGTGTCAGCTACCTCCCCCGACAACTACCCCGTGCCAACTACCTCCCCCCCGACAACTGCCTCCGTGCCAATAACCCCGGGCAATTACCACCGTACCAATGACCCCCAAGGACAATTAGGCCTACCCCCGCCCATGACAATAACCGCAGCAAGCTGAAAGACAACTGAGTGTTGCAGAAAATGATGATTAGTGTTAATGAGTTTATTTAGCCTAAAACTAAGTCTATCAGTCAGTGTTAAACGCTCAAGAAAACATATTAAATATTAAATAAAGGCAAATCTAAAGTCGGTTCTAAGCTTACGTGTGAAACGTAAGCGAAAAACATCTACGTGTTAACGGTTCAAGAAAACATCTAGGCCTACGTGTTAAAGGTTCAAGAAAACATCTACGTGTTAAATGTTCTAGGTGTTAAAGGTTCAAGAAAATATTTAAATGTTAGTGATAGTGATGATGTACTGAGTTCATTTAGCCTAAAAAGCAAGGTTATGAGCAACTCCACGAAGATAGTCAATATGCGTCGTATTAATTTTGTGAACGATTGCCAGAATCCTTGAGTTGCTGTCAGCATAATATTTCTTCGTTGTCGGTTGAGGACTGTTATGTGGTGGGTGACCAGCCAGAGAACAGTTAACTTCTTGTAAGGCTTGTTCCCGTTGGATAAAGCCAACGAACTTCCACATGTTCGGATGGAAGCTCCCGACGTTGGACTGAAAACTTGACAATCGGTGGCGGCGCTAGGGGAGGCTAGGAGAGCTAAGCCCGTCCTATAAAAGGCTAAGCCCCCCTAAAAAGGTCATGCAATCCGGGTTTTTTTACATGCAAAACTGAAATATTTCTGCGATTTTCGACCGGATGACTAAAAAAAGGTCGTCAGAAAATTTGGCGGATGGAAATGGAAAATTTCCATGAGATTTCGACCGATTTCGACAGGATGACTAAAAAAAGTCGTCAGAAATTTTGGCGGATGGAAATGGAAAATTTTCATGAGATTTCGACCGCAGATTCAGCCCTCCCAAACTGAAATCCTGGCGCCGCCACTGATAGTTATAAATTAATTCTTTTAATAGGAAATTGACCAGTTTTAATGAAAGACGATTGTCAAAATTAAGGACCCCGCGCGGTTGTCTATAGCTGAAATACACGGCTACCCACTCTATGATTCTAACCTCTAACGAAATGCAGTCTTGTCCAACAACACTTCAATGTTCTCTGGTTTGTTTGGCTAACGCTTTGATCTCTATGACTGTCTCAACAACAGTACTACAACTCCTTGCATACGCTAAGGATAATAATAATATTTTCTTTTTAATAACTCAATCTGACACACTGCAGAACGATCACAAGTAGGCTACATGTTATACGAAATACGGCCCACTGTTACAGTAGCACGACACGCAGATCGGCTTTACAGCAGTGGGTTCGGTAACTTAACTAATGATCGTGCCTATAACGGCGACCAACAAGACTTATAGTGATGCCTTGATCATCATCTCGATGTACTAAGAAATAGGCCTAGCCTAAACTAAAATTAAGCAACTTTCAGGCTATGTATGCACACTGAAACTGGAGTCTATCTTCATCGGATGCAGTTTCAGTCATTTAAATTCTAGGGCCTAGGCACCTTAGGGTCCTACATGACCTTTCAGCGTTAGGAAAGACTATTAGAGAGATTCCTATAGGTTTGGTTTCGCACAGATCTGCAGCTGCTCGCCTACTTACTGACGTTGGTCAATGATGGCATATCGTCTGAAAACATCGGTAACATCGGGCTGCGATCGCCTCCACAGTGACTCATAATATGATCGCCTGTGTGTAGAGGGCGTTGGTTGACGTCGATGCAGTCGATGGTTCATCATAGTATTTATATATCTATGTTGAACATAGAAGTGCAATTATTAATATATCAGTGGTGTAGAGACGGCGTCTTCCGTAGAAGGCGCTGCAACAACGTTGGCGCTTGGAAGGTGGTCAGTATCTAAGAGGATATCAGACGATTGTTTTCTTTCCGACAGACTTGCTGTAAATTCTTCGTTTAGCAGTCGACACAAAGCGATGGATATGTCAAAGCGTGATCCGGCGCTCCAGTGTATCTTCTACGTAACTGTGCTGTTTGCATCAGTGCCGTGTCTCGCAGGTAGGATAATAGATCGTATATAGGCCTACAGACTTTATAAGTGACTTTAGTCAATTTAAAAGTTACACCAGTCTTCTGACACTTGTTAGGCCTACAGCTATTTATGATAAAACAGAGAGCAGCAACCAGTTGACTGTGGGTTCCAATTCTAAACTAGGCCTACCAGTCTATGATAGACTGTCTATCATCACAGTGGCGACTAAATATGTGATTCGTAGGCCTATTACTGCAACGTCGTCGTTATATCGTAATCGTAATCTCCAAATTTATAAAGCGCTACTTGAAAGCCCAGCGCGGGGCACCAGCTTATTCACGAGCACTGCGTTGAGTCAAAGGGTTGTCCGTAAGGGTAGGATCAGAGGGCGGAACAGCCACAAAGGCGGGTGTCGTCTGAGCCGGGATTTGGAGGGAATTGAAAGTGACCTAGCCTACAGCTCTCTACAATATAACCAGCTCAAGTAGGCCTACCTTAATGAAATCTTCTCCATCCAGCCAGCTCGCTCTATACCCGATCATCCTCACTCTTTAAATTACGGTAGGCTACTACTCTCTGGTCATAGCTCTTAGGTCTACTCATCTCGACTTCTCTAGTAATTCATATTCCACGCAGCTTCTCAGTTTTGACATGATCTCTCTTATGAATTCTGCAGATAATTATTTGGTTCCTTCACCAATCACGTTGCTTACCAACCATAATCTGCCTTAAGCTTCTTTCTCTGTCACCCCTCAGGTCGCCTCTGGCTGTTCACTCCAGCTTATGGTCGCTCCTCTTCAAGTATTTGCACCACCATATATAGCCTATCACTCCTCTGCTTCCCAAATTCCAATCAATCTGATGCTTAGTGAAAGGACTCTTATAGGGACTCCTCTGCTTCCTCCTTCTCTCTAAGAACTGCATGGCTTCTTCATTTTTCATCTTTGGACAATCCTGTCATTCCTGTGTGCTTATGCACAATATGCAGTGCTCATGAATAAGCTGGTGCCCTGCACTTTTAAGTAGGCCTAGCATTTGATAAATTTGGATTTCCCCACTAGAATTAAAATTTGAGGCTTAAGGCAACTGTTGAATGTAGGAATGAGGAGGTGATGTTGGTTATACCCATTCCCCAGCATTGGAGTCTGGGTTCTCTGGACATCTGTAGTCTGCAGTGTAGTTTACAAGAGCCACATAGTACACGGTGACCATAGAATTATTGCTTTCTTGATTCTCAGGTTCTAATATCAGCATTTTCCATAATTGTGAACATTATTGGTGATCAGTTCTCAAACTGCCATGCATACTCATTGGATATGCTCATTGCTAGACTGATTGTACTGGCGATGACAGCGTTGGTGAACTGTGAAGAGCCCAATTAAAGTCCAATGATTAATGAATGTGTTTGTCTTGGACTTGGTATATGAAGCTCTCCATGCAATGGCACTTCTTTAACAATCAAAAATCCTCCAGGCATTCAGGCTATTGTTTATAGTCGGCCTGTGCTTCGCTTGCAAGGATTCCCCTATATGTTATTATTATCACTGTCAGCAGCTGTGCATGCTTTAAGCACATTTGTTTCTGCTACAAGGCATCGGACAGCCATAGTGCTTCAGCCCATGTTTCATCATTTATCCCTGGTAATCAGTTTCCCACTGTCACCATATTTTATGCTCGACGACAAAAAGATGAAGACGAATATGTATTTGGTACTGCTTGCTATAGTCTACATTACATAATTCATCAAATTACTCGTCACTGCAGTCCGAGCTAAAAACGACTGTTGAGAAGACATGATGCATACTGGTAGTTAATGTCATGCTGGTTTTCTACCAGAGTGGCATTCCCATGGATTATTGATGGGTCGTCATCTCCACTTCCATTGAAGAAGAGGATGCCACGGCTGACGAGAGAAACTGGGCCATATGCAGAGTATGACTTAACGGGCCTATAAGCTATCTTAAAGTTTTATGAGAAAAATATTTTTCTGAACATATTGAAATAATAAAAGTGTAGAAATATAATCCATTTATATTTATATATGAAATTTTATTCATTCAGTTGTCAATTTGAAGTTTTAACTGATTGCTGTTAATTCTGTGCAATATTACATTTTAAAAAGCATAAATCATATACTTTGTATATGTAACTACCTTGCCCGGACCCCTAAAAGTCAGTGGGTGCCTGATCATTTGCCTTCTTGGCCCCCTGTCGGCGGCCCAGGACGATACACATTATGCTTGTCCCATAATCTTCATTGTGGTAGTTTTGGTTTATTTTTTAACATTTAGACCATTTAGAGCAAAAGATTAGCAATTTAAGGATTAGGAGTTTAAGATGTACACGCAGTCATGAGAGATTGTATACAAAATTCGATTTTCTGAGGCATCCCCACTGAGCCATTAATTGATAAATTGGCAAAAATTAAATTTGCTTCCAATGTAAAAAAATGTTGTCAGTATTACATTATACTTACAAAGTTTTAATTTATTTTCAATTTTGGGGATTGCATAAAACAATTTTAATGTAAAATGGCTAAGATTTGTTTTTGTTAATGATAACTATACCCATTGCACTCACCCACCACTTTCATCACAATGAGCAAAACACGTGCTTGCATTACAGCAGTGAGAAGCTTATATTTCAGGACCAAATATTTTGCCTAAACAAAGCATGAAATAATAACTGTCTCATTGTCAGCATCAGCTTTTTGATATAATTGGTTGTTTCCCGTAATGGCATCAGTGCAGCTTTATCCTAAATAAGGATTGTTGGCATTTAAAATGATAAATGCATATATATATAATATATATATTTTTTATATATATGATTTCATATGGGAAGAACTGAAGAACATCATTGGGTGCTAGTGTAATAATGTTTTGAGTTTAGGTTCATTTTGGTAATGCTATGTTTGCACGTCTGTCCTGCGGGGAACAGGAAATTAATGGCAGAGGGTAATGTTCAGGGGTGTAATGTCCTAGACCTGTTCTGTGGTCATTTTTTTAATGGCTCTTTTTTCTTCGCAACACACAGAGTTTGTGATGTGGAATTCAGACTGCATGATGCAGAATAGCAGAAGAGATGCTGGCTTTTCCAGTTTTCCTTCGTCTGCTCGACATTATCCAATGAATCGTCCCGTAACCTGCGTCTCGATGGCTTTGACCTATTTTTTGCCTGTGTGTATTTTGTGCTGCGGCAGACCAGGGCTGTTTTTAAGGAATTTTTAGAACTGCACAACCCCTTTCCCTTCACATCCTTCATGGTAAATTGCTTCCAATCGGATGACAATGACCTTTTTGCTAGTTTTAACTGCACAGAACTTGTGACAGAATGTCACAGAAGTGCTTCTACAGCTGCACAAATCCGTTTAGAACTGCACATTTTGTGTACAACTGCACGTTAAAAAAAGCCCTGCGGCAGACCATTCTTTTCAATCTTGCGTTGTTAGGTTTCAAACGCTTCTGAGACCAAATTTCCCTTCAGAGGGTGCTACTAAAGTATGGTATGTGCTTTGAGTTACCTGACTGTCTGATAGGCCTATAATAATTACCCTGTAAGCTTACAACAGCTGAACACAGCACTAAATAGAATCAAAGCAGTCCGTAAATTGATTTCTTTCCACTGAGTTTCACGTTGTGTTGGATGATTCAGTTATATATATAACTAGCTTTTATACCCGGCTTCGCCCGGGTTCCGTCAATTTTCCCCACAAATTTTCCCCACCCCTCCCCCACAAAACACGCCACCACTAAATCCGACCTCCATCAGTACGCCACCCGTGAAATTTTTGTTTTCGGAGAAAAAAATTCCCCCAAATTTCCGCCCAACCCCTATCCTCCACCCCCTCCACAACACGCCACCACTAACTCCGACCTCCACCGGTACGCCACCCGTCAAATTTTGGTTTTCGGGGAAAAAAATTCCACCCCCCAAATTTTCCCCACACCTTCCTCCACAACACGCCACCACTAACTCCGACCTTCACCGGTACGCCACCCGTCAAATTTTGGCTTTCGGGGAAAAAATTCCCCGCCCCCCAAATTTCTCCCCACCCCTCCCCACCCCCTTTCCAACACGCCACCACTAACTCCGGCCTTCACCGGTACGCCACCCGTCAAATTTTGGTTTTCGGGGAAAAAAATTTCCCCCAAATTTCTCCCCACCCTTCTCCCACCCATCCACAACACGCCACCACTAACTCCGACCTCCAGCGATGCGCAACCCGTCAAATTTTGGTTTTCGGGGAAAAAATTCCCCGCCCCCCAAATTTCTCCCCATCCCCTCCTCCACCCCTCCACAACACGCCACCACTAACTCCGACCTTCACCGGTACGCCACCCGTCAAATTTTGGTTTTCGGGGGAAAAAATTTCCCCCAAATTTTTCCCCACCCCACCCCTTCCCCACCCCATCCACAACACGCCACCACTAACTCCGACCTCCAGCGGTACGCCACCCGTGAAATTTTGTTTTTCCTGGGAAATTTTTCAACACAAATTTCTCCCCCCCCCAACATCCACCACCCCCCTGCACCCCACCTCACCCCCCCCCACCCACAACACGCCATCATTAAGTCTGACCTCCATCGGTACGCCACCCGTGAAATTTGGTTTTTTGGGGGGAAAATTTTCCCCCAAATTTCTCCCCCCCCCACCACTACCCCACCTTCCAACACCCCACCCCCACCCCATCCCTCTTTCCCATAACACGCCACCACTAACTCTGATCTCCACCGGTACGCCACCCGTGAAATTTTGGTTTTCTGGGATGAAGTGTCAAAATACCTCATTAGTATTCATGACATCCGGACATACATACATACACACAAACGGAAGGACAAACTTTGAGAAATATATTATAGATTATATATATAATTTTATATATATAACTGATATATTAGAGTGGTCCTAACCAGCGGGACTCTTCAGCCACTTCTGGGTGTCCTTTTGTGACCAAGAGATTTCATGTTTCGTTTGATGTTATTTTTGCAGACTTCTTGTCTCAATAAATTGATTCAACGATATATATATATATATATATATATATATATATATATATATATATATATATATATATATATATATGAACACTATTGCTTTGTCCTGAAGAGCACTAAACCATATTAAGAAGGCCACCAGATCTGAGATAGTTTTTCTATATTTTCAATATGTGCAATAGCTTTGTCAGAAAGCCAACAACATCTTACGTATAGGTATTCCTGTGATGTTTTATAATCTTTTCTGTCACATCAGAGGACGCAATTTCCCGATGAGCTTACAGGAAACATGCTGCGATGTATGTATAGGCCTACTTTTTTGAGCTACCACCAGCAGAATTCGTTTAATTCATTTTTATGTTCATCACAGCTTTAGTGATCATGGCCGTGCTTTGCGGTTGATAGGACACGCTTATTTCCCTCGTTAAATCCGCTGTCTTTTATTCGCTATCCTCAAGTGACGTCCTGCTTAATTGTTGAGGGAGTTTTACTGCCACAGAATCCCGGCGCATGCGCCATGCACGCTACGCATCGAATAAAATTGTTTACAGCAATGCTTCCTTTGCGGTTCATCTGGCCATCTATCTATCAGTTCATCCATACATACAGTCGTTGAATCGCCTTCAGTTCCAGGGATGCCACTAATAGTTTTTCCCTTAGATCTAGGTTTTTTCGGCCTAATCTAGGTTTCTAGTTTTTTTGTCGGGATCTAGGTTTTTTTGACCACAGACTTTCTTACATTTTTCTGAAATATAGACATTTTGGGGGGAAAATGTACAAAACAGTAGTAGAAAAGTGGGGCGCGGTGGTGTAGTGGTGGCGTCGTTGCCTTGAAGCCGGAAGGTTCGAGGT
Source organism: Lumbricus terrestris (assembly GCA_949752735.1). Taxonomy (NCBI): domain Eukaryota; kingdom Metazoa; phylum Annelida; class Clitellata; order Crassiclitellata; family Lumbricidae; genus Lumbricus; species Lumbricus terrestris. The sequence continues at coordinate 15,321,531 of OX457053.1, read as the reverse complement.
TCGAATCCACCTTGCCGCGTAGGGACCTTGGGCAAGTTCTTCACTCACAATTGCTCAGCGCTTCGGCGTGAAACTCCGATGCAGTGTCCGCGCTGTAGTCGGGAGCGCCTCTGAGTAGCGGTTGAGGGCTGGAAGAGGAGCTATAACAAGTGCGCATACAAACAAACAAACAAACAAAAAGGAAGATTTAAGGAAATTTCTGATTTTAAAGCGAATGACTAAAAAGAGATCATCAGTAACTTTGAGAGGAGAAATATAAATTTTTCGGAGCCTGAAGGACTAAAAAAGGTCGTCAGAAATTTCAATACATTTTTCAAAAATTGTCTGATCTAGCCTTTTCTAGCCTTTTTTCGGCCGGATCTGACTTTTTGAAAATCAGAGTGGCATCCCTGGCCTTCACTGCCTTTCACCAATCACCAACCATCGGTTTCAATGGCAATTCCTTTCAGCGTCGTCCTGGTGGTGCTTTCGCTTCGGGAACTGGCTGCTTTCATTAGTAAATTAAGTAATTTAGATGCACAATGGGATTGACCATCGTTGCTTTGGGGATCAGGCTTTTGGCAGCCATTCCGTAGCATGAGATGGCTCACCTTCTGATCAAGTTTGCCAATAAATTAAGCAGCTTTTGGGCTCTCGATCTTTTCGCGGCTGTTTCTGGCATGGCGTCTCACTTCGTCAACATACTTTGAGACCTGTATACTGTATAGGCTATTAGTGCAGTTGAGAAATTTAACAACACTTTACACATATGTGATTAGTAAATAGTTTTTAGTTTTTGAAAAGGAATTAATTTGTTAATTTTGAGTTTACCTTTTGAAACTATAGCCTATAGGTAGTAATTAATTAGGCCTACTTAGAATTTTGTATTGTAGGCTCTTTATATGCTACAATTTGGGAATTTGGATTTTACATTTGAAGCGATAATTGCACAGAACTTTAAAAGCACTTCTGTCTGTTTAGAAAAAGCAATTGATGCTTTAATTCTGCTTCAAGAATAAAATTATAAAATGTGGCAAATTTGCATGTATGACATTATATACTTGGGTAATGTATGAGTATGCATGTGCATATGTCTGTGTGTGTATGTGTGAGTATGTATGTATATTTTTGTGTAGTGAATTTATGCATGTATGTGTCAATCACTTGTGCATGCACAGAACCTCATGTACTGATGCATGCATCTGTCCATGTGTGTATGTACAAAGGTATGCAGCTGTGCATATATGTAAAATTTATGTATGCATGCATGCCTGTATGTACTTGTATTAAAGACTTCATGGACCCTATAAAGAATCTGTTATGAACCTGTCTATAAGGTGCTTTTACTGGTATACCTCAAGTTATAGTAGTTGAAAAAAATGCACAAAGGTAATTATTTTATTTTCACAGTTCAGTACGGAACTGAACCCTTGTACCCAATAGAAAGACATATTCTCATGTTTTTCTTTTTGTATAGCTGTTGTTCTGTTTGCATTATTGTAAAAATACTTTCCGACCAGAGCAGTTTGCCTTTCAGTGTTTTTGAGAAAGGCATGACACAGCTGCTGTAAAAATTTGGGGTCGATATCTTGCATGGAACCTGAATGCTCAGCAGTTTTTGAGTAGAATGTACGCCGAGTTTAACAGGAAATTGACCGGACTGTGCAAACAAAATTGGCAAAATATTTGATCATCTTTGGACAGTGTAGAGCGTCACAAAGGAGCTAGCAATGGAGGGAGTGATGATGATTATGATGATGATGATGATGATGATGATGATGATGATGATGATGATGATGATGATGATGATGATGATGATGACGATGACGACGACGACGACGATGGTGGTGGTGGTGGTGGGTGGTGGTGGTGGTGGTGGTGATGATGATGATGATGATGATGATGATGATGATGATGATGATGATGATGATGATGATGATGATTCAGGGAGTTGTCAATAATGCTCCGTTCAGTTGCGCACCACGTCGTAAATTCAAACAAACTCAATTACCGTCGGGGCAACCATTCGCTGTTCCGTTGGGTGATTCTGTGTTGTTACTCTGTGACGTTGCTATTAGTGGAGCAGGTTATTGTTGTCTAGCATGTTTAAGCTCATAGTCGGTGCCATTTTCAGTGCCATTGTCAGTGCCAATGTCAGTGCCAGTGTCAATGTTTGTGCCAGTGGGTGTCAGTTAAGACATTGTCCTACTTTCGGTTTACATAGGACGGTGTCATACAGGACCAGTGGCGTAGACAAGGGGGGTTTCTGGGGTTAAACCCCCCCATTGATCTAGGAAAAAGTTTTTTAAAGGTTATCTATCCACTTAAATAAGAAAAACAAAACAATTGCTTGTAGTAACACTTGTTTTTCTTACTTTATTCCATTTGTTACTTTATTCCATTTTTTTGTACTGTAATACTGTTGGGCTGGTGACAGAAATGGCATCCGGCCAGGCCATACAACCCCCAAACCCACCCCATCATAAATTCATGGCTACGCCACTGTACAGGACTGTAAACAGAGCATTTGCTCTGAGTAGCTTATTGACGAGGTTCTATATAGATGAAATTTCGACTTTCACTACAACATTGAGATGTATGCAACAATGACTGATTCTTTTTTCAAACTTTCATGTGATTTTGACCCATTCTGTGCCTGCCTGCATAGTTTTTTAAGGAAGTCTTAGACCTACACAACCCATTTGTTTCCATTCCCATCAGTGGCGTAGCCAGTTATTTTTTCATGGGGGGGCAGTGGGGTGGCAGCTTAAAATGATGGGGTGGCTACCGTTGGCAATTAAAGCGTGCATCGGCATCGGTATATTGCCATAGACTATGTATTTTTTAGATTTTGGATGTATTACAGTATTGGACATAATACGCAAGCAAGCCTCACTAGCTTGTCTGTCCCACAGTGCACTATAGTGGCATGTCCCACTTTCCCATCACCCACCCTATAAGAAGTTGTACAGGAAGTTGCATAAAAAATAAAATAAGTCAGAAATTATATAACATTGTTTAATTCTTTATCACTCGTAAGAGTAAAAAGTAAAACAAACGCAGGGAATGGGGGGGGCAGCTGGGAGGCAGCCCTTTCATTTGGGGGGCGGCTGCCCCCCTTGCCCCCCCGTAGTTACGCCACTGATTCCCATCCTCCATGGTAAAATGGTAAATTACTCCCAATAGGCTGGCAATGACCTAGCTTCTTTACTATTTTTTTTAACTCAACAGAACTGCTTCTACAGCCCTAACCCAAATCCTAATCCTAACCCCATAGGTGCTTCTACAACCCTAACCCAAATCCTAACCCTAAGTGCTTCTACAACTGCACAAATCAATTTAGAACTGCACATGTTGT
>OX457053.1:15313194-15315694 GCA_949752735.1 Lumbricus terrestris | reverse complement strand
CCGAATTTCACGGGTGGCGTACCGGTGGAAATCGGAGTTAATGTTCGCGTGTTGTGGGGAGGGGGGTGAAAGAGGGGTGCGGGAAAATTTTGTGGGAAAATTTCCCTCCCCATAAAATTTACCGAAAACCAAAATTTCACGAGTGGCGTACCGGTCGAGATCAGAGTTAGTGATGGCGTGTTGTGGGAAGGGGGGTAAAAGGGTAAGGGGAAAATTGGGGGGGGAAATTTCGCCCCCTAAATTTTTCGAAAACAAAAATTTCACGGGTGGCATATCGGCCTAAAACCAAATTTCACGGGTGGCGTACCGGTGGAAATCGGAGTTAGTGGTCGCGTGTTGTGGGGGGGAGGTTGGGTAAAAGAGAGGTGTGGAAATTTGGGGGTAAAATTTTTCCCCCAACAAATTTTCCGAAAAAAAAATTTAATGGGTGGCGTACCGGAGGAAATCGGAGTTAGTGGTCGCGTGTTGTGAAGGGGGAGGGGGTGGGGTAAAAGAGGGGTGGGGAAATTTTGGGGTAAAATTTTTCTCCCAACAAATTTTTCGAAAACCAAAATTTAACGGGTGGCGTACCGGTGGAAATTGGAGTTAGTGGTCGCGTGTTCTGGGAGGGGGTGAAAGAGGGGTGGGAAAAATTTGGGGGTAAAATTTTTCTCCAAATTTTTTCTCCGAAAACCAAAATTTCACGGGTGGCATATCGGCCTAAAATCGAATTTCACGGGTGGCGTAACGGTGGAAATCGGAGTTAGTGGTCGCGTGTTGTGAAGGGGGAGGGGGTGGGGTAAAAGAGGGGTGGGGAAATTTTGGGGGTAAAATTTTTCTCCCAACAAATTTTTCGAAAACCAAAATTTAACGGGTGGCGTATCGGTGGAAATCGGAGATAGTATTCGCGTGTTGTGAGGGGAGTAAAAGAGGGATGGGGAAAAATTTTTGGGTAAAATTTTTCCCTCAACAAATTTTCCGAAAACCAAAATTTCACGGGTGGCGTACCGGTGGAAATCGGAGTTAGTATTCGCGTGTTGTGGGGGGGTAAAAGAGGGGTGGGGAAAATTTTGGGGGAAAATTTTATCCTCAACAAATTTTCCGAAAAACTAAATTTCACGGGTGGCGTACCGGTGAACATTGGAGTTAGTGGTCGCGTGTTGTGGGAGGGGGTGAAAAAGGGGTGGGGGAAAATTTTGGGGGAAAAATTTCCCCCCCAAATTTTCCTAAAACCGAATTTCACGGGTGGCGTACCGGTGGAAATCGGAGTTGGTAATCGCGTGTTGTGGAGGGGGTGAAAGAGGGGTGGAGAAAATTTGGGGGTAAAATTTTCCCGCAACAAATTTTCCGAAAACCAAAATTTCACGGGTGGCATACCGGTGGAAATTGGAGTTAGTGGTCACGTGTTGTGGGGTGGGGTCAAAGAGGTGCGGGGAATTTTGGGGGGAAATTTTCCCCTTCAAAATTTCCCGAAAACCAAAATTTCACGTGTGGCGTTCTGGTGGCGTGTTGTGGGGCGGGGATGGGGAGAGGAAAATTTGGGGGTCCCCGAAAAACAAAATTTCTCAGGTGGTGTACCGGTGGAGGTCGGACTGTGTTGGGGTGGGGTGTGGTGGGGTTGTGGCCGGAAATGGGTCGAATCCTAAGTTTCCCGGGCAACGCCGGGTACCCCAGCTAGTACGGTATATATGGACTGTTAAAAATAATGGTAATTGCAGTTTCAGACTTATACAGTGCAACTTTAGAGACCCATGATGGAAGTGCTCATCCCACCTAACGCAACCAAACGATGATATGATTGAACCGTAATCTTGAATTTATATAGCACTACTTTAAGAGAAACTTCTCAGCGTCACTCATTGATCTCTAAACGCCTGCAGAAAAGAGTCAAAGATAGACTGAAGAGTTCGTGTTGTTGGAGATTATCAAACAATGGCATACATTGCATTGCGGATAGGCCTACTTGTTCCATTGCTTTTTCACCAATGGTTTTGCTGTTCTCGTTAGTAACTGGAAGTTATTCACAATGCTGTTTGCTGGTAAATTCTGTTGCTTTAATAGGCATATTATGACGTGTTCATAATTTCACTTAAATTCCTTTTATTTCTTGCTGTTTGCCTTAAACTGACCCCCAACCCCGTTGTTCATCTCTTATTTTCACTCAATCACAGACAGGCAGACACAAACAGAGCCTGATTTTTTTAGCGCCTGATTTCTTTCTGCAATTCAGTTTCTCGCAGATAAGTTCCTTCTCTTGTTTTCATTAAGACTTAACACCGACCGGTCCACATCCAAAGGTGATTACTTGGCACCGTTTTAATGATGCTGAGCCTGTCCATGAGCTTACAAAATCTCGTCAGTTCTGCTTTAAAGAAGAAGCATGTATGTATGTATGCGTGTATTTATGTATCTGTGTATGTATGTATTTATGTGTGTATGTATGTATGCGTGTATTTATGTATGTGTGTATGTATGTATGTATGTATGTATGTATGTATGTATGTATGTATGTATGTATGCA
>OX457053.1:15290694-15308194 GCA_949752735.1 Lumbricus terrestris | reverse complement strand
TATTCAATCAGTGGTCGTCGTTTAATTCAATAAATTCAGGTGTCATAAACACATCTGGTAACAAGTTACACTGATTATTATTATTAATTTTAAAATACTGTTATTATTACTACTATTATCATTGTTTGTGCTATTATCAATGTTTTTATACCAACTTTGTTGTGTAATGGGCACTGTCAGATAGGTAATGGACTCTGAGATGCAGATATCAGACAGAAATGCTCTGAGCGCGTTCTGAACTGCAGTGTCTGCTTGGGATGTGCAATAATAATTATTTGAGGGAGTGGAAACTCCGATCGTCTGCAGTTCCTAATGGCTGCATCAGCAAGGGGTGGGGGCCATGGTGGGGTCAGGGTGGGTGGGGGGGGGGGCGAGGAGGGTGACGCTGGTGTGTGACTGTCTGGCCGGTTCCGGTCCTGATGCGCACTTTATCCGGACAGTTGGACCCCACCTAGAGGAATAAATCAGTGGCCAGGCAGCGACAGGGATGAGCAGAGGGTTGTTGGAGGAAGAAGAGGAAGAGGACGAAGGAGGAGTGGAAGAAGGAAAAGGAAGAGGGAAAAGCTGAAGGATAGATCTATGAAAGGGAGAGGAGGGGAAAATATGAGAAGGAGGATGGAGTAATGGCGGAGGTATAAACGGATATGGAGGAGGAGGAAGAAGGGAAGAAAAAAGGCGAAGAATAGCCGTGTGGGGGTCGAAAAAAGAGTGAAAGGAATGGGCATACATGAGGAAAATGGAGAGAAGAAAGGAGCATTGAAAAATGGAAATGAAGCAGGAAGAAGGAAGGAAAGTGGGAGTAGAGCAACAAATGAATGTGGAGGTGGAGAACGAGGAGGAGGAGAGGCAGAGCAGAGAAGGATAGAAAGACGGACGGGTGAGTGATATGGCAAAGGGGGATGACGAAGCAGAAAGGGCGAATGGGAGGGGAAGAGAGCTGGAATCGGAGACAAGTGGACGGCTGAAAGGGGATGCCAAGGGCAAAATGAAGAATTAAGTGCAGAAGAAAAGGTTAAGAGGGGACTTGTGTGAAAGACAGACAGACAGGCAGACAGACGGATAAAAAGGCAGACAGACAGACAGGCAAAGACAGAGTCAGACAGACAGATAGACAGGCACAGGAGACAGACGGAAAGGGACAATGTCAAACTGAGAGTGGACAGAGACAAAACAAGAATGAAGCAGAGAGAGAGAGAGAGAGAGAGAGAGAGAGAGAGAGAGAGAGAGAGAGAGAGAGAGAGAGAGAGAGAGAGAGAGAGAGAGAGAGAGAGAGAGAGAGAGAGAGAGAGAGAGAAGAGGAGAGACAGAGACAGAGACAGAGAAGCATCTGAGGAGGCAGAGGCACATGCATCTTAATTCTTTGTTATCACTGTCATGATCATCACCATCAGAATGATGAATGATGATCGACATTGCCGTGATGATGATTAATCCGACAGGGTCGTGTAGTCCAACTCTGCGAGTAATTGTAATGCAATGTATTGTAATGTAATGACAATTTCTATGGCGCTTATCATATGTAATATTAATTAGATCTATTGTTATTATATGACATATTTTGGAGTTCGTGAGAAAACTAGTGAGTTCCTTGCCCTCAACATTCAAGTGACGCAATTATAAATGTATGATTGCAATTGCTGAACTACATGTATTCTATCAAAAGCACATGCAGCTTTAGAACATTCTGAATACGAGCTTAATGTTCAGTTAATGTATGGAATCAAGGACTGTGTATTATTCATTCATTCATTCATTCATTCATTCATTCATTCATTCATTCATTCCATTCATTCATTCATTCATTCATTCAAAGCATTTATATAGTGCTTCTTTAAGAAACTACTCAGAGGCGCTCCCAGCCCAACCACCACCAAGGAAAAAAGACTTGAGAGACTTGCTATTGTGTATAGAATTTCAGTTCAATACTCCTGTGAAAATAAACAACACTTCCAGAACCAAGTCTTTCCATGCTCAGAAAATTGACAAATAATTATTTGGATAGTGAAAGCATCATGACCCAGTTACACTAATTTTACGTCACTCCTCTAACATAGCACCTTATACGGAAGTTATACGTCATTTTTCCACGTATTGCACTTACTTGGCATTATAAGATGCAATTTACCTGTCATTTCTACTGGTCCAGTTAGCTTAGGCCTACATCGATTACCGCGTACCTCCCATGTATAGGCTATATCTGTGAGAGAGCAGATTTGCAATATACAGTTTTACAGCAGTTTTTAATATAACTACTCCTGTTCTTATGAGAGATGTGCATCATGTGCGTCTAGGATGAAACGGGCAAGAAGATAAAACTAATATTAAAATGAAACACGGATTGTATTCGTGATAATTATAGAAGCCAACCAAAATGGAGTAAATCCAGAGAAAAGTATACGTCTCAGATCTCAGCCTAATGAATGAACAAAAATGAACAAAATAGCAACTACTTTCATAATGAAAACAGCAAAAATAAAACAGAATCGAAACCAAATCTTTAATTAAGCAACGTCCGTTCTTGTAGTTCATTCCAACTGCTGGTATATATGTAATTATTAAGTCCATCAATTACTTTCCATCTTGTGAGTTGGCTGTAATGTTTGTGTGCATGGAGTTTGCTTACTGGGCAAAGTGGACAAGTGTTTTGTTGCAGCAACTGACCAAACTCGTTTACGTATGGTTTGCATGGCTTGTGTTGGTCAGGATTTTAATTTTATTTTTAAAAACCCGTTGGTACGAGATGACATTGAAACATTTTAAATCACATGATAGCGTAATTCGGGCTTAATTCCTATGATTTAGGAGAGTTCAGCATTAAAAGTCAGCTTGTAAATGGTGCGATGACATATAAGCAAACATATAGACGGATATCCTAGCGGGATTTGTTTTCCTTTCAGGGGTACCCTGTACCCTGTGTTCCCATGTAGGCCTACTGTCTGTAACATTGATCAGTTTTTCTTGGGTTTTTTCACATTTGTTGTTTCTTAAGCTGCTGTAAATTGTCTTGTCAATGATTGTTTTCGGAGCAAAAAATAGATGGATATCAATTACGATGTGCCAGAAATACATTACAAAGACTTTTTCCTCTGTGCTCATTGATGTGTACGGACCTTGAGCACCGTCAATCGCTCATGGTGCGCTGCTGATCAGAACTTTTGTCTGATCGCGTGGTTAGTGATTAGGTAGTCGAATAAATACGGAAGTAGGGGAAAGTACCCTAAGATGGGACACTTAACAGCTTTTCGGAATAACAATAATAATGGGTATGTCCCATCTTAGGAACCATCCCATCTTAGGTTACTTTCCCCTAATGAAAACGCAGCAGACCGCAACGCTAAAGTACTACCAATCAATTTTAGCCTGCATATATAGCTATGATCTCGACAGGTATCCATCGTAATCGCAATCTCCAGATTTCTAAAGCGCCGCTCGAAAGCCAAAGCGCGGGGCACCAGCTTATTCACGAGCGCTGTGGCTGCCTCGAACGCTGCAGTGCGGTGGACGAGAGAAAATTTAAAATTCTAATGAGCGTCGATCGATCCTTTTGATTCGATTATCTGCACAGCATCCTAATCTTATATTGCCCTGGCTAGTGGCTGCAGGCCTTCGTTCGTCGCTGTACTATCGCTGACATGCCGTGGTCTGCCACTCGTGACATTACTGACCCACGCCGACGGCGGAATTCAAAGGTCGGGGCTACTGCTGCTGCTGCTGCTGCCAAATGCTGCTGCTGCTGCTTTTCCTTGGGCAGCTGATGATGATGGTGGGGTGGTGATGATGGTGGTGGTGGGGGGAGGGTGATGATGGTGGTGGGGTGGTGGTGGTGACGGTGGTGGGTGATGCGGTGGAAAATATTGCGTGGAATATCACGGCCGGTCGGTCATGCTATATTGACTGACAGACTGGCGCCGTAATTGAGGCGGCAAGTGACATGGAAGACTGACGGATTGAAGTCAGCAAGCTGTGTCTTCACGGCTGCAAAATACACACACACACACACACACACACACACACACACACACACACACACACACACACACACACACACACACACACACATATATATCCTCTATGCGTATGATGGCATAGACTTATATGCATATGTACGAGTATATAATTATAATATAATTATGTATATATATGTGTGTGTGTGTGTGTGTAAATATATATGATTGTATATATCCAGGTAGGTAAATTTAGATAGGTAAGATGGATAAACACATGGATCTATGATTTATATGATTGTTGCATGGATGGATGGCTGGCTGGTTGTACGAATGAATGGATAGAGGGATGGTTGATTGGCTGGGTATTTGGATGGACGGATGGATGGATGGATGGATGGATGGATGGATGTATGGACGGATGGATGGATGGATGTATGGACGGATGGATGGATGGATGGACGGATGGATGGATGAATGGATGGATCGATAAAATTGGTTGGACTTGGACAGATGGATTTGTATAGATGTATGGAGAGAAAGTTGAGTGGCTGTTGGGGTTTGAGGTTGAATGGATCGATGGATAAGCGGGGGGGGGGAATGGTTGGCTGGATTAACAGAAGAACACATGGATGAATGGAAGGGTGGATGAATGAAGAGTCGATTAACGTTATGAATGGCTTGATGGGTGGCATTGTTCGGCTGACGATTGCCTCAATTCATGGCAGTTCCCAATCAGACATCCATCGCCTTCAGCCCATCCTACCAAAGATAGGTCCGTGTTTAGAGAGACGGATTAGGGAAATATACACCTACTTGTATGTGATGAAAATATGCTCAAAGTGTTCACACACACACACACACACACACACACACACACACACACACACACACACACACACACACACACACACACACACACACACACACACACTCACACTCACACACACTCACACTCACACACACACACACCTAGTTCTTTCTATGCATAATGCATGGTATATAGTTGTGAATGTATGTGTGCATGCATTTAAAAATGTGTTTACATACATTTGAATTCATGTCAATAAATCGATCAATTAATCATAATTTATATAGCACCCATTAAAGGTAGCTGCTCAGAGGCGCTCCCGGCCGAGATCAAGCGAAAAAACAGTCTTCAACAGTTTGTGAAATTGAGAACAGCTTGGGGGTGTCGCATAGTCAATGGAAGTCAAGTACCTTATACATCCTTTATGTATACAGGTTTCTACATGCATAAATTTTCATGTATTGTATACTTTTATGTATCGTCGAATACATATGTTTACCGCACATTAGGAATAGATGTGCATATTTGCAGTGGATATAAAGTTTAAAATAAACTATTGCGGTGGTGTAGTGGGTATGTTCGTCGCCTTGCAGCTGAAGAGCTGCAGGTTCGAATCCACCTCAAGTCGCTATATAGGGACCTTGGGCAAGTCCTTCACTCGCAATTGCTCATGGCCTATCCTACCATGGTGTGAAACTCCAATGCAGTGTCCGCTCTGTAGTCGGGAGCGCTTCTGAGTAGAGAGCTTTGAAGGGGCGCTATGACAAGTGCACTTTCATACATACACACACATACAAATAAGCTGACAGCCATGCATATCTAGAACAGATACAAGTTTGTGTGTGTGTGTGTGGTGCTTGTGGGTGTGTGTGTTTGTGTGTGTGTGTGTGTGTGTGTGAGCTTGTGTGTGTTTGTGTGTGTGTGACACTGTCTGTGTGTGGGGGGGAGTGTGTGCATATGCATGTCGTGTGCATGGTGTATCTGTGTCTGATTCATCCATACATACATACATACATACATACATACATACATACATACATACATACCGGTATCATCCGCGGTATGTACCTTTTGCACACACTACCTCTTGATAGTACATTCTCTTTGCTGCTTCTGTTTGTGGGTGTGTGTGCGTGTGTGGTGTGGGTGTGTGTGGGTGGGAGGGGGCGTGTGTGCATTGTCGTGTGGGTGGTGTATCTGTGTCCGATCCATCCATACATACCTACCGGTATGTACCTTTTGCGCACATTAGTGACATTACCTTAATAGTACATTCTCTTTGCTGTTTCTATCGTAATGCTCTTTGATTCTTTGACTCTTCCTTTCCAGAGGCGGCATCCATCCACCCAATGTATCCAATGTATCTTGTATCCTGTACAGCAGCAGTTGTGTTAAACGTCTCATGCAATCATTCCCTTCTTGGGTCGAACTGTCGGGCAAATTGAATTTCCAATGATCTGCCAAAGCTTTCTCGACCGCGGCATTAGGTGCCACGGGTGTGGGGGTGGTGGGGTGGGGTGGGGGTTAGGGAGTTCTGTTCTGCTTAGATTCCGCAGGTCAGAGGGTAGTATAGGGGTAGTGGAGAGATTTGGAAAGCATCTCTCCAGGCGAAATTTGCACAGACAGTTGTCAATTGACTTTAGATGTCTCTGTTCACTGTGTGTGTGTGTGTGGGTGTGTGTGTGTGTGTGTGTGTGTGTGTGTGTGTGTGTGTGTGTGTGTGTGTGTGTGTGTGTGTGTGTGTGTGTGTGTGTGTGTGTGTGTGTGTGTGTGTGTGTGTATGGGTCTCTGTGTGTGGTGTATGGGAGGGTGTGAGTGGTGTATGGGTGTGTGCTGTATAGTGTTTGAATGTGTGGGTATGGGTGTAGGTGTGTGGGTATGTGAATGTGTGTGTGTGTGTGTGTGTGTGTGTGTGTGTGTGTGTGTTCATGGGTATGTGTGTGGATGTGCGTGTGGGTGTGTGCATGGTGGTTGTGGACATTGGTGTTTGTGTAAATGTATGTGTGTGCATGGATGTGTGTGTGTGTGGGTGTGTGCATGTGTTGGTGCGGGTGTGCATGGGTGGGGTGTATAGGTGTGTGTGTGGGGGGGGGGGTGTTGGTGTGTGCGTGTATGGGTGTGTGAGTAAGTATGCATGTGTGTGTCCTTCAGATGCAAATACTAATGCAGTGAATGAGATGTGTTTATTATCTGATTATCTGAAATTTATGTGTATGACTATGAGCTTATAATATATAGAAACTAACATGTTTATAGCCTGTGATTGAGTTACACATGACATCGTGGTGGAGTGGTTGGTGGTTGTATAGTAAAGTCTCAGAGGACATTAGCACAGCTTTTAAGAGGGTAGTAAAAGGAATTGCTCATTTGCTGGGCGAAGAAAGAATAAATTTGGTGATTTGTAATTGTAGAATATATTATTGTAGAAGCTTTAAGTAATGAAGTCTGGCATTGATCAGCATGCACTGTGAGGCGTCAGAGTTTCAACACGTGGCTGGACCTACTAAAACTTAGTTAACTTTTGGTCTGTTTGAAATATTTTGGTGAAAGTTGGCGATTGTACGTAAATATAAATTGCCTTTCATCACCATCAAAATCCTTGGGCTAAATGCCCGTAGGTGTCCGACGCCACTCTCTGTCTGAGTCTGTCTCGCGTCATGTTGCTGAGTTTAAAGTTTCAGACAAATCCTAAAAGATTTGACCGAGTTTTGACACTTTTTTGTGAGGGCTACTTTTTAACGGACACAGTGTATATCCATAATTATATATATATATATATATATATATATATATAATTATGACATCTACATTATATATATATTATATATATATAATTATGACATCTACATTATATATATATAAATTATATATATATATCAGTTCTAGCATACCGTATATATAATACATATATATATACATACATATATACATATATTGATTGCGCCAACACTTCTGACTCTGAACGGAGATGTGATGAGTTAAGTTGTGTCTTTTACAGATAAGCATTCCGCTCCCATGGCTGCTGCTGCTGCTGCTGCTGATGCTGCTGCTGCTGCTGGCGGCCACAAGACGCGAGACGCACCACTGGCCACTCGATGTCGCTCATTACGGACTTTTTGTCCCACGAACCCACGTGGTCCATCATCCCGTCCGCATACTATAGGAGGAGGAGGCGGCGCTGTAGTTGTGCGTTGTCATAGAAACACGCTGAGGACATCTGCGGCTGTTGGTCGCCGCCTCCCATTAGGAATGAGCAACGACGACTCGGTGTCTGGTAGTAAAGACTCTTGACTGCAAGTCGACCGGCGAGATGCCTCGAGAGTGAGAAGAAGAAGAAGCGTGTGATGGAACACAATGTGGCCGTTGCTGGCGATGGTTTATTGCAGTCGCCTGAAATTCAGAGAGGAGGGATGAGACGTTGGCGTTGGCGGCGTCGGGGGCGTGTTAGTCGGAGAATGGTCCACTCTTAGATTAAGTATGCCCCACAGAGAACTTCCCAGATTGCCGTCGGCCAGGGTCTCGCCAGCTGTGTCCGTCCTTCGTCTGCTGTTGAATGGTAGATTTTCCGATTGAAATCTGATACTGTACTGGTAGGAGCGGCAGTCGTGATGGTTGTGAAGTTGGTATCTTAAACCGAGTAATCTATATAAATAAAAATGTAAAAAGTTTGTTCCTAATGGAATTTCTCGAAAACCTCATGACCGATTCTTTTGAAATTTTTCGCAAAACGCTGAAGGGGAAGAAACGGGAGGGAGGGGGAGGAGGAGGGGAGGGATGGAGGAGGGAAGGGGAGAGGGAGGGGAATGGAGGTAGGTAGGGACAGAGGAACGGAGGGAGGCAGGGTAGGGGAGGGAGGGAGGCAGGGGAAGGGAAGTAGGGAGGGAGGGTTGGACGGTCTTTTCAGCCACAGTAACGCGTGGCCGGGTACAGCTAGTACTTAATAATAATAATAATATTTTCATGGTTTGCATTGCGGAGGATGAAACAATAGAACAGCCGACGCATAGTTCTGGCATCTGGCATTCGTTTTTGTATGGCATCCGCGCTGCTGCATTCAACCGATTCATCATTGTCTAAAAATGACTTCAGAGACAATTGATGACCCACTGGTCGTAAGATGGTGTGCAGCCAACCAGACAGTCACGCATGACCGTTCAACTATTAACCCTTTACCGACGAACGTGTTTGCTAAAATTGACTTGGAAACCAATGCAGTTTGTCGTTGAACTCTTGAACTCAATGCATTTTGAAAAGGACAGCTGATGATGAAGATTGCACAGCGTGAAGTTGGATATGTTATTACAGAAACACACTCAAACTTGTAATACTTCTGATCAGATAAAAATTATTGAATTGATATTACAGTATATTAACAGAGAGAGAACTGAAGATATATATTTGTATGTGTGTATATATATTTGTATGTGTATATGTATATATATATTAGGTTTGTGTTGTGTGTGTGTCTACTTTACTGCTATGTCTCCTTTATGGCAGGAATAGCCATCTATAAGAGTCACATTGCATTTTTGCCATTAATCATCAATTGTGTATTAGAATCATAGCCACATTGCACATTGTTGTTACTCGTCAAACCAGAGTTCCTCACAGAAATTTCACCACCCTTACAAGCCATCCTTGTGAAAGGTTGGCCATAATATTGTTATTAGCATATTTATATTGGTCTGCTCTAAAGTGAAATATACTGTCGACTAGCGGTATCAGCATAACAGTTGATGCATGAAAATTTAGCCAGATGTGACAAACACCTTTCATCAGTTGAAGGACAGAATATGAGAATGACGTATTCAGACGTTAGATTAATTAATACTAATTAGTGAAATTGACATAATTGCACCACAGAGATGAGCGACCCACCCTTGAGCTAGCCTTTAAGGCAGCCATGGATATGTAGTGTCGGAAAATTGATTTTCTAAGCCTCGGCATATTTCAATCAATCGTAAATTATAAAGCGCCCCTTCAAGGTATCTACTCAGAGGCGCTCCCGGCCAAGGGCGAGTAACCAGTCCTCTGGATCTCACCCCCAGACAGTGTATGACTCTCTGTAACTGAGTTGGCTGTGTTGGTGGGGGTGGGGGGTGATGAAGCAGAAGCAATGTTTCTGCCATACTGAGGATTTGAAACACCAATCTCTCAATGGGAAGTCCAGCATGCTTACCGCTACACCAGGGTGGCCAATCCGGCCATGGCCCCCACCCAATTTAGAAATTTCTTTATTTTTTTACCAACTATTCTGGCTTGGAAAGTTGACGTGGCCCCCACCCCTGAAAAGTTCCTCCCCACGCTCACGAGGTCCGTATACGAGGTCCGTATTACGACTTTTAAAAAAATGTGGGCCCCTTAGAAAATTTATGTTTCCGCCCATCGTGCACCCGGGTCTGACATAAAAAATGGCGTTAAAGATAACACCACATTATGTTGTTTTACTTATGATGGCAGACAAACAGCGTTTGGATGTCTTGAATAGGAGACGACGGCGATGATCTCCTTCGGTTGGTTTAATGTTCATGATTAGCCGTCTGTCACTCTGTCACCTCTTGTTGTTTTGTTGCTTTGTTAAGTCTGTCCATTGCAGACGTGACGAGGTCTTCGAGATTCATGGGAGCTTCTACGGTGTCGCGTTTGCTTTAATAACCGCTGCTTTCTCATCTTTCTCACTGCTTGTAACATCTCCCTTGTGCTGTGCTAGATTTCTTCTTCGATTTCAGGATATATATATATATATATATATGTATATATATATATATATATGTGTGTATGACTGTATATATATGTATATATATGTGTGCATGACTGTGTATATTTATATATATATGTGTGTATGACTGTATATATATGTATATATATGTGTGTATGACTGTATATATAGATGAGCATTTTTGCTCGACTTTGCCCAGGATTTTTCTGAGGCGTCAGTTTTTCATTATGACATTAGTGTATAATGATAATTAAATATGGTTAAGGCTTATGCTGCAAGTAGTCACGAAAGTTTAACGTCATTGCTCCCTTCCTCCCTTCTCGCTTTCATACTTCCCCTCCCTATCTCTTCCCCTCCTCCACTAGCCACTTATATAATATTGTAATGTAGGGTATTAGGAGACACAGTGACTGATTGGATATATAGTGCTTGCTCTGTCGACCACTACTCAGACTATTGTGGGGTGTGGTCAATGGTGGTGTAGTGGGTATGTACGTTGCCTTGCAGCCGGAGGGTTGCAGGTTCATATCCACCTCAAGCCACCGCGTTGGGACCTTGAGCAAGTCCTTCACTCACAATTCCTCAGCGTATTGGCGTGAAACTCTGATTCAGTGTCCGCGTTGTAGTCGAGAGCGCTTCTGAGTGGGAATCTTGAATGGGAGCTATAGCAAGTGCACATACATACTGCCTTCTTGTCTTCTGCCGTGCAGTCTGAGATCTTCTTGTATAGTGGGTCTTTTGCGTTGATGCCTCAATGTAGCACAAAGAGTTATGTGGTAGTGTTGTTTGGAATGACTTTCTGGTGTCATTCATTTGTCTCCTCAACTGCATTATAGATGTTTCACGGATTCGCTCTCAACCAGAAACGACGACAGCTACCACCACATCACTGATCCTCTCATCGCTACAGACTGACTTCTCCACCCAGAATGCCAAGCAGTTCATTTCACAACAACCACCTCCTTCTTCCACTCTACACACGACCACCAGTCCAGTTCTTCAATCTCTTCTTCGCGACTTCACGGATCCGGTTGAATCGTGCGCGTCGGATAAACTCCGCAACACTTCAAATCCAGAATTCAGTAACCGAACTTTTCCATCATCCCTGAACGCTTCGAACTCTCTCGGTGATTCGGAAAATGTTACGGAGTTACACGAGGAAAGCAACAGCACTGGAGGTCGGGGTAAGGAAATCCAACATGTAAGTTCATCAAACGGCAACTCGACCCGCAGTGTTGAACAGCTTTGGCCTAGCCGGAGACAGATGGAACAACGTGTGCGGAGTAATGGCGGCGAATCCACGAGTCGTAGTCTAAAGCGTAAGATTTCTCTGCGAGTGAGTAACCAGTCTTCTGTTCTCAATGGCAGTCAGTTCGAAAGGGAGCCAGTGACGCTGAATTCAACGTCGTTGCGTTCCAAGGTGAACAAGAAAAAGTTCGATGACCAGTTGGCCTTTAACTCATATTTAGGTTTGTGTTCTATGTGTCTCTGCATTGAACTTGTGTATTTATTTTTATTATATAGTATGTCAGTATTCTTTTACGGGTTTTACATGTATTAGAAACATGTTATAAACGCTGCCTTAGGCAATTGGCAGCCATAATTAGTGTAATTTCAATTGCAGTTGAAGCCATATATAATATATGAAGAACCACCTTTTAACAGGGTCATGCCAGAAATGTCGCAAGAGAAAAGTTTGGGGTTCCATCTCACATGGTTGGTGTCTTTTTTATTATATTTTTCAATGTTTCAAAGTGTCCACATTTAATTTCACATATAAAATGTTTGTAGTAAAGCGTCCTTAAACAGGCCCATGCTATAAAGTTTACTTTTTCTGATGCTGAACCAATGTTAGAATTTATATTCCTGACCATTTGTAGGAAGTATTAGCAACATCGTTTTCTTAACCTCGGCGTATGAGGGTGGGCGGCCAGTCCTTACCTTGCCCTGGGTCTTTCTTCAAACTGTTAGAACAAAGGGCATAGTTAAGAGTAATAATTGCTGCCAAGTGGAGATTTTCAACCCCTCCCAACCTCTTGATCCGCAGGCTAACCATCGTTAGGCAGCCCTAATAATATTCGTAATCGTAAACTCGAAATTTCTAAAGCGCTACTCGAACGCTAAGCACGGGGCACCAGCTTATTCACGAGCGCTGCATTGGGGACTGTTCAATCATTAATTTTAATTAACGCAATGAACCTAACAATCCACGCTATCAGTCATCAACAGTTTGTATACAGTTGAACCTCGAGACCTAAATACCAAATACCTTTGTACAGGGGTCGGTGTACAAAGACCCAAGTCCCAGTTTTCTTAATGGTAACATTGGCGGTCGTTAATTCCAAGATCCCTCTCCCACAAAAAAAAATCAGATAGCGCATGGACACACAGAGGCGCTATAATCAGAGACGATGGTCAATACGTGACCAGTTGAGCTTAATGGCATCGCCGCGAGGAGAAAGCAGTCCGGCGGCTCCATGGTACAGCTGTGTGCTTCGTCATTAAGATAAGCTGCGAATGTTTCTTGGGTGAAGTGAGGCGGAACCGTACAGATATGTGGCAGAGGAGTCTTCTTCTGGGAGAGGCAGCAGGACATGCACGAGTAGGCGGGACATGCTCGAGTTGATCAGAGAAAAGGCATCACACCGGTTTGTTTCCACCGGGTCTGCAACTCCATTGATTGTTGATCCTGATAAGCCTGACTGGTAAGAGTGTGAGTGAGATCTGCGCATTCTTACGCGTAATGCATTTTTATTACTACTATTCTTCTTTTTGCTTATTTATTATTGTTATTATTATTATTATTATTATTATTATTATTATTATTATTATTATTATTATTATTATTATTATCATAATTGTTATTATTATTTCGAGTTCGTGAGAGTTGTTTAATGTTAAAGTAAAGAGTGCTTAGTAGCTTGCATCTAGGACAGCCTCATAATATTGTTATTATTATTATTATTGTTGTTGTAATGTTGTTATTATTATTTTTTTATTTTTTTGCCCCGAGGTATTTCGGAAGCCTCAGGGATCCTATTATTATCCAATTATTATTTTTTTATATTATTATTATTATTTTTTAATTATTATTATTTTTATTTTTTATTTATATTATTATTATTATTATTATTTCTTAAACTGGTGTTTTATCACATGTATGTATGTTAATCAAGTTTGAAGCAGTATTTTGAGTGAAATGTTTCATTTTTAGAAGTGGAAGGCTACGGAGACAGTACCAATTATGACGATGACCAAGGATACCCGGATCAGGGGGGTTTTGGTTAGTATCATGTAAATAAAGGATACCCAGCTAAGGGTTTTGGATAGTTTCATAATAGCAGGGAATATTCAGTTTGGTGTTTTGGTTGGTGTCATCTCAACCAGGGATATAAAGATACTTGTACCAAATATAAGTTTTGTTTTGACAACCAAATTATGGCAAGTATGATCTGAACCTAAACTATCGAGATCTATGTGAGTTTGAGTTAATAACATCATTCTGTAAGTAAAACGGGCAGATGTATGCACCTCCATGTTGAAGTCAGTATTGTGGAATTTTAGAGAAAACTCGGGTGGAGCTGTGGTCTTTTTTTGTGTTGCAAGTTTGGTGGTTGTATTTTTGGTGTTAGGATATTGGGTGTGGGGCGGAGGTAGGGGGAGGTACGGAGTTGTGCTTTTGTTTGGTATACTAATAATTTTGGGTGTCATGTGCAGCTACTTCAACCTGGTGTGGTTTCTCTCGTTTTTGTTGTTCCGTCTTTCTCCTCTCTCTGGTCCATATAGTACTAGGTCTTTTGTATTGTCTTAGAAATGGCTAGAAATTAATGTAGTGGAACACAATGCGGATCTATTCAACTGTATGTATGCATGGATGGATGGATGGATGGTTGGATGGATGGATGATGGATGGATGATGGATGGATTGGTGGATGGATGGATGGATGGATAGATGGATGGATGGTTGGATGGATGGATGGATGATGGATGGATGGATGGATGATGGATGGATGGATGGATGGTTGGATGGATGAATGGTTGGATAGATGGATGGATGGTTGGATGGATGGATGGATGGATGGATGGATGATGGATGGATGTATCGACGAACGGACAGATGGATTAAATAGACAAATCTGAGCATAGTGACTGCTGGCATTGTATTACATATTTTTTACAGGAAGTTGCAAAACAATTTGTTATTATCTGGGAAGCATATCACATGTCTCGAGATGACATCATTATCATAAGCGTTGGTGACACATGTTGCTGTTTTAGGATCTGATGAATACGGAATGTTTGACGATGGTGTTGAGAAGCGAAGAAACAACGACGACGACGATGACGACGATCGTCCGGGTCTGTTGAGAGATTACGAGGAGCTACAGGACGAACCTTTTCTCATCTACAACTACACGAACCCATCGCTAACAAAGGGAAAAGGTCAGTTCAGGGTCAGACGAGGTCACATGTGAATGATGACACTATTGTGGGGCGCGGTGTTGTAGTGGTGGCGTCGTTGCCTTGAAGCCGGAAGGTTCGAGGTTCGAATCCACCTCAAATCGCCGCGTAGGGACCTTGTGCAAGTTCTTCGCTCGCAATTGCTCAGCGCTTCGGCGTGAAACTTCGATGTAGTGTCCGCTCTGCAGTCGGGAGCGCCTCTGAGTAGAGTGCTTGAAGAGGCGCTATGACAAGTGCACATACAAATGAACATGGGGCCTGCGCTGCTGCACATATGGGAAAGAGGGAGCACTTGCCACTTCTGGATAATTCACACATGTTCTTTAACTACCAATTTTCTGGTTTTTATCAAATTTCGTCGCACTGTAAATGACTGTATTATGTATAGCACGTATACGATATGCTGAAGACACACAGAGCGAAACTCAGAAATCTGCATTTAGATATTATGTCTATGAAACTAACGTATACCCATGTTTTTGATTTCCTGCTTTGGATTTTACGAGCTCTTGCTAAAGACTTTAACCGTCCTGCTGCAAAACTGGCTGTGGGTGGTACGTGCCATGTCATCATTGTTTCAGTTTTCATCTATTCTTTGTCTCAATTAATTCCCCGATCCATCTTCCATCCAATGGTGCATGCATGTACATTTGTCCGTGTCATCTCTGTTCATCTATTCATCCGTCAATTCATCCATTTGTCCATTCATCATCTCTTGGAAAATCTGTTCAATAATAGTGAGTAGCATATAATGGAGTACGGCTGAACAGTTCCAGGCAGCATGTGGATGATGTGGACTGTGTATCGGTATGTATGTATATATGTAGTGATGCGTGCTTCCTCCTTTAATGTCTCTCTCTTCAGAATCCTGGTCGACGAATCGTCGCATTGAATATGACGGACTCTATGATCTCCATCTCATGCAGGAAATACCAGGTGAGTCGCCCGCATCACCACCAGCACCAGCAGCAGCAGCCGATGCATCTGATGATAATAGTCCCTGGAGGCATCACGACGACAGTGCCATTCTACGTATAGTCGCACGATAGTGTCATCAGATACGGGCAAAAGTGGTCGACGCTTTTTCTACCGGAATCACTATCGGTTTCACTCTCTCTCGATGTGACTATAGTTTTTTGCGAATGCAGCATTAAAAAGGATTGCGATGATGATGATGATGATGATGATGATGATGATGATGATGATGATGATGATGATGATGATGATGATGATGATGATGATGATGATGATATTAATAACTGTGGTGACTGCATGTTGGTTGGTACGTAGTTGGACTGAGAGCACCTCTGAAAAAGGCTTCTTAAAAGGGCGCAAAATCTTCAAGAATTTCTCAGCGCCCCCAAGACCATGTTAGAGAGACCAAAATCAAGTCTGCAATAGCCAAATGTTTGTTCTGATGCAAGAACCTGACTGGAATTATTATTATTATTATTATTGCTACTATTATTATTATTGGGCCAATTATTTTTTTTTGTTGCCCCGAGGTATTTAGGATCCCTCGGGTACTTCATTACTAACTATTGGTTAAAAACTTGTCCAGAATGACCCTACTCATCGTTGTCTTGATTGTCGAAAATGCCTCGGAATGCGATCGCGTTAAAACGTATCGTTAAAGAAATACGTTGGTACAGGACAGAAGTTTCACGTGGGTCCCCCGTAACCATGCCGAGCTTTTGTCCTAGGTCTGATAGAAAGACATGGCCTTCACTATTTATCGGTCCCATGATTTCAAAGGCAAGGGGGACAAAGTAGTGCGTTGTCGGGAGCTGATGGTATTTCTCATGCTTGCGGGCCGCTGCTCTTTCGGTTGGAGATATGATTATTATTATTATTGTTATTAGCACTTAGTAAACACCACAGTGAATCAGCTTTAACCGACACTCGACAGTGCTGAGCTATCAAGTGTACATGATGGACTTGCTGATGGTCCCTAGGCTTACGCAGTGATCTTGGGATAGGGTTTACAAGCCATACCCTCCTCATTAAAAAGTTAGTGCTCTAACCCTCGGTTTCCGTGTCCCACTGATTGACTGATTTCTCTTTACTCGTTGACTTAAATACTAAAACTTTTGTTCGTAGATGGCAGCAGTGTAATCCGAAGGATAGTCTCGCTTAGCGGAAGGTTATCATCGGAGAGAATCAACGTCAGCTTGATCGTCATCTACGGCTGGCTTGGTCTTGTCATCCTTATGATTCTTACTGCACTGATTGTCCTAAAGTACAAGCAACAGGTATCAATGGATAACAATACGATAGAAGTATACATTAGTGCAACATGGACATTGCACAGCTCAGTGCATTGGTCAGAGTAGGAGACTCTCTTTGTAATCTGAGGCGACAGCAATCTCGAGGTGCGGAAATCAAGAACGGGCTTTGTTAATCGCACCTTTTCCTTGGCTGTTCTTTTTCGCCATGCTGGAGTCGGGAGCACCTCTGAGTAGTTTCCTTGAAGAGGTGCTATATAAATACTTGAATGAATGATGAACCATTAGCTTGCCTCCGTCTTGAGCATGCAGTGCCTGTTTCTTAGGTCACTCTGACACA
>OX457053.1:15279951-15287451 GCA_949752735.1 Lumbricus terrestris | reverse complement strand
GAGTCTATTTGTCAGACGCGATTGCATCAGGAAATAAACTGCGCTAGAAAAAAAATCTTCAACTCATTCTGACCGTTGTGTCTCGTTTCCGTTCATGGCCCCGCCCTTCATCCATCGTTGCGCAGTGATGCCTGAGTCTGACAGGGCACCAGAGTATGACAGAGAACCAGAATAAGACAGGGCACCAGAGTATTACAGGGTACCATAATATGACAGGGTAGAATAGTATGACAGAGTAGCAGAATATGACAGGGTAGAATAGTTTGACAGGGTACCAAGGTAAGACAGGTACCAGAGTAGGACAGGGTAACAGAGTATGACAGAGTAGCAGAGTAGGACAGGTTACCAGAATATGACAGGGTAGAATAGTATGACAGAGTAGCAGAATATGACAGGGAACCATAGCCTCACGTTACGTCATCTTGTGGCGATGTCCACTGCAGCCGACTGGTACGTGTATGTACATGTATAGGAGACAGCGATCGACATGAAGAGTAAAGTGTCTGAGGGTGAATCAATAATTTAATGATTGCGTCTGATTTTTGGTAGAATAATTAATTTAATTGAAAAGGCATAAAATGTCGATTCTCTGAAACAACAATTGACACGGTTTAGGATGAAGATTATAATTATAATAGGCGAAGATGAGCAAGAAATAAGGCTCTTAACAAGTAATAGTGATAATAATACAACAACTACTAATATCATCATCATCGTCGTCGCCGTCGTCGTCGTTGCCATCGTCATCATCATCATCATCATCATCATCATCATCATCATCATCATCATCATCATCATCGTCATCGTCATCGTCATCACCGTCATCATCATCATCATCATCATCATCATCATCATCATCATCATCATCATCATCATCATCATCATCATCATCATCGTCGTCATCATCATCGTCATCATCATCGTCATCATCGTCATCATCGTCATCATCGTCATCGTCATCGTCATCATCGTCATCGTCATCGTCATTATCCTCATCCTCATTAGCGATAATCGTTTCACCATAGAGACCTACGCCTAACTCCTTAACTCCATTCGTTAAAGTGTAGGCTCAGGCTACTTCAAAATGCCTTTGTGCATCCGTAAAGAAAACATCATCGTCGTCGTCATCATCATCACCATCCTCCTCTTCATCGCCACCACCAGCGTTATAGTGATTGTGGCAGTTGTAGGCTAGTAGCAATAAACTAGTAGTAGTAGCAATGACTGTAATTATTTATTTCCCATACAATTGTATTATTGTATATAATTATTATATATTATTATATAATTATATATGCAGCTTATAAATAATTATTATTACATCATATACGTATATGCATTATGCAGCAATGATGCCGGTTTTTATAGTGAGAAGAAAGTTAAAAAACAGTAAGCCAGCTCTTCCTATCGCCAGCAAATAAGATATCTATGCATTGACAATAACGAAAGTTCAACACAAGCTATTGCATAAACTATATCCTATATCACATTAGCGATAATCGTTTCACCATAGAGACCTACGCCTAACTCCTTAACTCCATTCGTTAAAGTGTAGGCTCAGGCTACTTCAAAATGCCTTTGTGCATCAAAGAATCACCGCTTTGCAAGCCGATCGTGACTATATATCTCAGAGATTTCTATTTCGAGCTAATGCGGTCCGTAAAGAAAACATCAAATGGCGGTATAGCCCATTACAGGACAAGCCGCATAGAGTGGTGTAAGATCTGACTGGGTGGCAAAATCACTGGTTAAGGACTTAAGGAGCTACTCGGAGGATATATAGGCTACGGTCGTTAGATTATATGGGAGCATAAAAACGCTAATGAACACATTTATGATCTCACCCGCTACAGACAGTTTTTCCTTACCCGTGATTCAGCAGGGGCCGTCTCGATTTTTTTGTAACCTGCTTTCTTTATGCCGGTGACACGAAACGGAGTATCCCCCTGAAAGCTATCCGGGGGGATGAATTAATCTATCCCCCCGGATGGAATTAACCGGTCTATACTATCCGGAGGGATAAACCATTCTATCCCCTTTTTTGAAAAATGCGCATAATAAATTTTTTATGCTGTAATCAAAATTTAAAGTGACTCTAATTGTTTTATGTGTCCTAAGCAATGCTCAGATAAAGGCAACTCGAATTTATTTAGTGACTCTGAGTGTTTTTAAGTGTTTTAAATGTTTTAAGTGCTCTAAAAACAGGGCAAAACAAATTATCTAGTAGGAATAAACATACCTGTTAGTGTCATTGTTGAAAACAAAGCAGATGAAAATCAATTTGCAAAGAAAAATACACACGGAAGCGGTTTTTTTGATTTTTTTTAATTTGGGGGGATACAATTAATACGGGGGATACTCTATTTCGTGACACCGGCTCACATAGGCTTATCTTATAATAGTTTGACATTTTGCTTAAATGCTTCAATTCCCGGGAAAAAACTATTGAAGACATTGTTAATGGTGTCCCAGATTTCAATGACGTTTCTGGAGCTTAGCAGCGTCTACGATGTTTTATTTCCCAACTTATGGCTACTACGATGTTTTATTTTCAATTGTATAACTTCTACGATGTTTTATTTCCTATGTTATAACTTCTACGATGTTTTATTTCCTATGTTATAACTTCTACGATGTTTTATTTCCTAAGTTTAATATGACATCTACGACGTTTTATTTCTCATGTTGGTTTATCTCCCAATTTATTATCCTAGACAATTCGCTGGAGAGTCCTCTAAAAACATCAAAGGTTTGCATTGCCACATTCCCCTCCGGTAGGCCTATCGGACTAAAAAGCCAAAGGCCTATATATATATATATATATATATATTAGGCTATGCGTGCATATACATGAGCGTATGTCCGTAGGTGCGTCAGCACAACACCAGCCTTTTGTTTTCGCGTAAGAAAATTAGTTCCACGTTATATAGCGCCATTTTTTGACGTCTCATTTCGCTGGAAAGACTGAACTCAGGGAACGGCGAATAGGCGCGCCTAATCGGCCTAATTGAGACTTACGATGGCACTTAGTGCCGCACCCCCACCACCCCACCACCACTACCACCTCCACCACCACGTCTCTTCCCACTGCCGCCAAGACCACACAATAGCGCGTGCGCAGAGTACGTACTTAAAAGTCTTGGGAGATGGTTGTTTATTAGGAATAGGGAGCGACGGAAAACAGCCGCTGTGCTGTCCATTCGACATACCCCCCGCCGATGAGGATAGGCTTCTACCCATTTACACGTCTGTGCCTTTGACAACAAAGGTTTTCCAAGATACTCAACTATTGCTTTATTTAAATATATAGACTCACTTCCGCTGCGCAGGTTCTGGACATGAATAAGGAAAACAAGTCGTAGTTTTAAAGCAGCTTTGCATCTATGTAGCATATTATTATACGGAACGTCGACGAGCATCAAATTATCATATACATATGTAACATGATGTACGTCGTTGTACGAGATTCTTTTAGGAGCCTTTCAAGCTCTTGTCAGGGCACGCTCGGAGACACTCGCTAGCTCGTTTGCCTAATATTATTCACTTCGTAATTATTAAGTCACTCCTCGCTTGCAGGCGCTCTATGCATGCAAGCATGGTGCTTAGCTTCAAAATGTTTCTTCTTCTTTCTCTCCTCCGCCTCCTCTTCCTCCTCCTCCTCCTCCTCTTCTTCTTCTTCTTCTCCTTTTTTCTTCTTTCTCCTCCTCCTCTTTCTCCTCCTCTTTTTTCTCCTTCTTCATACTCCTCCTCTTCTTCATATTCTTTTCTTCTTCTTCCTTCTCCATATCGCCCTCTTCCTCCTCCCTTTCCTCCTCCTCTTCTTTTTCTCCTCTTCCTGCACCTCCTCCTCCTCCTCCTCACCCTCCACCTCCTCTTTTTCTTCTATATTCCTTCGTACCATTCTTCTTCATCTATCTCACAGCCTTCCTCTTCTTCCAATCTATTCTTTTTCATCTTCTCACTCCTCCTCCCTCCTCTTTCAACTCCCCTCCTCCTCCTTCTCCTCCTTCTCTTCCTCCTCTTCCTTCGTATTCTTCTTCTTCCTCGTCGTCTTCGTCTTCTCCTTCACTAAACCGAGATCGTTATCTACACCAAACGAATCAACCAATCACAGCATCAGCCAATCACAGTCAAGTAAAATGGAATCAATTAAAGAGACCAATTTTATAGCGCCGACTTCAATTGCTTATAAAATTATATAAAGCGACAATAAATTGAAAGCGAACCTAGCGTCACCTGTCGGAATGAATTTATTATCGATAGAAGACATGGTCGACGCATAGCGATTAGCGAAGTCCGGTGATAGCGATTAGGCAGTCGTCTGATATAATTACAATCTTCTGACTAAATATTTATATATACATATATATATATATATACACACATATATACATCGATATATATGTATATGTATATGTATATATTTATAGACCAGGCCTGCGTATAATAGCCTATGTATATACATGGTCGTGTATGTGTATGCATGCGTGATTGCGTGTGCGTGTGAGTGCGTGTGTGTGCGCGCGCGCGCGTATGTGTATCTATGTGTATTTGCGTATGCGTGTGTGTGTGTTTGCGTGTGTGTGTGCGTGTGTGTGTGTGTGCGTGTGTGTGCGTGTGTGTGTGTGTGTGTGTGTGTGCGTGTGTGTGTGTGTGTGTGTGTGCGCGCGCGCGTGTGTCTGACAGATGTTTGATAAGAATTGGTATAAAATAATAATTTATTTTTTTAAGATCTTACCACGATTCACCAGCAAGGCCATCTCTCCCCATTTCTCTCTTCCCAAATACCCTCCCCCCCATCGTAACAGCTCCTCCTCTAACTCCTCTCTATTTCTCTGGTCTGCTGGCGACCGGAAGTTGTCTTCAGAGTCCATCATTGGACATTGGACAACCCCTCTGACTGGACGCAGCGCTCGTGAGTTACATGTACATGTAGCTGTAGCGTCTTTACGTCAGGCGGTTGAGCTGCGGTTTTCTAGCTGACAAGTTTCATGATTTGCGTCAAGGCAGCTTAAAAGAAGAAGCTTATTAGAACGCAGGTTCATAACATTGCAAGCATCTTTCTAAGTTTCTTTTTCTCTGTCTCTCTTTGTCTGTCTGTCTCTTTGTCTGTCTGTCGGTCTGTCTCTGCCTGACTATTTGTCTCCATGCTTCCATTTCTCTCCCTCTCCTTTGTTTGAGAGTAAGACTCTCTTTATCTGTCTGTCTGTCTCTCTCTGCCTCTCTCCCTCTGACTCTCTCTCTCTCCTTTATCTGTCTGGCTGGCTGTCTCTTTCTGTCTTTCTATCTCTTTGTCTGTCTGTCTTTCTCTCTCTGGATGTCTGTACTTCTGTCTGTCAGCTCCGCAAGCGCCTGTTTGTCGGTTTAATACTACAGCAAGGACATGAAACATGTAGGAAATTTAGGACAGAAACGTCACTAACCTTTTTGTATTGCAGCTATACAAAAATATAAAGTAAGTTTCGATTACAATTACAGTAAAACGCAACAACGCTGGAAGAAACACGTAGTTTCTTCTGGAACAGGCGTAAGTTTGGTAGTAATGAGGTCCAGTTATGTATTCGCCCAGTAATGTATTCGTTCAGTTATGCATTCGTTTTGTGTCCATAACTAATACTCAAGGCGTTGAAAGGATAATTTTCAATGTGTTCGGCATTCTGCATAAAACACCGCGCAATAATATGATGCATGTGGGTATTTGCGCTGTCATGCCGGACTATGCTTAGGCTTATCCAAACGCTCCTATTCACGTATAAAGCGAAAGGAAACATTTGTCATTTTACTCGGCGGGGCACCGTGAAAGCAGATCGTGTAATTCTGGACAAAAACTACAGTGACGACTGGAATTAGCTGAGCACGAACGCTTGGCAGGGATTTCGATGGGATTGGGAATGAGGGTAGGTGGGGGGGGGGGGGGTTGTACATCTGGAGAGCTTTTCTGTCTGGAGTTAGACCGTGGTGTGCCTATGTGGACTGCTTAAGTAAGAGCATTTGACGGGAAGTTGAAGCCATTCAACAATAAGTCGATAAATGGAAATGAGGATCCGCACCACATGAAATCTCTAGTTAGTTCGTTCGTTCGTTCGTTCGTTCGATACATCTTTCCTTTGATCCATCCATCCGTCCGTCCGTCCGTCCGTCCATCCATCCACAAATCCGTGCTTCAACCCCTTCCTTTCTTTATTTCTTCCTTCCTTCTTTCCTTCCTTCCTTCCTTCCTTCCAACTTTCCTTCTTTCAACCCTTCCTTCTATCCATTCATTCATCCATCCCTCCAGTCAGCCTTCCTTCCTTCCTTCGTTTCTTCCTTCTTTCCTTCCTTCCGTCGTTCCTTCGTTTCCATCCATCCATCCACAAATCCATACTCCCACCCTCAATTTTGTCTTCATTTCTTCCTTTCTTCCTTCATTCCTTCTGTCCTTCCTTTCTTCCTTCCTTCCTTTCTATTCTTCTTCCTTTATTCCAGCCATCTAGTCTTTCTGTTTGTCTTCCTCAGTTTCGCACTTTACTGTTTCTCTTTCTTTCCGTTCCCTTCCATGCAGTCTCTCTTTATAATAATTATTATTCTTTCTTTCTTCCTGTGTCTTCTTTTCTTTCATGCATTCCTGCGCAGAGTCTTAGTTATGTTATAATGAATATTTCGTCCGCGTATCTTTGTCCCTTTGTCTGCCTGAATCTGTCTGTCTGTCTGTCTGTCTGTCTGCCTGTCTACCGGCCAATATGCGGGCGTCTAAGAGCTCCGAGGCATCTTTATCATCCAGAGATATGCCAGCAGCGAAATGAGCGAGTGGCAGGTTCCATCCTGCAGGTCAAGGATTAAATCCCCAAAGAATCGTCCCCCCTTTCCACATTACACAGAACCCGGTGGGTCTCGTGGGTCATACGCAACGGATGCCGACTCTTATGATACCGACCGTGGGCGCATTGGTGTCTCGACGGACTAGACACTCGACGGACTAGACACGCTCCTATCAGACGATCTGTGGATTTGCAAGATGAAGTTAAATAAATCATGTCTCCTGTCAAAACGTATCAGCGATGTATATCGTCCTTCCGGGTTTTCGCTCCGTATACGAATATGTTTCGATCTTTCAGCACTGAGTAGCCTACTCAGTGATTTAGTTTTCAATGCGTTGAGGATGCACGGGAACTGGTTTTAGAAGAGGTTGTCAAGCGTTTTATTAATCATAAAGAGACGATTGTCTTACTCGTCTAATTATCGGATTTATTCAATAGACATTAATTAATTGCAGAATGTTGGCTATTTGATTGTCGCTACACTACTATAGTGGTTAATTATCCTCTGTTATAACTTAGCGGTTCCCAACCCGTGGTCCGCGGGCCAAAAGTGGCCCGCCTGGCCTGCAAACATGGCCCGCAGCATCTCAATGAACTAAGACAAATATATGTAAAAATTTGACAATTTGGACATGATAGAATAAATAATTCTTTTTTATTACAAATTATTTTATTTGGACGTTAATAAATCGCATTAAACATT
>OX457053.1:15144951-15274951 GCA_949752735.1 Lumbricus terrestris | reverse complement strand
ACTCCAAGTCAGGAACTGTAATTTGAATATCTACGGAAATTGCGTACTCTTCAGATGGGCGTATTTAGGGTAGGGGGTTAGGCTACATCTGGAATTTTGGGGTTACGGGTTCAAAGTACGTATACCTAGAAATGAATAGTTCCGATTGTTAAAGCTAATTCTGTGCATTTTGCTACCATGTCCATTGCAGACCCCGAAATGGAAACCTCTACGGATTTGGCTACGCTGAAGCTTCACATAGTCGGGAAGATTGTTACACGTATGGCGACATTCTACGCGGTGCAGATGTCTGAAAGTCGTGTAGGACGACGATTCGGTGCGAATTGACTGTGGCGGAGGTAATGCCAATGCAACAAGCGAGAGACGCTTATGCCAAACCCTATACAACGCCTGCTACGTCATCGGGTTTAGCCTAATAAGGAAAAATGAGTGATGTGTATGTGTGTGTTATAATAAAGCAGCAATAATATTGGCTAAGAGGCGGGCAATTAGACACGCCAGACATTTAATTTAAGCAAATGAAACAGGGTTAATGGAGTATAGACTCAACCGCGTGTTGCGCAGTCACGTGGCTCTCTAATCTTCTCGGTTTTATTCTCTCAAGAGGCGTCACATGTCTTTCCTTGTTCGATCACTAACAGACTAACAGTCTCTTTTATAGGAGCAGCAGACCTACTTCTTGCATCTGCCATCAACGTGTTTGTAAGCATCTAAGCACTTAGACGCTCCTCTTTAGAGCTGTTAGACTGCCATCTCATCAAGCAATTAGCCTAAGCCTATATGCATTGTTGTATACAATGTATACATACAAAAGAGATGCCGATCAGACTCAGTCTTTCTTGAGTGGCGATGTATCATGTATAAATTTGTAATTACCATCATTCTTACAGTATAGCTGGTCCAACGCTTTGGAATGCACATACTCTTTTGGGTTAGGTTCTGGGGGAGGCGTTGCTCAGTTGAGAGAGCGCTGGTCGATAAACTGCATGAGCAGTCATTATCGCGACCTGGGTTCAAGCCTCGCTCAATGCAAAAATTCATTTGAATTTTCTGTTAGCTGCCAGGGGCGCTTTCTGTTGCGTTGCTTGCCTCGGGTCTGTTGAAATTAAGATAGCCCCTCCCTCTCCTGGCTTGGCCGTACCATGAGCGTTCCAGCACTCAGGCCATTTAGTGTTAAGCTACCCGCTGTGTAGCCGATCTGCGTGTCGTGTGAAGCGGGCCGTATTTCGTATAACATGTAGGCCTATCTGTAATCATTCTGCGGTTTGTCAGATTGAATTTCCTTAAACGAATATAGATAGGTCACAATTTGTGGAACTTCTTCCCCACCCCCCGCAGAGACGTCTAGATTAAACACAGTCCTTTCACTCATTTCAAGCCTCAATGATTAAAGTTCTTTCCAGTTTGCCGATTACAAAGGTGTTCTTTTCTTAGATTTCCATTATTCTTTGGCACGTGTGATTTCTCCCGTTTGCTATCCGCCCTTTAAGCACGCTCTATATTGTCTACATTTGCCTCTTTCTTTTCGCGCCCTTTTAAACAAGCACCCTTTTGACTTTCGCGGCCATTTCACGCACGCGCTTCAATTATTGAGCATTCGCTTTCTTCATTTTCGCTTGTCTGCTTGCTTGCTTGCCTGCTTGCGCTCTTTTGATATCGTCGTTTTGATTTTCACCCCTTTGATTAAGTTTCAGCGGTCCATGCAATATCACTCCAAGTCTAAGTAAAAGGAAATAATTATAGGTATAATATCTGTTGTGTGCTCGCGCGTGTGTGCTCGCGTGTGCGTGTGTGACAGTGTGTGCATAATTATATAAGCCTATACATGCAAGCACATCAGGCAATATAATTGTATATACACAAATATATATGTACCCTATATATTGCTCTCTCCCCTTCTCTGTCTCTGTCTGTCTCTGTCTGTCTGCCTCTCTCTTTATGCATATGTCTGTCTGTCTCGCGTCTGTCTGTCTGTCTGTCTGTTACAAACACACTCTCTGTGTCTATCTGTCTCTCTCTCTCTCTTGTCTGTCTATGTTTCTGTCTGTCTGTCTCTCTCACACACACTTTTACTCTGTCTGTCTGTCTGTCTGTCTGTCTGTCACCGTTCCTTGTGACAGCGAAAAGGTATAACTTAGCCATCAAGAGATTTAGTTACGCGAATGTCGTCTGAGAGAAAATACTGTGGTTAATGTCCGAGAGAAGGACCTGCAATCCGAGTAACTCTGTCGTTATGATTGAAGGGATCGCGTGATGGGTTACCATGGCGATAGGACTCGAATAGAACTGAGCTGAGTAAATATAGCACTACCGGTATACCAAAGAAAGCCATAAAACTAAATATAGCGCACTGGGAAAGAAAAACACACATTAACAGGGCGTGTGCACGGCTGCCCGAAATAAATTTGAGTAGCCTATGATGTTTCAGGAATTGCTGAAAATAGGCTACATGCTAGCTTTTAGCACGCAAAAACTTTCGTGGAGAAAAAAACTAGAACTAGAAGAAAATCCTTGAAACCTAGATAGGAGTGAAAAACTAGATCTAGCAGGAAAAAGCTAGGAGTTGCAACACTGTTTACAAACCATCTTAGCAACAGGTTGCGAATCTGCTCAAGTGGTGGGCCTATATAGCCTAGGGTTATGCCACTCAACATTGGAATTGTTTGGCATCAAATTTCATAAACAGGGACGGAGTTGTTTGTTTCGACGTTTACTGTTTTAAATTGAGGTCTTGTTCCGAGGTATCTTTGTGATCTCATATATAGGCCTATAAATAAAGGCTATAATTATTTATCTCGTCCATTCGCTGCGTCCTCTTAATCCTCTGATGATCTGATCAGCTTGACCCCTTTGTACCTGGCGTCATGCAGGACCACCATAGGCTAGCCTACAGTTCAATTCATAAGCGAAGAAAACAACCCATTTAATAGTCTTTTATTCGTTGCTCAACGCCGGACAACGCAAGATCGATGTGTGTTTTAAATTGAAGTGTAAATTGACAATGATGAAGTATATGAGACCCACTTTCTATAGGACGAGATCAGTCAGACATGAACTCAATTACTGTTCGCGCAATCTAACGACGTTTAACGACGCTTCGGTGAACCAGAAGTAGCGTGACTAGAAAATCAATATAAGCGGACATTGTTTGATGATTCCGAATAACCAGCGCAGATGGCGTGTGACACGTACGTATCCGATTAGGCCTAACATACATGTAAGCAACCTATAGCTGTTTGTGACAGTTTGTCTGAAGGGCCTATATGATCTCAATTCTCAAAGTGCGACAATTGTATGCGCGAGTGCAGCATATAGGACTCCATGCACTGTGTAGAAGTAGTCTGTATTTATATTCAGCGAAGTTTCTCTACGATAAAAGGGGTTCTGCAGTTTACGAGTAGGCTAACCGTTACCATGAGAATGGTGAGAATTGTCGGGGGTCGGGAGGTTCAACCCGTAGCCATTCTTATTAGTCTTCTTTGTGCACCCCAACTCCACGTGCATCATTATACTGACCATGACCAACACAGAGGAACTTAACCTGGCTGGGGCTGTGTCGCAACAATAACCCCTCTGTGCGATTAGGCTATATACAGGGTGGCTCAAAAAAAAACGTACCACCGGGGAAAATGCGATATCTTCGCAGCCGATCGAACTTTTTCTGCGAAAATTTTCCAATTTGTAGGGGAATGAATTTCCAACAATACCTGAAAGTTTCATTTGAAACTTTTCATGTTTGCAAAAGTTACAGCTGTTCAAACTTAAAATTTCGTTTTTTCAATTATCCGGAGAATCATGCTCCAATACAAGTGATTTCATTAGGATGTTTGGCAAATTACAACACACACACATTGATGATGATGTCATACGACCTCACTATGAGCTGTACAGAAGCTGTTTATGAAGCAATCTGCTGGTATTTGGTGATATTTTATAGATTAAGGTCTCAATTGGTGAACCCAAACAATGAACGTCATGGGCAAAGTTTCTGCAAAAGATCAAATGGGAACTCGGACTTTGCATGAACAGAGACTGAGACATCGCGTGATCATAGCAAAATACCCAGTGAAAAGTGGAGCCTGAGCACATTGAAGACTATCTGCAAACGTGTTTATGTAACGAAGATCAGATGTCGGAAGAGAGGCAGGAAGTGGTCGCTTGATCTGACGGAAAAAGCGCGATTTTCACGAAATTCGCTTGGTAATCGAAAGGTCAAGTTTGCAAAGCAAATCGTGGTTTCGGCATCAGATATGCCGGCGTGTGTTGCGGCTGCAAGAAAAGACTGCAATTAATCCCATTCAGTAGGTTAGATGTCAAACTCATCATTGAACTCGCTTACCCAGACTCATTGAAGACCAGGTATGCTCTAACATCTGGTTTTATTATGCAGCAGGACAGTGCGCCTGCTTGCTCGCACGGCAAGGTTGATTATGATGGCGCTACCTTATTGACATCAACTGAAGTAAATGCATTGGCAAAGATGATTTACAAACTCGCCAGACCTTAACCCTCTTGTTTATCACGTCTGGGGAGCTATGCTGGAACGCTGCAAGACATTTAATCCCAAGTTGGAGAACATTGGCCAGCTGAAGCAAGTCTTGCTGCTAATGTGGGGTCAGTTGCCGCAGGACCCGACCAACAAGGCCATACTGAGCTTCACAAAAAGAATTTGAGCTTGTGTTAAGGCAGGGAGTGGACACTCTCATTATACCTTACAATAAACTGCAAAACGGAATGCTGAGGTCGTAGTGAAAAGTGATATCATTTGACTTGGAAATCTACAAGTGACGTCAATTTTCCGCGGATAATTGAAAAAACGAAATTTTAAGTTTGAACAGCTGTAACTTTTGCAAACATGAAAAGTTTCAAATGAAACTTTCAGGTATTGTTGGAAATTCATTCCCCTACAAATTGGAAAATTTTCGCAGAAAAAGTTCGATCGGCTGCGAAGATATCGCATTTTCCCCGGTGGTACGTTTTCTTTTGAGCCACCCTGTATAGTCTGTTTCTTCATTTAAGCTAGACGATAAATGTGTACCACCTGTATTTGACCGTTGTAATTTACAGGGGCTACATGGTCGCTTTGGCCGATCTCCGTCTCGCAACAAGAGGAAGGGTGGCCAGTTTGGTCGTTGGATGGATGGACGTACAGACCAGAGCCGCCTATGATAGGCCATAATACTTATGATCAGAGACGTAGGCTTAGTCAAATTTTAAATGCCTTTGTGGAAGGACGAACTTACGGATAAAATAATGGATGGACTCACGGAAGGAGTGACGTACAAACGCCTATAGGGATGGATGAACTTACATACATCCATTACGTATAATACTGCAGTGCGGGAAGGTCTAATTGAACAGTCAACACAGTATAGCCAGGGTAGGCCTATGCTGACATGGACGCCCGTGCTTGCTTTTTTTTTGGGGGGGGGATAACAATGGGCATGATTAAATCTGCTAGCAAGAGCTTGAAAAATGCAAAGCATTCAGGAATTTAAGAACATGGATTTTTTAGAGGTTTCTTGATGTGAACCTCTCAGTTTCACTCGGTGTAGGCCTATAATAAATTGGAATCATTTGTTCAATGCAAAGAAATTTGCTTGAAACAAAACAAATAGCAGTTGAAAATGAGTCAAACATTCCGGGATGGGGCAAGCGCCACTTTTGCTCCTATGTGTGGGTGCCCTTGAATTCCAGTACAGGCCTAACAAGTGGGGCTCCGGTGTCACGAAAGAGTACCCCCCCCCCCGTATTAATTGTATCCCCCAAATTAAAAAAAGTCGAAAAAACCGCTTCCACGTGTATTTTCTTTTGAAAATTAATTTTCATCTGCTTTGTTTTGAACAATGACACTAACAGGTGTTTATTCATACTAGATAATTTGTTTTGCCCTGTTTTAGAGCACTTAAAACACTTAAAAACACTCAGAGTTACTAAATAAATTCGAGTTGCCTTTACCTGAGCATTGCTTAGGACACTTAAAACAATTAGGGTCACTTTAAATTTTGACTACATCATAATTTTTTTTATTATGCTCATTTTTCAAAAAAGGGGATAGAATGGTTTATCCCCCCGGATAGTCTAGACCGGTTAATTCCATCCGGGGGGATAGATTAATTCATCCTCCCGGATAGCTATCAGGGGGGATACTCCGTTTCGTGTCACCGGCTTCTACCGCATCTCGTATTAGAATTAGACCCCTGCGTTAGTTCCAATGCCAGGCTTGGTTGGTGGAGGGCGTCGCTAATGACCTTTATTGTCACACGAACATTGTCGTTATTACTGTTCGACTACCGTCTTTGTTCAATTGAACAGCGACAGTCTAATTGAAACGTCGACAACATTCTCTCTTGATGAATAGTTTAAAATCACACTTTAAAGTTTAAACGGTTACTTTGCATGCAGAAAAGTTTCTGTGCTTGGTAAGAATATAGTCATGAGGAATTCACAATTCACAAGATTTAGAATAATGTGCATTTATAATTGACCGTGAATGTAGAAAGTAAAAGAACAAATATTTAAGCAGGCATACAGACAGATGCAGAACTGGCTTACTGGCATACGCTGATCTAGCGTATAATATCAACAACATAGCCTACAGTCGTCGTAAAATGGTATAAGTTTAATATTGTAGCTACATACTTTGCCGTAAGCACTGAGAACACCGTTATTATGACTTCCACAAAACAAGCGACCAAAATATTAGTGTACGAAGGTGCAACAGTGTCTAATGAACAAACATCCGTCGACAATTATACTACTAAAACCGTATTTGTTTGGTAAAAGTATAAAAGTTTAATTTAACAGTTTAACAATTTGCCCAGAGAAGCCTTTTGCGCTTCATCTGGAACAAGAAATTTTGTTTCCCAATATGTTTTCTATCCTGACATAAAATGACATCACAGGATAGCAGACACTGACAGAAATGCTTAAGTTCATTAAAAACCTGTGAGGCAACCTGTGTTGCATCCAATTTCTTCTTCAACTTCAAAGTGTGTCCCAAGAAAAGATTAATTTACCGTATATGCAATGACCAAAAGGTAAAACTCACAGCACAGCCACAAATAGCCATAAAACATGACATTTCAGAATAAGGACAACAGTCTTAAAAAAATTACAGTTCACTATCACAAAATGAAGCTTACTTATGCACAATCTGAATACACATTGCATATAGCCGTGAAAATAATGTCAAAACAATTCCGCTGCCATCATCAATTCAACATCAACAGGCTATCTGAAGCATAAACATCCTCTTCTGATGAACAGCTTTATATCATTGTTCAAAAGGTTTACTCTACAGCACCATTTCAGAGCTTGAGAAGACTAAGCTTAAAATTCATAACAATGCAAAACTGGCATACTGTGACTTAACGTAAATACACCAATAATAATAACAATAATAATATAAATAATAATCATATTTGTTTAATTTCAAACTGACACAACGCAAAATAATTACAATTCATAGTGTAATGGATGATCACAAGTGATTACAGTCCTGAGTCGAATTTAACTGTTGGCAGCCAACAGGGCGCCCATCACATTCTACTAAGTACTCATTTTACCAATGCCATCTGCCAATTGGAAGGTTGAGTTGACCTTTGGGAGTGTAGTGGAAAGCAATCTGGCGTTTGTACGCTCTTCGTGCCAGAGTGCTAACCATCACCCTAAACCCCTCCGTGTTGTATTGATTAAATCTTATTTAATCGATATCATACTCATCACAAAACTAGTACACTTTCAATATTGTAGTATCAATACTCTTTGCTACAAGCACTGAGAACGCTGTTGTTAAGATGCTTCCATAAACAATCGGCCAAAACATTAAGTCTACTTATGTGCAGTAGGCCTTACATGAATAAGGTCTACGGGACCAGAAAGAACTGAATGTCTTTAACAGATTCCTGCTGATGCATGTTAACTTATATCAATATCAATAATCATTAAAGTAAAATGGCATTTTCTGGTGATGACGACTGATAAGATGGTATTGCTTATATCACCACTGCTGATTCTAATGATGATGGGGATAAAGATACCTGAAGCCATCTCAAACAAGTTAAAAAATCCACAATCGTGTATTCGTGTTGCCGTTATGCTCCACTGATTATACAAGCAAACGGTCAATTACTTGCAGGCCTGCATCTGAAGAAGTGATTGACATTGACATGCCAAGTACAAAACAATTGAACATTTGGCTCTACTAAGCGTGCATGGTTGTTGCTCTTACAACACAACTCAGATATTAGATGCATACTCTTAATTAACATCTCAAATGGTAATTATAATATGTTTAATCTAATCTCATATCATCAAATCTAATTTTACTTAATCTAAAATAATCTAAATTCATTCAGCCTAACATAGTCTAAAATGATTCTGATCTAAAGTGGTCCAATGTAATAACATGATGCAATGTAATGATATCCAATAAAATGAAATTTAATCAAATCTTACTAATTGCAATCAAAACGCATGGCACCAGCTTGTTCATAAGCACTGTTAAAATCGTCTAGAATAATTGTAGCAAGATATTGGTTTCTCCTGTGTCTCCCATCCTCTGCAACGGTGCAACCCTATTTTCTCGTATCTTATGTTACCTATAAGGAATGTAGTACTGCGATGATCTTACACTGTTCAGACATAATATTTTATTCTGTATAAAGGACCATCAACATTCACTATAGAAGAGTTGCATTTTTCACAATAGCAGCAGAAAATATTCATTCTCTTCATCTTTTATATTAATGAGGACTGAAGAGCCACAAAAATGTAGAGCTCCAACATTATGTAACACTTGTTTGATCATCTCTAATATGGAAACATCATCTAACCTTTTCTTGCCTAGCGTTACAAGTTACATTATCATTGAGATAATTTCTGTGCAGGCTATGAATTTGCCATGCCATGCCTTTTCTTGGGTTGCAACTTACATCATCATCAAAAATCCTCTGCACTGCGAGAATCGTTACAAATCTGCACCCTGGTTTTACAAATTCAAACTTTTCAAATTCATTGTTTGCTTGTTATCAGATGCAACCAATCAATTTTACCAGACAGGAAATTACTTCTTTTACAAGTTTATAATTATAATTATGGTAATAATTAGAATAATAATAATCCAAGAATGTCACATAACTTTTCCTTGCCTTAAAAGGCAACAGTTTCATCATAACGGTGATAACTGCCATGCAAATTACGAATTACCTTAACTTGCATTTATTGTGTCACAAGTAACATCAGTAACATCCAGTAACCCCTGCACTGAAAGAATATATGTAAATCTGCATCTTGATTTATTTTTATTTTCAGATGGCTGCTAGTTAACTTTTATCGTGAGTCATGATGCATTTAAAATGAATTTACAGGAAAACTTATAGCTGTCAGATGATATTTTATTAGCATGAGAGATGATGTCAACGTTTGACTGCCAAGAACAGGAATCCTAAAGACAGCCATCAGTGGACAGTGAGATTTAGACAACGCAGAGTATGTAAAGAAAATTGAACATTTGGCTCTATTAAATGGTTGCTCTTACAACACAACTCAACAGTTATTAGAATGCTCTTAACATCCGGAATGGTCCAATCTAAAACAACTTTAGTCTAATCTCGTATGATAAAATCTTATTTCAGGAAAACTTATCTAACCTAGTTTAACTTGATATGGTTTAATGTGATCTGATCTAAAGTAGTGTAACGTTAAAAAATTATCTGATGCAATGGTAGGCAGTCTAATCTTTCTAATCATAATCATAATCACTTGTTTAAAGTTCTCCTCTTAAGAGGGCACCAGATTATTCATAATAAAATAGTCATATTAAAACAGTCAAAATAGTCTTGTCCTAGTGTAGGCTGATCTAAGCCTGTCCCTGTTGTCTTCCTCGAAATCCTCAGAGGTGAAGATCCTCTGGTATACTATGTTATCTATACAGAATGTATGTAACCATTGTTTAGACATAATTATTCTGTTTAGAAGACCATCAACCTGCTCCATTGAAGACAACTTTCACACAACAGCTGCTGCTGCAGCAGAAATTATTCCTGCTCTTTATACTTCATATATAATATGAATATTTAGTGTTGTATGAATAAAAGGCCGACAAGCAAAATATTTAGTAACGACGTCACTTAATACTTGCCTAAAGGATATGTGATGTTGACTTTTCTCTACCTTGTGTTACACGTAAACTTACAAGTTACATCATCATTGAGATAGTTCCGTGCAAATTATGAATAACCTTTTTCTTCGATTACAAGTTACATCATCATCCAGAAAACCTTTGCACTGAGAGGATTTATGCAAATCTGCATCTTGGTTTATTTCTGTTTTCAGGTGAGAACCTGTGAACATCAGGCGACAACCTAAACGTACTGATGAACCAATGGACTGCGAGGAGAATGTAAGTACAAGTGTTTGTAATTGTAATAATTAGAATAATAATCCAAGAACTGGTGTACCATCACTGTACCAAAGCATGGGACATCAATCTCTGAATGCTGCTAAAGAGTCCACTTCATTTATATGTTCATAGGGAATCAAGAGCAAATATAAACCATGATTTTGGTACATTTTACCATACATAGGGGTTGGTTGTTTGCAATAGTTTTGTTTATCACAAGGTCTCTACAGCGCACAAACAAGCAAAATCACCCAAACCAGCTTATTCACAGGTGCTCAGTCCAAAGTGGAGCATCCATGGCTGTAAAGAGATGGGCTGTGGGATTTTAATAAGAGCAGCAAGAGCATTCGATATTGCCTGAGGCTTTTTTGGGTGGTATTTATATTCATAAAAAAGTTTATTGCAGAAGTCTAGTTAAGTATGATTCATGAAAGTCGCAATATTGTAGACTGAGACTGATA
This sequence comes from Lumbricus terrestris, assembly GCA_949752735.1. Taxonomy (NCBI): domain Eukaryota; kingdom Metazoa; phylum Annelida; class Clitellata; order Crassiclitellata; family Lumbricidae; genus Lumbricus; species Lumbricus terrestris. The sequence continues at coordinate 15,264,085 of OX457053.1, read as the reverse complement.
ATATAGACTCTGGCTTCAGTTTCCAGCTAAGCCTATGGAGCGTATAGCAAGGAAGCATAAATGTTCATGTTTTGATGAACCTCTCAAGGACATGGAAACGATTGCATAGCAATGTGAAGATATAATATATGCATTACATACTTATTTTTGGTGCCTTGCATGTAATTTAGTAGCTTGCGTCATCTGTTGCAGGATCCAGATTGGATGACATTGGCCAAGGTAATCCACATTAAACGACAAGAGCTTCAGTGTGGACCGGACAACTTAAGGGATTGCCCCACTTTTGCACACAAGGGAATGATATTTCTGGGAAAATCAGGTAAAACTCAGAACAGTCACATACTTTGCATGTAATTTAGTATTTTACCTCATCTATTGCAGACCAATCGCTTAGCATAAAATAGTCACAACATTGGGCATGACGTTCCAGAATAGCAACAGTATAAAACTGCATGTGACTTTCACAAAATGCAGCTGAATTCAATCAATCAATCTGCATTGTATTAAGAATTTCTAATTGCTTGAATGTATTTTGCTCCAGGCCAATTTAATTTTTTGCTTAAATTATACTTATTCCAATTGTGTCACTGCCATTTACTGTCAACCTGTAATGCGTGTTGTTGAGTCATTAGTTGAGATGTATCTTTTTCTTCTTTAACATGTTTATTTGGACTACTTGAGTATGTTGGCTCATGAGACAGTAGTGGTATTTTGGGGATCCTACCTAGCGTAAGACTGTTGTTCCAATTTTTTTTGAGTGCTTCTGTTCTTGATTAGTCACCAAATAAATGATTCAATTTTTTTGATTGCTTTTGGAATCAGTCATAATGTACTGCAGTTTAATATTTTGATTGTAGATCAAAAAGCTGGCTGTTCTGAGCAACCTGGTACGCTCTTGAGAGGCTATGCAGGGGCCAATCTTGCTGATGAAAGAAGATTGCCTGCAGTTGATTGGCCTCAACGTAAAAGAAACAACTCTGTTCTTGATTAGTCAACAAATAAATGATTCAATGTTTTTTTGATTGCTTTTGGAAGCAGGCATAATGTACTGCAGTTTAATATTTTGATTGTAGATGCCGTAAAGCTGGCTGTTCTGAGCGTCCTGGTACGCTCTTGAGAGGCTATGCAGGGGCCAATCTTGCTGATGAAAGAAGATTGCCAGAGGTTGTTTCCAGATTTCATGGATCGGAATAATTCACACTACCATCTCTGCAGACTTCCGAAGGTCAATTACCGCGATGCCCGTCCTTACAATCGAGTAAAACCAGGTATGGTTTTGTGTCTTCCGCTCTGCTTCATAATCTCTGTCTGTCTCTCACTCTCTCTTGCTCTGCCACTGTTCGATTTTTGCAAATCTCTTACATTCGCTTCCTCTGCAACTCTACTGGTGACTGGTCTGTCTCAACTTTGATGATGATGATGATGTTACTACAACTCCTTCCAATCATGATGATTCAGTTGTTTCTACTACTGCTAATGATGAGAATGATGTTATTTTTGGCGGTGATGACCAATGCAACTGCTAATGATGAGAATGATGTTATTTTTGGCGGTGATGACCAATGCAATACAATAAAAATTAAATTTGATATTGCCCTTCTTGCAAAGCTCAGAAGTGCACACACGTCTCAACTGCAATTGTATTGCAGAGTAACTGTGAGTGAAGGACTTGAGAGTCTCAAGGTCCCTACACAGCAATCGTGATGACAATGGTGACAAGTGACTTTGATAAGGAAAAACAAATAAAATGAAGAATCGAGGATGAAGATGATGATAATATTATTATAGTCTGAGTTCTGATTTATTCATCAGTTACCTGGATGGATGGAACAGAATTGGAATGCATTTTTGGGCTAACTTAGTAAAAGGGCAAACTTACTTGTTTCCAGGTCACAGAAACGGAGCCAATCACAACTACAGGTTAAGGCCAAAAAGAAGAGTCAATTATACCGTGAGGCGCGTAACTATAGACGCAGAAAACCAGGTATGGTCATGTGTATTCCGCTCTGCTTCACAATCGCTCTCTCTCTCTGTTTAATTTTTGCATATATCTCTTACATACTGTTTCTCTTTCTCTGCAACTCTGCTGCTTGGCCTGCCTCAATCTTAATGATGGTAATGTTGATGATGATAGTTTCTTCTAATCATGACATGATGATTCTGTTGTTACTGCTACTGCGCTTGATGAGAATGTTATTTTTGGTATTGATGACTGATGTCAATGGCAGTGATGTGACTATTATTTCTGATTTTGATGAATATTATGCTGATGATGTTAGTGGCTGCCAAACAATCCCGTTCTCACTCGCCAGTAAATGTTCCTGAAGATGACGAAATTCTCGACCTCGATGACGACTCATGATCGAACATGATCGTAATGTTGATGATCGTAATGTTGACGATTATAGTTTCTTCTAATCATTACATGAAGATTCTGTTGTTTCTGCTACTGCGCTTGATGAGAGTGATGTTATTTTTGGCATTGATGACTGATGTCAATGGCAGTGATGTGACTATTATTTCTGATTTTGATGAATATTATGCTGATGAAGTCAGTGGCTGCAAAGCCATCCCGATCACGCTCGCCAGTGCATGCCGAAGATATTCTGGACCTTGATGATGACGAACATGATCGTAATGTTGGTGATCGTAATGTTGATACTGTTTCTTCTAATCATTACACGATGATTCTGTTATGTTACTGCTACTGCACTTGATGAGAGTGATGTTATTTTCGGCATTGATGACTGATGTCAATAGCAGGGATGTGACTATTATTTCTGATTTTGATGAATATTATGCTGATGATGTCAGTGGCTGCAAAGCCATCCCGATCACGCTCGCCAGTGCATGCCGAAGATATTCTGGACCTTGATGATGACGAACATGATCGTAATGTTGGTGATCGTAATGTTGATACTGTTTCTTCTAATCATTACACGATGATTCTGTTATGTTACTGCTACTGCACTTGATGAGAGTGATGTTATTTTCGGCATTGATGACTGATGTCAATAGCAGGGATGTGACTATTATTTCTGATTTTGATGAATATTATGCTGATGATGTCAGTGGCTGCAAAACAGTCGAGATCACGCTCACCAGTACATGTGCCGGAAGATGATGATGTTCTAGAGAGTTAATTAGAGAGAAGCATGATGCTACGTTCACAGAAAACCAGGTATGGCCGTGTTTCATCCACAATCTCTTTCTGTCTCTTGTCACTGTTCGATTTTTGCACATCTCTTACGTACTGTTTCTCTTTCCTGCAACTCTGCTGCTTGGCCTGCCTCAATCTTAACGATTGTAATGTTGATGATGATAGTTTCTTCTAATCATGACATGATGATGATGATTCTGTTGTCACTGCTACTGCGCTTGATGAGAGTGATGTTATTTTTGGTATTGATGACTGATGTCAAGGTCAGTGATGTGACTATTATTTCTGATTTTGATGAATATTATGCTGATGATGTTAGTGGCTGCAAAGCAATCCCGTTGGCGCTCGCCGGTGCATGCTCCGGAAGATGACGATATTCTGGACCTCGATGACGACACCCAGTATGTAAAGACAATTGAACATTTGGCTCTATTAAATGTTTGCTCTCACAACACAACTAAAATTTCTGACTAGTTGTAAATATTATTTTTTATATTATGTTACAAATCACTGTTCAATATATCAGTCTCTGAAAAACCTTTTGATATATCTCATAGACAGTGATAGCGGCAGAACATTTGTGTAGCACCTCTCAAAACCCCTCCACTCTTTCACCATAATTGTCATCATCTTCTTCCTTGTTTCTTCATTTTATTTTTGATCCTTATTATAGTCACTTGCCACCATTATCATCTCTGTCATCAGACATACATCATAGTTTGAGCTCAAATATATCCATCAGTTACCTGTATGGATGGAATAGAGTTGGAATACATTTATGGGCTAACTTAGTAAAAGAGCAAACTTAACTTGTTTCCAGGTCACAGAAACCAGAATGGACACAAGTACCACCTGAGGCACATGCCACGGAAAAATTATCGGGACGCGAGAAGATATGTACGCCGAAAGCCAGGTATGGTCATGTGTCTTTCACCCTACTTCACAATTTCTCTCTCTCTCTCTGTATGTCACTATTCGCTTTTTGCATATCTCTTACACACTATTTTTATTTCTCTGCAACTCTACTGGCCTGCCCTAACCTTGATGATCGTAATGTTGATGATGATACTGTTTCTTCTAATCATGACATGACGATTCTGTTGTTTCTGCTACTGCACTTTATGAGAATGATTATTATTTTTGGTATTAATGACTGATGTCAATGGCAGTGATGTGACTATTATTTCTGATTTTGATGAATATTATGCTGATGATGTCAGTCGCAGCCAAACAGTCGAGGTTGCGCTCACCAGTACACGAGAACGAGATACTTGACCTGGACGACGACTCTCAGTATGTAAAGACAATTGAACATTTGACTCTATTAAATTGTTGATGAAGTTAATTAAATTGTCTGATTTCTGTGAGCAATCCAGTTGCGATGTAACATGAAAATATAGGTGCACTTCATTTGTACTTCTGTTCGAAAGTAAACATGGCAGCCCTACAGTCACAAATAATAGCTGAAGACGGTCATCAGTGGACAGTGAGACTTATACATGGAATGGGAGAGTTGCGTAAGTGCAAGATCATAATTAGAATAATTAAAATAATAACTGAACCAAAGCTCAAGACATCAGTCTCTGAATGCTGCCAAAGAGTCCACTTCATTCATAAGCCCATAGGGAATCAAGAGAAAATATACTATTTACCAAATAAACCACCCGGTTTTGTGCAATATTGTTGTTGTCACAAGCTTAAGGCCTCTACAGAGCACAAAGAAGCGAAGTCATTAGAGCCAGCTTATTCACAGGTGCTCAATGCTCAGTCCAAATTGGAGCAAGTGTTCTAAGTGGATCATATGCTATATTGCTATTGGAGTGATTTCAACATTTTAAGAAATAAGTGATGGAAGGGCAGTTCGAGGAGCATTGAGGGAAATATGATCGGGTTCAGCAGTGTTTCGATTGCGTATACTTGATGGCGATAGTAGGGCTAGGATTGGAGTGTATTTTAGCCATTTAGGCTCATCCGACTTTCTGTTCGATAATTTTTCAGGTAATTTAAGCAAGTCAAGTGATTTGAGAGCAGTAGAGAGATGATGGCTGTGGGATTTTAGTAAGAGCAGCAAGAGCATTCGATATTGCCTGAGGCTTTTTTGGTTGGTATTTACATTCATAAAAAGTGCATTGCAGTAGTCTAGTTTAGTATGATTCATGAAAGTTGTGATATTGCAGACTGATATAATATATATATATATATATATATATATATATATATATATATATATATATATATATATATATATAGACTCAAGCTTAAATTTCCAGCTCAGCAATTGGAACTTATAGCAAGAAATCATAAATCTTCATGCTTTGATGAACCTATCAAGGACAAGGAAACGGTTGCATAGCGATGTGAAGATATAATATATGCATTAGATACTTATTTGTTGCCTTGCATGTAATTTAGTATTTGACCTCATCTGTTGCAGGCTCCAAATACTCTGGCGCAAAGGATTGACTACCATAGAAAACTACTTAAGTATGCACCAGAACGACTAAGGAATTACAAAGGCTTTGCATCCAAGGCCATGATTTTTCATGGCAAAGAAGGTAAAACTCACACTAGTCTTGCGTCTTGCATGCAATTTAGTATTTTACCTCATCTATTGCAGAGTACAGATTCTATGGCAAAACTTTGGCACAAACTGTGAATTATGTTTGAAAAATCTTATGCAATTATGTGCAAACCACAAAGACAAATCGCTTAGCATAAAAAAGTCACAACATTGGGCATGACGTTCCAGAATATTAGCATAGGACACAGTATAAAAGAACTGCTTGCGACTTTCACTATATGTAGCTTTCATGTAATGCACAAGCTGAATTCACAATGTATTCAGAATTTTTCATTGCATGAATGTATTTTGCTTGAGGCCTATTTAATTTTTTGCATAAAGTTGACATATTTTAATTATATTTTGCACAAGATTGCTATTGAAATCTGTTAGTTTAATATTTTGAATGTAGGTACTGGAAAAACTTCCACAGTTTATGCTCTTGCAAGTGCCTGCAACAAAGATGCTACAGACCACAGTCAAGTGTCAGTCATCGAACGGAAAGCCACTGATCTTATTTGCCGTACATCAAAAGCAACCATGATAAAGATACAGCAGATGTTCGTGGAAGTAAATGAATCTTATGTTCTTTTCTCAACCCACAGAACAGTATGATTGGCAGACTATAATGTAACATAATCTCTAATTTATTCAGCTTCAAAAGAAATTGAATTAGGGTTAACTTAATGGCACTAATGCAAGAAAAATCTTAAAATTCCTAACTATTATGTCTAATTTGTTGCCACAAGACTCGTGGGTATCAAGCCAGAGCTGACATCATGGTTGTGACTGATTAACACTACAGTGTTTGATCAACTGTATTAGGGAATGTAATCCCGGGATCCCAGGAATTTTACAATCCCGTAATCCCAGGATTGACAAACATGGAATACCGTTTTTCGGGATTACAACAAATTCGAATTTGTTATTGCATTACTTGACCAATTTTGCAACAATTCCTTGGTCAGTAGACGCCAAAATGACAGAATAAATAACCAGACGCCCTAGTGAAGGTAAGCTGACGGCCAGCAGAAAACCCCACAGGGGAGACTAGAAGTAGGCGTTTCTCAGTGATCAGGCAGCGAATTTGGCTTTGCCCCTCACCCCCATTCCTTGCTCGGTTCATGAATACAGACTAGGTAGAGTCCTCACACCAATCACCCACACGCCATTCAGTTGACTGATAGAACATAAACTGATGTCAGCAGAGCTGGCCGACTAGGTAAAAATAGTGATAGACATAATGAAAAATTCAATATAATTGCTATTTGTTTGTGAACATTGACACAGAGCTTGCTATCTACGAAGATAATAGAGCCACAGTTGAACAGAAAGATACTGATGCGTCTGCAGGTGAGCTGTAAAATAATAATTATAAAAAGTAATAAATGTAGTGTACACAGCAGTTTTCAAACTTCCGTTATAAATATTCAATTATTGTCTCTAACATAACTAAATTACGTGCAAAAGTTTTTTTAATTTAAAAGAGGATCCTGATTTGATGAGGGTTTATGACAACAGAGGCCGTTGCCCTCAACAGAAATTTGTTTGGCATATTACAGCACTTAATTTAATTTAAAGGAATTTTCAGTCCTTTTTAAATGAACTAAGATACTGAAGTTGCTACAATATGGAAATAAAACTTGTACACTACTTTCAATATAATATCTCATACAATTATATTGTACACTACTTTCAATATAATATCTCTTGTACACTACTTTCAATATAATATCTCATACACTGTAATAGCAACAGAAAATTTATGTAGCACCTCTGAGAAACCCCTCCACTTTTTCATCATAATCATCTTCATCCTCGTTTCTTCATTTTATTTTTTATCCTTATCATAGTCAATTGTCACCGTTATCATCTTTGTCATCGGACATCTTATAGTCTGAGTTCTGATTTTTTCATTAGTTACCTGGATAATTAGAAAAGTTTTGGATTGCATTTATAGGCAAACTTAGCAAAAGAGAAAACTTACTTGTTTCCAGATTGCATGGCCAGGAGCACGACACAATATGACTTCCGCAGTCTGCCGCAGGTTAACTATTGGGACGCTCGACCTTACAACCGAGTACAGCCAGGTATGGTTTTGTGTCTTCCGCTCTGCTTCATAATCTCTGTCTGTCTCTCTCTCTCTCTCTGCCACTCTTCGATTGTTGCAAATCTCTTACATTCGCTTCCTCTGCAACTCTGCTGGTGACTGGTCTGTCTCAACTTTGATGATTAAGATGATGATGATGATGATGTTACTACAGTTCCTTCCAATCATGACGATTCAGTTGTTTCCACTACTGCTCACAATGAGAATGATGTTATTTTTGGTTGTGATGACCGATGCAATACAATAAAAATTAAATTTGATATTGCCCTTCTTGCAAAGCTCAGAAGTGCACACACGTCTCAACAGCAATTGTATTGCAGAGTAACTGTGAGTGAAGGACTTGAGAGTCTCAAGGTCCCTACACAGCAGTCGCCTCGGACGGGGATCGAACCCGTACTCTCCGCGCTACAATCCGACCGCATGAACTACTCGGCCACTGAGCCTCACAACTGATGATAATAATGATGGCAGTGATGTGAATATTATTTCTGATTTTTATGAATATGATTTTTTTAATTTTATTTATTTTTTATATATGAATATGATTATGTTACCTGCAGTTGAACACGTCGAAACCTACGCATCGGAGAGTGACATAGATGATGATGGAACTGATCCAGACAATGCACGGTATATAAAAACAATTGAACATTTGACTCTATTAAGTGGTTGCTCTTACAGCACAACTGAAAAATTACTAGAATACTCTTTACATCTGGAATGGTCCAATCTATAAAAACTTTAATCTAATCGTGTACAATCAAATCTGCTCTTATTTCAGCAAAACCTATGTAAACTTATTTAACCTGATATGGTTAATGTGATCTGATCCACAATGGTTTTACGGTAAAAAAATAATCTGATGCAATGGTAGGCAGTCTAATCCAATCTTTCTAATCATAATCATAGGCACTTGTCTAAAGTGCTATTCTAAAAATAAGTGCTTGGCACCAGATTATTCATGAGTGCTGTCAGAATAGTCTAATCTAGTGTAGTCTGACCTAGGCATGCCCCATTCTCTTCCTCGAAATCCTCTGGAATTGAATATATTCTGGTGTACTATGTTATCTGTAAAGAATGTCATATTGACCATTGTTTAGACATATTCTGTAATCTGTATAGAAGACCATCAACCTTCTCCATTGAAGACAAAAGTGAATTGCCTTTCTCACAACAGCTGCTGCTGCTGCAGCAGATAATATTTATTTTCTTCAGTCTTCATCATTCATATATGTATAGCTATCAGGCCGATAAGCATTTTTTTTATTAACATCACTTTAAACTTGCCTGAAGGTTACGTGATGTTAATTTTTCCTTACCTTGTGTTACACGTTTACAAGTTACATCATCATTGAGATCGTTGCCATGCAAATCATGAATTACCTTTTCTTCAGTTACAAGTTATATGATCATCAAGATAACCTTTGCACTGAAAAGATTTATGTAAATCTGCATCTTGGTTTGTTTCTGTTTTCAGCTGCGAGTCAGTAAACCATAGTTGTAAAAAACGTTTTTTTCGTTTTTTATTCTCTCCCAAAAAAAGCCGTTTTTTTCGTTTTTTGTTTTTCCCATCGTTTTTTATTTTTTCTTTGACTTTATTTATTCATTTACTTTCTGTTATTATTTTCCTTAATTTTTATTTTTTCTGATATTTTTTATGTTTTCCGCCAACTCTCAAGGATTCAACTAACTAAAGTCATTATTTCATCGTTTAACATCATCATTTAAGAGATAGCCTACGTGTAGTAGGTTCCTAATCAATGTTTTCAAGGTTAAAATGCGGTTTTAGATGAAGCAAAGTCAAATTCTTTACCGTTTCCGTTTTTTATCGTTTTTTTGTCGTTTTTTATTTTTTCGAAAAAAACCGACTTTTTTTACCGTTTTTTATTCTGTTTCCGTCGTTTTTTTACATCTATGCAGTAAACAGTGCTAGGCCAGCGCCCTCATCTCAAGCCAGCTCATTGATGGATTGTGTAAGTGTTTGTAATTATAATAATTAGATTAATAATAATAATCCAAGAACTGCTTAAGACATCAGTTTCTGAATGCTGCTAATGAGTGCAGTCCATTTATAAGCCCATAGGGAATCAAGAGCAAATATAAACCATGATTTTGGAACATTACCATACATCAGGTTGGTTGTCTGCAACAGTTTTGTTTATCACAAGGTATCTACAGTGCACAAACAAGCGAAATCGCTAGAACCAGCTTATTCACAGGTGCTCAGTCCAAAGTGGAGCAACTGTGGCTATTGGAGAGATAAAAGAAAAAGAAACAAGTAACAGAAGGGCAGAGGAGCATTGAGGGAACGATGATCAGGTTCAGCACAGCGTTACGATTGTGAATACTCGATAGTGATAGTACGGCTAGGATAGGAGTGTTGTTCAGTGATTTTGGACTTTCTGCTCAATAATCTTTCAGGTAATTTGAGCAACTGAAGTGATTTGAGAGCAGTAGAGAGGCGATGGGCTGTGGAATTTTAGTGAGAGCAGCAACAGCATTCGGTATTGCAGGAGGCTTTTTTGTGTGGTATCTTTGTTCATAAAAAGTTTATTGCAGAAGTCTAGTTTAGTATGATTCACGAAAGTGGCTATATTGTAGACTTAGATAATAATTATAGACTCTGGCTTCAGTTACCCATTAGCATGTATATTAGGGATATGACTATTTTTAAAACCCTTTCCCCATGTCATTTGTTGTGGAGTTTTTATGCAAATATCAAGAAAACACCAGTGGCAAGTGTCAACTCTTAAAAAATGTCACCCACCAAATAGAAAAACAATTTACATTGTATATAAACACTGGCACAGCTGTGCCGCACATCGGAAAATTGTATTAAACGTTTTAAAGTACAGATTTTTAGTGTTCGTTTGACAAAAGAAATTTAATACTCAGTTTGTCAATGCTTTTACACAGTGGAAGTAAGTCCTGCATAACTTTAATTGCTCTTTCAGCACATATATTTGACCGTTGTGTTGGAATCGGTGTTGGCTCCACAGACCAAAAGTTCCTCAATGACTTTAATGCCTTTGAATGATTTTGACACACTTCTGCTAGATTATCAAAGTTGTCAGGATTATAGTCCTGGCCAGAAAACCAGATGTCACTCCAAGTACCACAAATAAAGTCACATGCTGACTGACCTTCAGGTGACTGCTGGAATTGCGGAATTAAAATGTAAGCTAGCAAGGCAAAAATTGCTCTGCTATTCCATCTTGCATTGCTTATATTTGGCAGTGTTTTGAATTCTACCATAGGAAAGCTTCCTGTACTCTTAAAATCCTTGTAACAAGCAATCAAATGGTGAAGGAAAGCCATGTCATCTCGCCAGTCAATTTGTTCTACTTTCTTCAGAGCATTTCCAGAATTGTCAAACGATGCTTTCAATTGCTCGTACTCTTCTGTTACTTTCGTAATGAACCAATAACTGAGGTTTGGTGAGGTGGTTGCTCCATCAAAACAATCATCCATAACATGTTTCAGTATTGTGTCGAGAACATGATGTTGGCATCCAATATAAAGAGGTTTCTGTAATCCAAGCCGAACAAAATGATTCTGTAGCCGTGTGACTGCACCAATAGATTTTCCTGTATTTGCAGAGGTTGTATCAGAAAGAATTATCTTAATTGCAGGCCATAGCTCATATTCATCAAGCACAGTCTTTATTCCATTAAATATAGTCTCACCTTTTCCATTGATTAGTTCAAGAACCGATAGTTTAACTTCTCTATTTTCATTTTTCAGAACTACAACTTGATACTCTCTCTTCTTTATGCGCTTCCCATCAAAGTGCAAGCTCCAATTCTCGTTCCTTAAAGTTTCCTTATAGTGTTGCTTTAATTGTTCTCCTGCTTTCATTGTCGCTTTGTAAACACCACTTTGACTTGGAGTTGGAAGAGAAATTCCACTCTTTGCAAGAGTTTTGCAGACTGTGTGCGCCTTTCTTGTACTAAGTTTTGCTGATGTCACTAACTGTACTGCTGAATCAGTTCTTTGTCTTTTAGATGTTGTTGGAGCATCCAAATCTTCATAGGCACTGCTGGAATCCTGTTTTTCTTCTTCAGTACCACAACTTTCTTCTTCTTCTTCACTGCTTAATTCAACATTGGTGTCTTGACTAACTTTTAACTTAATCAACTGTAGCTTTCTAGGGTGAAGTCCTTTTGTATCTGTCTTTAAGGTACAATAACCAACTTTTCCTTTAGTCGACGTCTGAAGGTCATAGAATTCTCTGTCTTCTCGGCAAAACCATTCTCCATTCTCATCTGTCACATTGAACAAACTGGTAAAGACTTGATTACCAGGTCTTCGACAATGTTTTTCGTATTTCTTAATTACATTTTCGATTTTTCTTTCAACTGAAGATTTGCCTTGCTGGATTGGAAAGTTAAGCTTTCTCCATAAGTTTTTGACCTCTTCAGCAATTATCAGAACTCTTTCTTTTTTGCCTTTCAGTGTCGAAGCCAAAGTCTTGAATCTATTCAAGATATGCAGTTCCATAGGCATTTTTGACATCGTGTCAAGACTGCTAACAGTGTTATGTTTCCTTGAATTCTTAGCTTTTTGAAACTGTACCAAATTTGAAGACCAAACTTTCTTGTTTCTTTCTGTAGCAGAAGGTGCCTTTTTAGACATCTTGAAAGTGTCTGTAAAGTTCAGTTGATTTTTTATTTCAACTGCAATTGCAAGAAATCTGGTGTAAGACCTTTAAATAGTTTTCAACTTCCAATCTATATACATCAAGAAAAGATTCAAGAAGCAAGATAGCAATAAAACAATTTTTTGGCGGGTGGGTGACATTTTTTAAGAGTTGACACTAACCACTATTCTTTTTCTTTTAGAAAAGCAAAAGCTCCACTCATGATACTATGGGGAATTTGAAATTCTGGGAAAAAAATTTTTGTCATATCCCTAATGTATATGGAGCCTATAGCATAAATCTTCATGTCCTGATGAACCTCTCAAGGACATGGAAATGGTGGAATAGCGATGTGAAGATATAATATATGCATTACATACTTATTTATGGTGCCTTGCATGTAATTTAGTACTTTACCTCATCTGTTGCAGGGTTAAAATTATCCATCTTTGGCTAAAGCAATTGATGCCTCTCGCAAACTACTGCCCTGCGGACCTCCGGAACTAAAGAATTACGGTACCCGCATTTCGTCCCTAAGGGCATGCTGTTCCTGGAAAAATCAGGTAAAACTCAGAACAATCACAAGCTTTGCATGTAATTTAGTATTTTACCTCATCTACTGCAGAGTACAGGTTCTATGGTAAAACTTAGGCACAAACTGTGAATTATGTGTGAAAAATCTTGAGAAATAAGGTGCTAACCACAAAGACCAATCGTTTAGCTTGCAAAAGTCACAACGTTGGGATGACGTTCCAGAATAGCAACAACAGTATAAAACTGCGTGCGACTTTCACAAAATGCAGCTGAATTCAATCGAATCAATCAATCTGCATTGTATTAAGAATTTCTAATTGCTTGAATTTATTTTGCTAAATTTTACTTATTCTAATTGCGTCACTGCCATTTACTGTTGCGCGTTGTTGAGCCTTTGGTTGAGATGTATCTTTTTCTTCTTTAACATGTTTATTTGGACTACTTGAGTATGTTGGCTCATGAGACGGTGGTGGTATTTTGGAGATCCTACCTAGCGTAAGACTGTTGTTCCTATTTTTTTGAGTGCTTCTGTTCTTGAGTAGTCACCAAATAAATGATTAAATGTTTTTTTATTGCTTTTGGAATTAGTCATAATGTACTGCAGTTTAATATTTTGATTGTAGATGCTGTAAAGCTGGCTCTTCTGAGCATTCTTATACACTCGTGCGAGGCCCTGCAGGGGCCAATCTTACTGATCAAAGAAGATTGCCAACAGTTGTTCGGCCGCAACGTCAAAGAAACAACACTAAAGATAACCACACTTTTTGAAAACGTAATGAATCTTATGTGTTTTTTCTCAACCAACAGAACAATAGAGCTAGCCGACTATAATATAACAGAATAACTAATTTACTTAAAGCTTCAAACAAAATTGGTTTAGGGTTAACTTGATGACACTGAGTCAAAAAAATCCTCAGTAACAAGTTATATCATCATCAAGATAACCTTTGCACCGAGTTATGTAAATCTGCATCCTGGTTTGTTTCTGTTTTCAGTTGGAATTCAATAAACTGCACGAGGCCAAAGCCCTCACCATCTCATGCCGACTCATTCATGGAGTGGGAGGATAGTGTAAGTGCAAGTGTTTGTAATTATAATAATTAGAATAATAATAATCCAAGAACCGCAGTTTCTGAATGCTGCTAATGAGTGCAGTCCATTTATAAGCCCATAGGAAATCAAGAGCAGATATAAGCCATGATTTTGGTACATTTTACCATATAATTACGGGGTTGGTTGTTTGCAACAGTTTTGTTAAGCACAAGGTCTCTGCAGCGCACAAACAAGTGAAATCGCTAGAACCAGCTTATTCACAGGCGCTCAGTCCAAAGTGGAGCATCTATGGCTGTAGGAGTGATTACAGAAATTTTATGAAGCAAGTGACGGAAGGGCAGAGGAGCGTTACGGGAGAAGATGATCAGGTTAAGCAGAGCGTTTCAACTGCCAATACTCGATAGTGATAGTACGGCTAGGACAGGAGTGTTGTAGCTTTATAGGTTCAGTGATTTTGGACTTTCTGCTCAATAATCTTTCAGGTAATTTTAAGCAAGTGAAGTGATTTGAGAGCAGTAGAGAGATCAGCTGTGGGATTTTAGTGAGAGCAGCAAGAGCATTCGGTGTTGCATGAGGCATTTTGTGTGGCATCTATGTTCATAAAAAGTTTATTGCAGAAGTTTAGTTTAGTATGATTCATGAAAATGGCAATATTGTAGACTGAGATTATATAGACTCTGCCTTCAGTTACCAGCTAAGCATATGAAGCTTATAGCATAAATCTTAACGTTCTGATGAACCTCTCAAGGACATGGAAATGGTGGCATAGCGATGTAAAGATATAATATATGCTTTACTTTAAATATTTGATTGTTTTTAGGCCAAAAGATGAGCACCATCTATCATACTTCTGAAGAATCTGGACAAAGTCGCCCCGTTAAGCGATACAGTCGACTTGGCTGTGATCCTGATATCCGAGATCGATATGATGCAGGAAGTGGACAACGTTTTTGTTATTGGAATGGCAGACTTATTTAACCTGATATGGTTTGATGTGATCTGACCCAAAATGGTTTAACGTTAAAGAAATAATCTGATGCAATGGCAGGTAGTCTAATCTAATCTTTATAATCACAATCATAGGCGCTTGTCTAAAGTGCTATTCTAAAAATAAGTACATGGCACCAGACCAGATTATTCATGAGCACTGTCAGAATAATCTAGTCTAGTGTAGGCTGACCTAGGCATGCCCCATACTTTTCCTCGAAATCCTGGAATTGAATATCCTCTGGTGTACTATGTTATCTGTAAAGAATGTCATATTCACCATTGTTTAGACATATTCTGTAATCTGTATAGAAGACAATCAACCTTCTCCATTGAAGACAAAAGTGAATTTGCCTTTCTCACAACAGCTGCTGCAGTGGAGAATATTTATTCTCTTCAGTCTTCGTCATTCATATAATTATGCATAGCTATCAGGCCGACAAGCAAAATATTTTGTACCAACATCACTTAACACTTGCCTGAAGGTTACGTGATATTAACTTTTTCTTACCTTGTGTTACACATTTACAAGTTACATCATCATTGAGATAGTTGGCATGTAAATCATGAATTACCTTTTCTTCAGTTACAAGAACTTTATATGATCATCAAGGTAACCTTTGCACTGAGAAGATTTATGCAAATCTGCATCTTGGTTTGTTTCTGTTTTCAGCTGCGAATCAGTAAACTGTGCAATGCCCTCTGCATCTCAGGCCAACTCATTCATGGAGTGGGAGGATAGTGTAAGTGCAAGTGTTTGTAATTATAATAATTATAATAATAATAATCCAAGAACTGCTTAAGACATCAGTTTCTGAATGCTGCTAATGAGTGCAGTCCATTTATAAGTCCATAGGTAATCAATAGCAAATATAAACCATGATTTTGGTACATTTGCCATACATCAGGTTGGTTGTTTGCAACAGTTTTGTTAAGCACAAGGTCCCTACAGCACACAAACAAGCGAAATCGCTAGAACCAGCTTATTCGCAGGTGCTCAGTCCAAAGTGGAGCAACTGTGGCTATTTGAGTGATGTTTAAAAAATTTACGAAACAAGTGACGGAAGGGCAGAGGAGCGTTAGGGGAAGATGATCAGGTTAAGCAGAGCGTTTCAACTGCCAATACTCGATAGTGATAGTAGGGCTAGGATAGGAGTGTGTTGCAGTCTTATAGGTTCAGTGATTTTGGGCTTTGTGTTTAATAATCTTTCAGATAATTTAAGCAAGTGAAGTGATTTGAGAGCAGTAGAGAGATGGGCTGTGGAATTTTAGTGAGAGCACCAAGAGCATTCGGTATTGCATGAGGCATTTTGAGTGGTTTCTAATCTAATTTTGTATATTCAGATCTGATCTTATTTCAGCAAAACCCATCTAAACTTATTTAACCTGATATGGTTTAATGTAATCTGATGTAAAGTGGTGTAACGTTACTTGTCTCTGAATCCTGCCAAAGAGTTCAGCTCATTCATAAACCCAAATATACTCATGTTTATAACAAATATACTCATGTTTATAACAGTTTTTTTTACATGCATCATGACTTGATTCTGTTGTTTCTGCTACTGTGCTTGATGAGAGTGATGTTATTTTTGGTATTGATGACTAATGTCAATGGCAGTGATGTGACTATTATTTCTGATTTTGATGAATATTATGCTGATGATGTTAGTGCCTTCTAAGGAATCTCGATAACTTAGTAAAAGAGCAAACTTAACTTGTTTCCAGGTCATAGAAACCGAGCTGGTCATAAAATACAATCTTAGGAACACTGCAAGAAGAAACTATCGTGAGGCGCGACGTTACATACGCCGAAAGCCAGGTATGGCCATGTGTCTTCCACCCTACTTCACAATTTCTCTCTCTCTCTCTCTCTATCACTATTCGCTTTTTGCATATCTCTTACACACTATTTTTCTTTCTCTGCAACTCTACTGGCCTGCCCTAACCTTGATAATCGTAATGTCGATGATGATACTGTTTCTTCTAATCATTACACAATGATTACTATGTTACTGCTACTGCGCTTGATGAGAGTGATGTTATTTTTGGTATTGATGACTGATGTCAATGGCAGTGATGTGACTATTATTTCTGATTTTGATGAATATTATGCTGATGATGTTAGTGGCTGCAAAACCATCTCGATCACGATCACCTATGAATAATCCGGAAGATGACATTCTCTACATCGATGACGATGAACTGTATGTAAAGACAATTGAACATTTGACTCTATTAAATGGTTGCTCTCACAAAACAACAAAAATTTCTGACTAGTTGTAAATATTTTTATATTATGCTACAAATCACTGTTCAATATATCAGTCTCTGAAAAACCTTTTGATATATCTCATACAGTGATAGCGGCAGAACATTTCTGTAGCACCTCTCAGAACCCCTCCACTCTTTCACCATAATTGTCATCATCGTCTTCCTTGTTTCTGCATTTTATTTTTGATCCTTATTATAGTCACTTGTCATCATTATCATCTCTGTCATCAGACATACATCATAGTTTGAGCTCAGATATATTCATCAGTTACCTGTATCATCGGCTGTATGGATGGAATAGAGTTGGAATACATTTATGGGCTAACTTAGTAAAAGAGCAAACTTAACTTGTTTCCAGGTCACAGAAACCAGAATGGCCACAAGTACAACCTGAGGCACATCACACGAAGAAATTATCGGGAGGCGCGACGATACGTACGCCGAAAGCCAGGTATGGTCATGTGTCTTCCACCCTACTTCACAATTTCTCTCTCTCTCTCTCTGTATGTCACTATTCACTTTTTGCATATCTCTTACATACTGTTTCTCTTTCTCTGCTGCTTGGCCTGCCTCAATCTCAACGATCGTAATGTTGATGATGATAGTCTCTTCCAGAGTGTGATTTGCCGGGGGGGTTGGGGGGGTCGGACCCCCTCTTTGCTATGGCCCGACCCCCACACTTCCACCTCCAAAAAAAAGGTGTGGGGGTCCAATTTCGACCCCCTCTTTTGGCAGTGCGGGCGGCCAGTGCCACAAGAGGGGGACTGCAAGCAGTTAGTAGGACTTATTTGTTTCATTTCCTCATTCGTTCAACACTTGACAGGTCACAGTTGACACAAAGTTTCAAGTTTTGCTACTTTTAAAGATAATCTGAAAGTAGGAATGCATCTAAAACAATTGCTGACAAAACTGTCCATTTATCCTATCTCCAGTGCAGATTGCGAGCGTGGTTTTAGTTCCATGAATCTGCAGCACACAGACACAAGAAACCGGCTAAAAACTGAAACTGTCAGTGCTCTATTGATGATAGCTGTTAATGGTCCTGCTGTGCAATTTTTCAAGTGTCACGAGTATGTCTTATCTTGGTTCAAAAAAGGCAGGCATGGTGCCAACGACAAACCAACAGGGAAGAAAAGGAATGTTGATGAGCTTAGACCAAGATATAAACTTTTTGCCATGATTAAAGACTAGTCACTACCACTTAGCTAGAGTTCATCACAAATTAGGCTACATCATACATGACAATTTCATTTCAATAATTTTCGCATGATGACTAGTTTATCATAAATAATTTGCACTTCGTTATTGATGATTCTTGTTTCTGTTGTCATTTGAAATTATTTCAGTTTTTAGTCCTCAATAGGAACACAAATATCTTCTTATTAAGAAAGTTCTTATTTGAAGTTATTTCTTGTGAGTTGTTATAAGAACAGTATTTAGTTGATGCGTTACAGCTTGTGACTTGTGAAGTTCCGAGCACTTCGTTCATCCTAGGACCTTACTATTGTTTTATTATTTTGAGTGCTGAGTCTGCTGACTGCTGAGTATTATTCTCACTTTGCGTTGTACTAACTATAGTGCAACATAAGTGAATATTATAGTGCCACTATGGCACTATAAATGAATACCCATATGTCTTTGCTCCATGTTTATGTGTTTTCCATGTTAAACAAAAAAAAAAGTAAAACAAAAATTTCAATTGGACTTTGTTATTTTTCTCATATTTTAAGTCCAATTGGGAGTGGTTTTTGTATTATTTTACTTCTAATTTAGAGCAAGTTTATGCAGTACTGTGTTTGTTTACAATGAAAGTTGCTAATGACAAGTTAATTAAACTTGAAAACTACTGGGTTAACGAACAGAAAAACTTCAAACCCTTTAACATAAATAACATGTTAACTGATCTTTAAAAAGGTGATATTATTCAATTCATTCAATTCACTTTCAATAGAAGATTTTGCTTTGGATTGCACCAAATCAATAGCGGCCGGGGCTCCGCCCCGGACCCCGCTGGGGGAGCTTACAACGCTCCCCCAGACCCCCTAGTCGGATATGCTCCGCAGTCGCCGCGGCGTATTTTGGCCCCCCCCCCAAAACAAGGACATTAAGCCGACCCCCACACTTCTTTTTTGACAAATCACACACTGGTCTCTTCTAATCATGACATGATGATTCTGTTGTTACTGCTACTGCGCTTGATGAGAATGATGTTATTTATGGTATTGATGACTGATGTCAATGGCAGTGATGTGACTATTATTTCTGATTTTGATGAATATTATGCTGATGATGTTAGTGGCTGCCAAACCATCCCGATGGCACTCGCCAGTACTTCTTCCTGAAGATGACGATATTTTGGACCTTGTCCAAATTAATTTTAATGTTAATTTTATCTTATTTAAATCACACAAGAAAATTAGTCCGGGACTACCAATGCCCATAGGCTTTGCATAAAATCCTCAGGTTCTTTAATATGGAGCGCGATCCCTCTACAATAATCTACAGGAATAAAAAAAACATTGTGCAGTGTGCACCCACCTCATCAACTGTTGATTCAACCGTCACTGTTGATTATATTATTTAATTTTTTTATTTAATTTGTGCATATGGTTGCTTATAGTTAAGTTCCAATCAAACTGATTATAGTCAAATGAAGTCTGTATTGTTTGTGGCCGATATTGTAATAAATGTATTGTAACAAATGTTAAATAAGAATTATTATGAAGTCGGTCTGTTATGATGGATTGTCATAATCGACTATCTTAATATGGCATGTAATAACAGCTACTTGGGTGACCCTACTCAGCGGGATCCTGATCCGTTTTGTGGCCGATATTCTAATAAATTGTCAACTTCGTGCTTTACTGACCCTTACAATTGGCTGCAATAATTTAAAAGCAACTTAATTGATGAAATTGGCAACATTATAACTTGAGATAAAGTATATGCAGTATGAGAATTGTGAAAAAATAACTGGGGGTCGGACTATGATCCGCATGGAGAAGGGGTGTAAGAAGCAGACCACCATGGGGACATAAGAAAGACTGGGGGGTTGAAACCCTCAACTGGCCGGGAAATTCTCACACTGAGTACATGCATGGACTCTACATGCAGTTTCCAGTTAAAGGATGGAGCATTAAGGAAAGAAACTGAAACTAAATGCTTGTCTTGATTAACCTTCGAAGGACACTGAAATTCTGAAAGAGTTACCAAACCCAATGATATGCGTTACATACTTATTTATGGTGCCATGCGTATAATTTAGAACTGTATTTCATCTGTTAAAGCACACTTACTACCTGTACCTGAAATCATTCATTCAGCAGGTTTAACTAAATGTTGACTTGAATACATGTATGTGTCTCATATCGAATGCAAACAGTGCCACAGAAATGCTTAATTATATATGGACCAAAAAGTAAACCTTCAATATCGTCAAGAAGTCAAAACGTGCATGTCATTCCACAGAAATAACCATGGAATGAAACCATACAAGCACCTTTCACAAAATGTAGCTTTCTTACGCACAATCTGAATTCACGTTGTATATATTTATAAAATTATATATGCAATGAATAATTAAGTACTTCCTCAACTAACCAGTAACATGGCTGATTAGCTAAGCAGAATCCACCTGAAATACTTGACTGAGCAACTCATTTTTGGTGATTGCTCTTACACAGGGCAAATAGTGCCATCTATAATTTCTCTGAAGTTCTAGCAGGATTTGCAATGGTGGATTCTAGTAGGAGTGGCAACATGGTGCTACATATTGCAGAGTGTAGTTGGGACTAGTGACTTTGATCAATGGGTTTGACAACTCCAGTTCCCCGTCCTTGATCGGCATCACTGGCAGTTAAACTGTCAATTATCGCATCCCACAAATGCCTTTAGGAGAGATTTAAAACTGACATTTTCCCAGTACCAGATGCAGAATAAATGTCTACTCTCTAAATAGCTCAGATCCCCATAGCAACTAATTTGTACACCGAATTGTTACCTGTTCCAGCTTTCATTTAAAAGTAAAATACACATAAAAATTCTATACCCAATGTGAATTCTGATTGCTTTCATCATCAATCAGCTAAATCAACAAGAGGACTATTCTTTTTGCCACGTGTTGAGCAAGGGCACTTGTAACACAATATGCACATAATTGAATACAGCAGATAAAATACAATGACAGCAATCACCGAATAAATTTTACCTGATCTCCGAACCGGAGAGCAATTCCAAAAACACTTCATCGAAGTCAGTGTTATCTGGAACTTTTCTTGAACATATGAAATGCCACATGGTTAAGTGCTTTGAGACAGTTGGAAGCAACCGTGTCTTCAAGCGTTGGGGTGCGGAAAACTATTCAGCGGGTGTCGATGAGACAGGAATGATCAGTAGCAGTCGCATCCAATTTCACAGTTCCAAACAAATGTCACACCTCTGGGGTCATCTCTCGAAGCTTTTAACCAGCGCCTGAAGAGAAGCTAACGGATATAATAATGGTGCTTGAACACATGGAGTTCATTCTGCACATCAACTCCAGCACTAACCGAGAGCTCTGGATAGTTCTGGCAGCTTGGAAACCTCTCCAGTCCATTGAAATTGATTTTTTCTACACGAACTCAAGTTATGTTCGTCTTCAAGTCGTCTTTGCTCATTCTTATGCACAAGGCTGCAATGGACTTGTTCAAGCTGAGTCTGGTGTCATTGCTGAATTCCGATAGCATCGTAAAGATCTTCCATAGCGATATTTGAATGTTGATATATTGCGTGCTTTAAAGGTCATCTTGAAAGGCAAAAAGAAGGGGTCTCCATATGCAGGTGATGCTTAAAATTTACAAGGAGCAGTCATTTTCATGGAACTGAAGATGAATACCCCAATCTTGTTAGTGGAACACACCGCATCTTGAGCTAGTGTATGCATCTCGAGAGCAGACACTGTCACCAAATTAAGGCTGTAGATTTTACAGTGCACAAAGGCCACAAAAGGTAGTTCCACAATGAAATCTTGCTCACAGCGATAGTCTGTGGACTTGTTTCCATTGAACAGAAGCGAATTAGAGCATCCATCAATAATGACGCAATGCTTTTCCACTTGTGTCACTGGAATAATTAAAAGGTAAACCAAGAAAGGATTCACATGCTTGTATTTGATCCACCTGATGCAGATGGTTTCTTGCTCTTGTTCCGAGGTGTAGTGAACTGGTGATGAGTTCTCAATTGTTTCTCGAATTTGTAGCCACCTCACTTTCGATCTTCACATCTGTCAACACATTAAAGGCATCTTCTGCACATTTTGTATGATTGCTATTATTATTATTAATTAATTTGTAACGCATACACGGTTACACCGAAATGTGAATATGCAGAACAAATAATCAGACACCAGGAGAAGTGGTTAGATATCAGCTGATTGCTTGTCTTCCCAGCTACTCTCTCGAATCTCATCTTATGTTTGATGAACTTCATTGACTTCCTTTCCGTGCTCACATACAATTTAAGATGCTCACTCTGATCCTCAGGGCTAAGCGGAGTCTTGACAAAATATCTGGCTGATGTTTTACTTCAGCCTTGCTCAGCTTCCTCCAACCTGTCCACTTCATTCATCCAACAGACTCTTGGCTCCTCACTGTAGACTGCTAAGGCTCAATCTCGATCATTTGCCTCAATTGGTCCTTCTCTTTGGAGTACGCTTTCTCCTTCCGTTTGCGCTACACTTCTGTCTGGCAGTCTCTCTTCTCAAAACCTGCTTCTTCTCGTGGGCCTTGCGCACTCCTCAGAGAGCATCTCTGAATGGCTCACCCTACTAGAGGTGCTTTATAAATGATTAAATACAATACAATATCGTACATGTAAGTGCTTCAAAACCAATGAGAAATATGGCATTTTGTGCTGCTTTTTGAAGGAAAGAAGCGAATTTGAACTATGAAGACACAGCAGCAATTAAATTCTATTTGTTGGGTTATAGGCATGAAATGCATGCATGCCCAAACTCTTCTACATAATGGCTCAGCCTAAAAGACCCTTACTTAAAGATTCTTGCCAATGACACAGTAAAATAAGACGGTTTGGGTCCACTATTCCGAAGTTCCACTATTCCAAACCCTAACCCTAAACCTAACTATAACCCTAATCCCAACTCACTCCTAACCATAACCCTAACCCTAAACATAACCCTACCCAACCCCAGTGGTTAAAGTGGTTTGGGTGAGCAGTGGGAACGCTGAATGTGAGCAGTGGGAACGCTGATGAAAAATTTCATTGAAATGCATGTGTTTTGGCGTTCCGTCATGAGCAGTGGGAACGCATGCCAAGAATTTCGAGAGCAGTGGGAACGCCGTTCCCACGCGTTCCCACCCACTTTAAACCCTGCCCAACCCCAACCCTAACCCACCCAACCCTTACCCTAACCCTAACCTGGCTAACCACCAAGAATAACGAACAAAATATAGCGGATATTCGGAATAGTGGACCTTCGGAATAGTGGACCCTCGGAATAGCGGGCCGACACCAATAAGACACAGTAAAGCACAGGAATGCCTTAATGTCTTTTTGTAGTAATGGAGTCAAGGATATAAATGATACCTCATGTCTTGGAATGCTTGCAACTGCTTCTTTAATAGGCATACAATTTAGTAGTTGAGATACTGATGAGTGATGATGTGGAGTATCTGGAATTTCAAAATACATTGGCACCAGTTGAGAAATGTTTTCTGAAGATTCATGCTGACAAAATCACTGGTGGCTCATTCACGAAAACCTAAAGATAGCAAACCAGGTTTATGTTTTAATATTTAAATGATTCTTGTGTTGAAAGGATTAAAATTTACAGACGATTAATCAATAATCATTTGAAATTTTTTACAGCAGTTATAGCTCATGACTTCTCCTAAGGTCAGACCAGGAAAGATAACGATTAGGGATAAGGTCCAAGGACACAGTGGTGTATTGGCATGTTTTGTGCTTTGTAACCAAAAGGCCACAGGTTCGAATCCACCTCAAACACTGGACTAGTTGCTCAGCCAAAATTCTGTGAGGAAGAAACGGGAACCACCTCACTCATCTCACAGAGACCTGGTGTCCATGCGGGGGGACCATGCCCCAGCAACACTAAGGCTGGACGATAAGTCGATAACCTGCAAATCACAATTTTTTTCTGAATCGAATACCAGTGAAGATTCGAATTCGACTCGAGATCTGATCTAATCAGTGTGAAACAGTTTTTAATTCATGTAGTGCGTACTTGATATAGCAACTGTAGGTGTACCAAATAACAGAACATTATGAAGAGGTCTAATTTCAATTTGCAAACTTCAACCCACCGAATATATGAACTTTTCAAAGCATTTTTGCATTTTACCGCGCTGGTCGCAACATTTATTTTCACGCGCTGACTGCGTAATATGAATATTCATGAGAGATATTCAGGATGTGACGTCAGTACGCTTATGAATATTTATAAAGTGTTACGAGTAAATATTGGCCCGTAGCCTACATTAAACAGTACAGTCGTATATTTATCGTTGCGTAGACAGTTCTGAAAATTTTTATCTGATATAAAGTTAGTAATATTACAAATATGTCGAATTTTTCTTTCAACATTTGTCCGTTCTGTTTTGAAAATAAAGAACACACGTGTCTGAACACCAGTTTGCAGGTACTATTGGATATTCTAGTCAGATTATTAACCTGTAGAATAAGGATTGTGTCTCGATCTTAATTGACTACAGCAACTCAGTAACTGTTCTTTATGGTCTCCCTGCATCCACCGTTCTACGTCTTACCACTGTACTCCATTATTCTGCAAAGCTTATCAAAAACTTGACTCCTCGTGACCACATATCACCCCACCCTTGTGAACTGCCCTGGCTTCCCATTCAGGTACGTACGTATAACTTTTTAAATCTGTCTTCTGATGTACCGAGTCCACACTAATTCGTCTCCTTATGTGTCCACACTTGTAAGTTGTAACGCCATGCTCATCTCTCCAATCCAGACGAGGACTACGATCTTCATCTCAAGGTGACTTTGTAGTCACACGTTCAGCATCTTCTGATTTGCAAGCATTCTTCTCATCAATCCTCCTCCTCTTTACACAGTAATTATTTTCCTATACAAGTTCAGTTTTGCTTTTCTATTACCCTACTCAGGGCTGTTTTTAAGGAATTTTTACAATTGCACAACCCCTTCTTTCCCTTCCCATCCTCCATGGTAAATTACTTCCAATCGGAGAACAATGACCTTTTTTGCTAGTTTTAACTGCACAGAACTTGTGACAGAAGTGCTTATACAACTGCACAAATCCATTTAGAACTGCAGATTTTGTGTGCAACTGCACGTTAAAAAAGAGTAGTGGTTAACACGCTGGCCAAGAGTGCGAGAGGTAGTGAGTTCGAGCCCCCGTTGGGCGGATTTGCTTTGTAGGCTGCTATTAGCGCCGTTGTAATTGCAAAGCTGTCTGTTCAGTTGGTAGAACAGTTTAATTAAGATTACTGCATAACTTGTAAATGTAAAGCACAGTGCATCTTGCAGGCGTTTAATTAAAGAAAAGATATTATATTATTATTATTATTATCACAATTGTTAACTGCAATTAATCACTTTGTGTGCTATTATGAATGCATAATTGTCTGTTTAATATTTTTGGGATCAATAAACAAGTTGAAGCTGAAGTTACTACTTTTGTTAAGATTTATTGGTTCACAAGGCTTAATTTCTTTAAAACTTACTGCATAACTGAGTGAACTATGCATAAACTTGTTATCATATTATGTGCTCATATCCTGTACATTGTTAAAAACAATAAATTTGATTCTATTTGACTGAACTGCAATTCTTAAATATAATTTCAGTTAATTTTTATGTGAACTTCTGGTTCTTAGGATTGGCTGCCACAGAATTACTGCTACGTGGTATGTGCAATGGACGGTCTGTCGGCCACACTATGTGCCAACGTATCTACAGTTGCAGAGGCTGAAATCTGGTTGTCGGAATTTCACAGCCGATCACAAATGACATTCAGAGTGGAACGAAATCGTCTGGGAGCAAATCCAAAGGAAAACCTATTGAATTGTGAGTACCGATGTATGCACAAGACTCGAAGCACTGCCACGACAGGCACTGTTCGCTAGGCGTGCCGAATGGGCACTCTGCTGCAGAAGCGATCTGCCGATACGTCACAACAATACGAACAATTACTGCGAAAGAGCCATGCGAGTGCTAAAAGACAGTGTACTTCACCGTACAAAGGCGTACAATGTCCCACAGCTAGTTGACTTCATAATAACCCGTTTTGAGGAATACTACCAACGCCGTCTACAGGATGTCGCAAACAACCGACTAGACAATCTGCGCCCTTCACGATTTCTGCCAACTGCATGCAACATTGACATTGCCAAGATTGTTGCACTGTCAACATCTCTGTACGAAGTGCCTAGTGAAACAAGGCCAGGCATAACATACACTGTGGACATAAATATTGGATCATGTGCATGTAAGCAAGGCAGTACAGGAGGACCATGCAAGCATCAGTCGGCTGTCATGATGACTTTCAAAGAACGATGTAACAACTTCCTACCCGTAAATGACCCCACCACACGACAACTGCTCTATGCCATTGCGACGGGCAATTCATCTCTGCCGATTGACTGGTTTCAATCACTCGCTCCAGAGTTGGATATTCCTCCGTCTGCAACGCAGAATATGGAAGCCGTCGATACAGACTGGTGGCCATCATCATCATCGTCTGGTGTGGCAGTATCTTCAATTGGTCTGGCAAGCCCTGTTGAGATAGAGCAAGCAACTGATGCACAGGAGACAACCTTACAGGATGATACCCTGTGTGCTGACCTCGAGAGGTTTGATGCCTTGTGCAATAGGATCAAGGTCATGCGTAGCCAGGATAAGGTATCAATGGGGCCAGCGCTTATGTCTTTCTGCAAGCAAGGTGAATCATTATGTACACTGTCTGCTATGACATCCGCACTCCATACATTTGGTAAATATTCAGGAGCCGCTGTTGCTCTAAACAGCAAGAGAAAGAACATTGCAAGCCTGAAGCGAATTGGTGTTCAGCCCACAGCCGTGGCTCGTCGTAAGATGGTGGTCGGCGGTCGCAAAAGGATGCATCTGGGTCGACCTCCCAAATCATCCATGGTTGCTGAACATTGCTACGAATCTGGCAGGCAGAGAGGTGGTTTGAGCCGACAAGTTTGGCCAAGGCGTCGCGCACCGCATAGCCTTGCGAATGTGGTGGCTAATGTGGAGCCACTTGGCAAAACGCATGCCACAAAATAACTGTTCATGCCAGTCCAAAGTCGTCTGCACCAGTATATTTGACCTATCTAGCTTGAGTTGTCTGTTCAATTAGGCTCTTACTCCAGATGGGTATGGAATCCACTGATTTGTGTTAGGGTTTAATTATTTCCAGAATATTTGTCTGTTTCTAATAGTTTTCTTTGTTGTTTTTTTAAATCTCGCAGTATAGATTTGATATCTCACAGTGTAGGATTTGATAACATTTCGATATCAACGTTAAAACAATGCTCTTATGAAATCTCCCGTATTATCAGCGATTTTCAGTCTATCACTACTGGTTGATGGTGTCTTTTACATTATCTCCTTTTTCCAAGATATTGGAAAAATTGTTTATAATAGGCTCCTTAGTTTTGTAACTCAAAATGATTTGCTTGTGGATAGCCAAATATTTTATGACTGTGGCTCAATTTCACTCGTTTAATATTCATGGATCGAGTTAATATGGTGTTCCTCTTGCCCGTACCACCTGTCGCTTTAAGAGCTTCCGAATTCTAGGTCCTCGTTTATGGAACTCACTGTCAGATGATGTGAAGAGGGAATATAGTGTATGTACCTTCAAGAAAAAGTTTAAAAGACTCTGTTTTCAAACTATTGCTAATGTTAGCTTTTCCATTAACTTGCACTAAAAATATTCCTACTGCACTCTGTTTATTGAGTCACATTTATACTGTTTGACGTGTGTGTGTGTGCAATAAATAAAGAAAATTAAAAAAATTAATAATTAAGAAGCATGCAAGCCAGAAATTCTGAGCATGGATATTATGTGTTGCAAGTTTTATGAACTGTTGTCTGCATGTAATCGTATGTTTTCCATCTATTACATTTCAATTGCTTTTATGTGAAGTGAAAGACATCATAATCAGTTAAATGCATTGCCATTAGTTATCACTCAAAATTACATCATTTGTTAACTGTTATTTTATGTCATTGAAATTTCTCTGATATCCAGAAGAATTCGCAGCCTTCATGAGCTCACACTGTTTGTTTAGAGTTTGCTATGACACCTTAAGTGACTTCACCGCCTTTGCCTACTAAAGTTACTTGCCTTCAATTAATGAACGGCTGAACTAGCCTTTGTTGGAATGAGTTGTTATATTACGCAATAGTATATTTCTTAACCAACTGAGTTGACCAATGACTGGTTGTGTACTAAGGACCACCCTAGCGTATATAACTATAGGTTGGTCTTAGTGTTCCTCCTCTTCTTTGGTTTCACTCATCTTTCTGATCGTACCCAACTGGTTATTTTACATGTAGGTGACTCTCACAGTCTCACTCTTCATGGGTTCCTGTTAAATTTGGAGTTCCTCACGGGTCCGTTCCGATTGATTACGCTTTACTTGCCAAATGTTCGTATACATAACCTGGGTGTTACTCTAGACAGTACTGTTTCCTACTCTGCACATATCTCTAATCTTGTCTTTTCCAAGGGGATCTTCGCACTGGGACTCTGGGAGTGCCTCTGATTAGATTGTACTGTGAGGCACTTTATAATCTAAAAATAGCATAGTATATTTGTTTAATTTCAAATCAGGGTGACATACCTCACCAAGTTACAGGTCAGAGATGTAAAATTATACACAGAAGTAAAGCTTAGTAATAATAAGTAAGTAAGTATAATTGACATACCTCACCAATTTACAGGTCAGAGATGTAAAATTATACACAGAAGTAATAAAGCTTAGCAATAATAAGTAAGTAAGTATAATTGCTGTTTTAAAGAAAAAATTCCGTCATTTAGAGGTGTGTACTTATTCACTGACGCCAACGACCGACTGACGCTATGTATCTATGTATATACGTTTATATGTAGGCCTACAACGTTCTTTTCTTATTAACCTGTGAACACTTGATTAAATGAGGTATAACACGTCCGTTTGACAGCAGAGAAAATAACATAATACTACGCTCTTACTTTTACCTTAGATAAACCACATTATATTATATTGATAAACTCGGCAGTGCTAAGTTCATGAATATTCATATTACGCAGTCAGCGCGTGAAAATAAATGTTGCGCACTGGTCAAACTCAACGTTCTTTTTGACAAAATGGAGGATGTGTCACACGACGAAATGTGTGTGTGTGTGTATTCGTTTAATGTTATCCAGTTGAATTTATAGCCTGCGTCTTCTAATAAATTACTATTATTATTGGATTCAGTGAAGTGTTGTCGCGTACCGCGTTGCACACAACAATTCAACAACCAATCCACAAGCAGTAAACAATAAAAATAGTTTTCAACTCAGCGCGTCGAGGGCTAATTTAATTGGTCGTGGTTGGGCTGGGAGCGCTTCTGAGTTGCCTACCTAAAAGAGGCACTATATAAAATTTCCGAAGTGAAATATTTTTCAATTCATGACTCCATTTGAAATGGAATGGAACACTGCCGCTGATTCGTTTTCGGTTCGAACAAAATGAAATGAAATGTATGGGTTTAACGACTCTTTTCCATTACGAAGATGATATCAGCGTCGACTCCACGTTTATATTGCGACCGAGCAACCCGCAGTATGTAAAGATCCGACCGGGGAATCGAACCCGCGTCGCCGGCGCGGCGAGCGGGCTACAACCCACTCGGCCACCCAGGATCCTCGATCGGTTCGAACATCGAAGGCACATGCACTTAGTCTACTTAGACGACAGAGCTAAGAATAGGTAGGCCTGTACTGTGTACCGTAATATCATTTCCTGCCTTTGCTATAGCGCCCCTTCAGAGGGCTGTTTTAAAGGAATATGTAGAACTGCCATGGGCGGAGTTTGGTTTCCGTTCTTGGAGGGGCTAAAGCCTTCTTGGGGGGGGGGGGGCTAAGCTCGGAAAAAAATGCCATTTACACGGTGAAAAAATGATTCTTGGTCTTCTTGGGGGCTTAGCCCCCCCCCTAGCCCCCGATAAACTCCGCCCATGAGAACTGCACAACTCCTTCTTTCCTTTCCCATCCTCCTGTTCCTCCATGGTAAATTACTTCAAATCGGAGGCCAATGACTTTTTTGCTAGTTTTTACCTGTACAGAAGTGCTTCTACAACCATAGGCGTAGGAGGCGGGGGCCAGAGGGGGGCAAATGCCCCCTCAAATTTCGGGCAAATGTATTTTTCGGGCAAAACAGGCACGGGTTGAAAAATTGTAGTAAATGTTTTTCGGGTAAACAGGCACGGGAGGAATTTTTCGGGCACAAAGAGGTAAAACAGCTATATTTTCTGAAGATTTATAGGAAATGACTAAAAAAGTCATCAGATTTCTCGGGCAAAAGTTCAATCTTTGCCCCCCCCCCACTGCCGAAATGTCCCCTACGCCTATGTCTACAACTGCACAAATCCGTTTAGAACTGCACATTTTGTGTACAACTGCACGTTAAAAAAAGCCCTGCCCCTTTGGGCTCACTGCTCAGAGGTGCTCCTGACTACAGAGCGGACACTGCATGGGAGTTTCACGCCGTAGTGCACAAGCAATTGAAAATGTTGGACTCACCCAAGGTCCCTAAACTTTTGACTCGGTTTTCATCATCTGTCTCTCACTCTTTAAAGGCATTTCTTTTCCCAGGAGTTTATTGTGCTGAGAGCGCCTCTGGATAGTCAGTCTGTGAGAGGCACAATATAAATTTCTAGATACAATACTGTAACGTCTCCGTTTTTATGCTTATTTTAGCGGGTAATTGAAAATGTACTGCATTTAAATGATCTGTTCAAAGAGACACCAATTCTTTATAAATGTATGATATAATTGAAACTATTAAATACACAATACAATTACGCAATATTCCTATTTACTTATTTGGCGTATCACTAATTATAATTATCTTTTAGCTTATCTGTGCTCCACAGTTGAGATATATGACATGTCGTTTCTGTAGTGTAAACGGTCTTGGAATAGTTCTGTAGATTTTCTGTTGATTCACTGAATGAAGATAAGCAACCCCGTGCTATATTTGAAGAAATAGTTCTGCTGATTCTCCGTAGATTCACTGAATGAAGATAAGCAACCTCGTGCTATATTTGAAGAAGGATAATGAGATACTGCCAAGCTGTGGAATCCAGATCGAATACCAGACAAGACAATATTCAATACTTCCGTAGCATCAAATTATCACACTCCAACCAATGAGAATTTCCTTCCCAATTGAAAATGACCTTGAAATGTCAACCAGAGACAACGAGCCCAAAATCGTTTCTCAACACACGAATATCGTCTCACCAACCGTCACGATCACAATGTAGACTTCACGGACGTTAGAGTTCGCAACTTCGAATTTCTAAATCGCCTCTACTCTCACACGAATGCCTCGTACTGTTTTACGACCAGATACGAGCATAATCATCATCCTCACCATTGAATAAACTTCAAATGAATTGCCAGCCACAACTGAACAACCATCTTTCTCAATGTTCAAGCAAGGAATCAACCGTTTATGTCGAATTTCAATGACGTGGCTGTTTCCATTCAATTCCCACCGTTACGCTCATTTCGATGCTTTTTATTGGTTGCGCGTCGATGCAAATGTTTTCACTTGCGTAGCGTCCGTAGTAACCGCTTGACGTCACCATGACTGCCTCGCTCATGTACGCAAGATTCGTGGTCTCCTAGTTACTAATCCACTAGACGCCAAATTATTAATCTAGATACGCCGACTAAATTATCTAGCTTAACTCCTACTTAGAATTAACATATAATATCAGACAAGTTAGTTTGATAGATAATAGCGATTTAATACGCTACAAATACCCCTCCTTCAAAAGTCTGTAATCAGGCTTTACAATCTCACCTAATTATCTATCAACTAAATTTCTATCAACTTCCTTATTCTATCTTACACAACAATACAACATTACTGAATTTCTTATCTACATTATTATAATACATTACTGATATATTTAAGTACTATGTAATTCCTCTACTCAAATAATCAGACATAACATTATTGCTTCCCTTGATATATCGTATCGTAAAGCAATAATTTTGAAGTGCTAGACTCCACCTCATGACTCTCGCATTTCTCATTCTCCCTTCCTTCATGTATTGTAGTCCGCAGTGGTCCGTCTCTATCACAAACTGCTTTCCACACAAGTACCTGTCAAACCGACTAATTCCCCACATTATCGCTAGACATTCTCTCTCCTCAACTGAATATCTCGTCTCTCTTTCCAATAATTTCCTACTCGCATATGCAATCGGGTGGTTTATCCCTTCATACTGCTGTATCAGGACACAACCTATTCCTCTTCCTGATGCATCCGTTTGAATCACGAATTCCTTCTCCAAGTTTGGTAACTTTAGTATTGGTGTCTTAGCAAGTGCTGCTTTCAGCTTACTAAAACTCTCTTCCAATTCTTCGTTCCAATCAACATTATTAGCTGCTGACTTCTTTGTCAAGTCACTTAATGGTGCCATCAACTCAGCACAATGAGGAATAAACTTTCTGTAATAGTTTATTGCTCCCAAAAAGCTTCTTATTTGTTTCTTCGTTTTCGGTTGTGGCATCTCCACAATTTTATCTATTGATTCTCCTTTAGGACTGATGTCGTCGTTGTTTAACGTATGACCCAAGAAATCTATGCGACCATACCCTAATGAACATTTCTTTGGTTTCAAAGTCAGGTGAGCATCTCTCACTCTTTGAAAAAATTCTCGTAAAATCTTCATATGTTTAGTCCATCCTTCTGTATGAGCTAGTATGTCATCAACATAACTCTCCAGATTCTCGGTTCCATGCAAAATCTTCCTTATGAGTCTGTTGTAGCTTGAAGCACTGTTTACCAATCCAAATGGTAGTACATTAAATTTATACAATCCACTTGCACAAATGAAAGTCGTATAATCTTTTGATTCTTCGCTCATTGGAATTTGCCAATATCCTTTGCAAAAATCAAACTTGCTATATATTTTGCTGCCACTCAGTTTATTGAAGATATCCTCGTTTGACATCATCGGCTCTGGATCAAAAACTGTCACTTTGTTCAATTGTTTATAGTTGCAGCAAAGTCTATTGCTTCCATCTGCCTTCTTAACAACAACAAGCGGTGCTGCGTATGCTGCTTCTGATCTTTCTATTATCCCGTTCTCTAACATTATCTCAATTTCCTTATCAATTTCAGACTGTAGATGATACGGTGTTGGATACGCTTTCATCCTAACAGGTTCATCACTCGTAAGATGAATCTCGTGTTTCACCATGTCAGTTCTTCCTGGTTTATCTGTAAATATGTCTTGATATTCTCTCAGTAATTTTTCTATTTCACCTCTCTGTTCATCTTCTAATTGTGGATTAATATCAACATCCTTGTAAGTCTCAGTTTGCTTACTGACATACAAGTTCAATATCTCCTCCTCTTCATCTTCACCTTCTCTACCATCATGTACAATAGCTGACACGTATGCTATTGTCTCAGAACCTGACAACTCTTCTTCATCCCTCTCGTAATATTTCTTTAGTATGTTGATGTGGTATGTTTTCAGTTTTCCACCATCAACCTCAACTTTATAATCGTAATCTCCGATTTTTCCTCTGACAACAAATGGTCCTTGCCATTTAACAAGCATCTTATTATTACAACTCGGCAGTAACAATAGGACTTTATCACCTATCTCCAGTTTTCTATATCGTGCCTTTTTATCGTAGTACTTCTTGTTCTTCGCATTGGCTTTGTGAATTGCTTTCTGCGCCATGTTACACGTTTCCTCTATACGTTCTCGTAGATCTGTCATATATGTGTACACATCCTTCACCTCGTCTTCCACTTTTTCATTTGTCCACAGTTCCTTCAATATCTGTACCGGACCTCTACATGATCTTCCGAAGATTAATTCGAAAGGCGTGTATCCGTGGCTCTCGTGTACAGTATCTCGTAATGCGAAAAGTAGTGGTGCCAAGTACCTGTCCCACTCTTTTACTTGTTCACCTATCAGTTTTCTCAGTGTAGTCTTAATCGTTCCATTAAGACGTTCTACACAACCGTTTCCCATCGCGTGGTACGGACTTGTCATCGTGTGCTTGATCAACAACATTTTGTTTACTTCGGCCATTAGTTCTGACGTAAATTGGCTTCCTCTATCTGTATGAATTCTTTGTGGTACGCCCATCCGACAGTAAAAGTTAAACAAGGCTTCCGCCACTTCCTCGGTACTTATTCCTTTCAACGGTATCGCTTCAGGATACCTGGTGCTTAAGTCGATAATCGTTAATACATAACGATATCCTCTCATAGACATTGGCTCTATGGCTCCTATGATGTCCACACAGACATGCTTGAACGGCACATCCAGCACTGGAAGATGTCCCATCGGTGCCTTGTAGTTCACTTTCTTATCCACTGCTTTCTGGCATACATCACAACTTAATATATATCGCCGAACTTCTTGATTTATCCCTGGCCAATAAAATTCATTCACAATTTTATCATGAGTCTTCTTCATGCCTAGATGAGCTGACAGTAGCGAGTTATGTGCTACAGCTAGAACTTTGTTTCTCAACTGTTTCGGAACCATCAACTGCCACTTCGCTTCATCTTTCAATACTTCCTTCCATCTCCGGTACAACAATCCATCTTTCTTTACGTACAGCACTTTTTCTGTACTCTTCTCATCGCCATTCCACTCAGATGCTTTATCCCAGTAACTCTTCAATGTTTCATCTGTCTTCTGTAATTCCATTATTTCTTTTGTGGTTATATTCAGGTCGGGCA
Organism: Lumbricus terrestris; assembly: GCA_949752735.1. NCBI lineage: Eukaryota > Metazoa > Annelida > Clitellata > Crassiclitellata > Lumbricidae > Lumbricus > Lumbricus terrestris. The sequence continues at coordinate 15,228,780 of OX457053.1, read as the reverse complement.
TTTCTGTGACCTTGAGTGGTTTATATTTCACCACTTTCTTCGACTCAGCTCTCGTTTCTATCGCTGCTGTCGTTTGATGTGCGTCACTGTTCATGACGTCATCACTTCCAACTTTCTCTATTACGTCATCATATTCCGTGCTCATTTCATCACTCTCAAATCTTACTGTCTTCTTGGCATCTTGCCAACGTGAATTAGCATTCACATTTCTCTTGAGTATTCCTTTATACTCAACTTTTTCTTGTTTCTCACTCATAATCGTCCCATTCACTTTCTCTCCTTTGTCACAATTAATTATATTTTCATCCGTGTTCTCATTCGTTACTGTATATTTTAACCCTCTCACGCGTCCAATAATTATCGGCTTTACTGGTTCATCCATAACCATTGCCTCAACTTCACCAGTAAAATACTCGCTCTCAATGTTTACATTGGCTGTAGGAAAACACCTTAAGCTCCCATCAACTAGGATGCAGTGCGTTTCCTTCCCAGTCAAATCACTATCCTTGATTAGCGATCTCCTCACAATACACGTACTCGCTCCAGAATCGTAAAGACAATTGGCGTCTACGCCATTGACCTTCGCTTGACATTCGTCTATACTTTCAATGTCAATGCAACCATCTTTCCTTTCCGTAACTACCGTACTCGCTGCCATATGTTTCGGTACTTCTTCTTTACCTTTCCTATCCTGGCGTTCTACTGTTCTGTCAATTTCATTCGATTTCGTATTTTCATTTGTCTGTACAGCCCTGTACGCCCTATTCTCGTAAATCTGTACTGCTGCAGCTGTGTGTTTAACAAACCCTTTAGTTTTGTTCACACAATCATATGCTTTATGACCTACCTTACCGCATGCAAAACAAGTTATCTTGTGTTCCGCTGCCTGCTCTCTATCTCTACTAAATCCTCTATTCACATTTCCACTGTGATTTGTCTCTTTGTTCTGTCGCGTTTCGACTCTTCCTCTGTTCATGTTTCCTTGGAATTTCTCTCTCGATTTCTCTTCAAATGGCTTTCCATTACCTCTGTCATTATTGAATCTCCCTTGAGGTTTTACAGAATTCTCTGCATATCTGTACCCATGAGCTTCGATGTAAGATTCTGCACACGTCAATGTGTCTTTTAAGCTCATTTTTCCTTTCTCTTTAATGAACATCCTCAACTCGTTACTACAAGTGAGGAAAAATTGATCTTTTAACAGTAGATCCTCGATTCCTTCGTAGGTCTGCTCAAATCCAGCTTGTAGCAACCATTGCTGCAAATATCGTTGCAATCTGTAAATGAAATTTGAAGGAGTTTCTCCTTGTTCCATCTTGCTAGTCTTAAACTTGTTACGATACCCTCCTTCTGTCAATTGGAATCTTTTCAAGAGATGCTTCTTTAAACAATCGTAGTCTTGTGTTTCTTCAGCCGACAAACGCTGGTACACTTCTAATGCTTTCGACTCTAGATGTCGCGCTAGCATCAGCGACCATACATCTCTCGGTATCTCATACGTCGTACACGTACGCTCAAATCTAAGAAGATACGCATCAAGACAGTCCTTTGCCTCGTTAAATATTGGGAATTTAATATTCTTCATTCCCTTATGACTTTGGTTTCCTTGGTGGTTGTCACCCATCGTCATATAAGAATCTCCATCATCTCTGTTTCGTCCATCTCTCGATTCTATTTCTCTCATTCTCGCTTGAATCTCGAGTCTCTTATGCTCTAAAGCTTCATTCGCTTCTCTTGCAAGCCTCGCCTCGTTCATCTCTGCTTCACGTATAAGTCTCGCGTCAGCCATCCTCGCCATTTCTATTTCTCTAACTGCTTTTGCCTCAGCAATTTTAGCCGCCTCACGCGCTAGCTCCAATTCATTCTCTCTGGCTGCTTTGGTATCAGCTAACTTAGCCGCTTCACGCGCTGATTCTGCCTCTCTATTAGCCTTAGCTTCTGCAGCTGCACGTAGCTCACTTTCCTTTTTCTCTTCTCGTTCATCCGCCCTCTGCTGTCTGAATTCGTTCTGTCTGTCTCTGACAAACGCCTTCAGCTCTTCACCTTCCAATGAGAATGAACGTCCCATATCCAACCACTGTTGCCAGTCTGTGATTGACATTCTTACTTACTCACTTTTGGTTAAGTAGTAATAAATTTAACGCTAAACTATGCGCTATACAATTTCACACTCGCTTATAATAATTATTAAAATTATTAAGCGTCACACTAGTGTTCCCTCTTAACGTGATACAATCTCTGGTATATGTTAAGCAATAAGGATTATCGCACCGACTCTAATGCTTAAAATCTATACATGCGCGTTGCGCTATGCTTAACAATTTCCAAATAGATCGTCATTTTAATTAGCTTTGTCTCTTCAATATAAATGTCAGTAAAGTTCAATCTAATCAACAATAATATTGTCAATTTTATCCCGACGCGAGCATCCCATTTGTAACGTCTCCGTTTTTATGCTTATTTTAGCGGGTAATTGAAAATGTACTGCATTTAAATGATCTGTTCAAAGAGACACCAATTCTTTATAAATGTATGATATAATTGAAACTATTAAATACACAATACAATTACGCAATATTCCTATTTACTTATTTGGCGTATCACTAATTATAATTATCTTTTAGCTTATCTGTGCTCCACAGTTGAGATATATGACATGTCGTTTCTGTAGTGTAAACGGTCTTGGAATAGTTCTGTAGATTTTCTGTTGATTCACTGAATGAAGATAAGCAACCCCGTGCTATATTTGAAGAAATAGTTCTGCTGATTCTCCGTAGATTCACTGAATGAAGATAAGCAACCTCGTGCTATATTTGAAGAAGGATAATGAGATACTGCCAAGCTGTGGAATCCAGATCGAATACCAGACAAGACAATATTCAATACTTCCGTAGCATCAAATTATCACACTCCAACCAATGAGAATTTCCTTCCCAATTGAAAATGACCTTGAAATGTCAACCAGAGACAACGAGCCCAAAATCGTTTCTCAACACACGAATATCGTCTCACCAACCGTCACGATCACAATGTAGACTTCACGGACGTTAGAGTTCGCAACTTCGAATTTCTAAATCGCCTCTACTCTCACACGAATGCCTCGTACTGTTTTACGACCAGATACGAGCATAATCATCATCCTCACCATTGAATAAACTTCAAATGAATTGCCAGCCACAACTGAACAACCATCTTTCTCAATGTTCAAGCAAGGAATCAACCGTTTATGTCGAATTTCAATGACGTGGCTGTTTCCATTCAATTCCCACCGTTACGCTCATTTCGATGCTTTTTATTGGTTGCGCGTCGATGCAAATGTTTTCACTTGCGTAGCGTCCGTAGTAACCGCTTGACGTCACCATGACTGCCTCGCTCATGTACGCAAGATTCGTGGTCTCCTAGTTACTAATCCACTAGACGCCAAATTATTAATCTAGATACGCCGACTAAATTATCTAGCTTAACTCCTACTTAGAATTAACATATAATATCAGACAAGTTAGTTTGATAGATAATAGCGATTTAATACGCTACAAATACAATAGGCCAATTGATGACATCTGCTGCAGAGCAAAGCGATCTTTAAACGCACTTCCATGGGTGCCGCACACAACGAGGCAAGACGGACAAAATTAATGCTGTCTTCTGCCCCCTAAAAATTGACACCTCTTTTAACTACTGTTTAATGGTTTTAACAAATTTCTTCACGCTAAATCACTGGTACACAACAGTTAAACTGATAAATCCACAGGCAAGCAGCTGCAATGATGTACTTTCCACCACAGTAGCATGCCTGCTGTATTCATCTCCAGTATGGTGGGGTTTTGCCAACATAGGTGACTTTCGGGTATAATTAAAAAGCTACTACGTCATAATTTGTAATAACTTGTGATCATCCGTTCATTGCTGATTGTAATCATACTGTGTTGTGTCAATTTGAAATTAAACAAAGATTAGTATTAATTATTATTTATTACTCCTGCCAGAATGGGTAACTGGATAGGAATACTCCCAGAGACCTCGTTCATATATGCCACACTGTGATTCGTTGGACCTTACAAGAAATAGCCATACACTATACACATTTAATTCTAGGAATGTGGTTTGCGAGGGGGCCAAAAGAAAACAAGTCTAAGACACAATAAAGTTTGTCTTCAATCATGTCAGCAATCAATCAGTTGAACATTCAATCACCAATCGGTTTAACAAACACAATTCAAACTACAAAGCAAATCAAAGTGTGAACTGAGGAATGATTTCCGAATTACAGAATACACAGATGCTCAATCAAAAGACAAAAACGAATGACAAAGTCTCGCTTTTCCAGAGCACGCATAGCAACGATTGTTTTATTTTGCTTTGTGAAATCATTCCAGGCGGAGACACAACGAAGACTAGATACGCTACGCACCTACCAGACAGACCTCCAAAGACATCTTAAAATCAAAAATGCATATCTCATCGCCAACTATGGTACAGGGCACGTAATGCTTTTAAAATCCGATACATTCAAGTATTATATGAAAATGTATATATACAACTAAACCACTACTGAAACACTATTAGCAGAGCTCAAAGTGGACTGGACGAACATGGACGGCGTACACGCACTTATTCCCAAATATGAACATCGTCCTGCCACTTACTCGAGCAGCACGGCCTGGAAAGATAAGGGGTGTCCAGGCACTTCTTTTTCTATACTTAGCACCAACTATTAGCAGCTATTAGCAGTAATGGTAGCAAATATAGCACTTTAACCAGGACAGAAACCAATGCTGCACGTCATTAAAGTGCTAAAAACGGTGTTGTTTGAAAAAGTTACAAGCTCATGACCAAGGCAGTGGACTTCCAAGACTTATACTAAAACAAAACTGAAGTACCAAGACATAAAGTTCGAGACAGTACACGACTGGCTTTTCGAAATTTCTTTAAAATGTTCGAGCAGAATAAATTATAAAAAGTTCAAGTAGGCTATCAGTTTTCAGGCTTGTCTCGAATGCCATTACTTCTAATGAGATCCTGAAGTAGGGTGCCCTCTACATGATTTATCTGTTCACGTTGGCGCAGGCCAATAAGACAGTTGGTGAGAAATTGAGACCGTATGCTCAAGACAGAACAAGGCTAATCACTTCAAGACAATTTCTAAATGCTCAAGAAATTACCACAAGACCAAAACTGAGACCAAATCGATAGATTCCCAAGACCCAGACGAAATTTTACAAAATACCAAACAGCATTGTCATACCTGTCATGTTTCTACCCTTACAATGCATACCATACAATAGCCCAGTGTAAAGTTTTAAGTCTTTGTTCATTCATTTCATTCGTTTACTTATAAAGGAAAGTGACCAAGAGTCAAGTTTAACTTAAATTAAACAACTAATTGGGTACAAATGGCCCATTCCAAAGCAAACACTATCAGTATCATACAGCTAAGCATGATGAAGTATCTGCCAGTAGCAGTTTAAAGGATCTTGCAGTACCCTATAATAACCGCCCTGCTTTGTGGTACAGGGCCAGCCGCTAGGCATTACTCTCTAGACAGGAGATAGGAATTGGTGCCCATGAATAAGCCGGTGTCCAGTGTCCTGCGATTAGTGTTAAAAATTTGGAGTTCATGCTTATGATTGGTGAACTCCACACAAGGTGCTACATAAATGATTAAAACTTATCTGCTATAATGATATAAACATCTGAGCATGCAGGCAACATCAAATGATCAGTCATTCAAGAACACACTGTGATCGAACCAAACCTGGTAGGAAATTGTACAACGTAAACAGTACTACAATGACAGTGATTTATCAAGTTTTCCGGCTCATATCTTCTTCTCTCAGCATAATTGTACACACACACACAGAGAGAAGCATATTTTGCTGAGCCGTTTGTCAGTTTCAAGCTAGCGTAAAAACACAAATCCAGTTTTATGTACAACGCAGAAATAAGTTTCTTACAACGTATCATTTCTGTACATCAGTCATTGTGCACGAAATTTGGTCACGAACAACATTATCAATCCTTAATTAAATAATCACCTGGTCAAACAGAATTTCAGCATCTGAAAACCGATAAAAAATTCACATACTATTTCAGAATCTTCTAACGATCGAGCTTTGCTCACCAAAAGGGCAGATTCTGAACAATATCTTACGCGTGATCCACATTAAAATCACCAAACCAGTACAAAATCGACGTGCTTACAGCTACATAAGAAATCTTTAAAAAAATATTATGGATGGAAAATTATGCACACGGCAAATACACGAAGAGTCACCTCGAATAAGTAATATCTTCTCACTCACATGCACAAAAACTACAAAGTACTTTGGTCCCATATTTCTTCGTCACTTCGATGAACCACAGGTTAAAACTGCACAGCAGTGTCCAATCCTTCATGACAAGAGCTCTTTTAGCCTAGTTAATATGTCATGAAACACAAAATCCAACACAAACGATCCATGTACAATAAGAGCAGATTAAAATAATCTTGTATTCATCAAACATCTCTAATCCAACAATTCCTGAAACGCACATCAAAGGACTGAACAACCTCATAACTGATGCATGCAACTGATGACAACACCCCATCCCCCAAGCAAACAAACCCACGAATGACAGTCTGATGTAACAAATCCTGTACTTCACACACCTATCTTGTGAAGCAATTCAAGAAACCCAAGACATAAAGATGAAAGACTGACACTGCCAAATTGGCAAACACGTCAAATTTGCATCAGCAGTAGATAAATATTCATCGTTTAATTCACTTCTCATCGGCAAATCCTCAATCTGAACACCGAACGATATTCGTCTATCACAACTTCTTCTCAGCTTGAACACCATAAAGGCATCTGTACACAATTATATTCCAAGGATGATCGAAGAAATGAATGATCTCATAAAAGTGTGACCTAACGTTACATGCGCTTTGCATACATAAAAGATGACCCATGTGTAACCAATTGTACGTTGTGCTTTACTGTCAGACAGCAAGTCTTTTCATGTTTACTACGGTACTATTTGCCCTACGTCTAAGTCTTGTTTAATTCTGCAAAAATTCTCTTGTTCGCCGTGTGATGCATGCAAGCATATGTACATACATACATACATGCATACATACATACTCCATAGCATCAAGTGCCAAACCCCTAAGGGGAATTAGGTCAATGGAAAAGCATCATCATAATCGTTTCAGTTATCCAAATAAACTCACTCATCATTAAGATCCCACACTGAATCATCTCTGCAAATCCTGTACTTCAAACACCTATAACATTTCTATCATAAATCAAGTCGTTCAAGCCTATCCGATCTATTGCAAAGCAATCTACACAATATTATGCAGCAGTAAAGTTCTTACAGGTAACACCACACCTGTGAAACAGACTACTAATATATATACAGGGTGGGCCAGCATAAATGTCCCGACTTTGCAGGCGTATAACTTCGCCAATTTTTAACATTTATTTATACTTGATGCATCAAATTAAAGGTATTTCACTCTAGTATTATCTCTAAAAAAGTCGAACTGATACTAGTTTAGGTTTTAATTATATACTTGGATCAGCGCTAGCTACCGTTTTTTGTCATTACTGACGCATTATGACGCCGTTTCCCGGGAAAATTCTATCGTTTTTTGCTAAAACGCGCGTAGACACAATCATTTTGAGTGTTTGTAGGGTCCCTACCATGAATATATTCTAATCGCAAAACCGCGTCCTTTCAATTTTGCCAACAGCCGTGCACTGCCATGCGCTGCTTCAGACGCTTGCACGCTGCCAGTCGTTTCTTTGCGTAAGAGCTGGAGAGTTCGTGGGACTTCTCGTCGACAAATTACTTTAACTTTAGGTCTATAATCTTTTCCAATACGCTATTCAGTGCTTCTAAGACGGCCTGTTTTGCGCTGAATTTGCATGCAGGGCCTGCCCTGGTCATTGTCTTGACTGCAAATGTACGCGGACACACGAGCAATGTTAGCGGATGTGAGCGCCGTGCGCTCCGATTCCCATGTTTTGCGAGTAGAAAGTCCTGTTTTATCAATTTTCCGTAGCAGATAATACAAGGCATTGTTTATTCCATCCTCTGTTAGAATATTCGTTAATCATTTCAAAAGAATTAAATCCCAGTTCACTGAATAGCGTATTGGAACTGGATCGAAACGCGATCATCGTCTGTCAACGGCGCCAGGTTGCGTCACAAATGACAGCAAAATATGGTAGCTAGCGCTGTTCCGGGCATATAATTAAAACCGAGACTAGTATCAGTTCGACCTTTTTAGAGATAATACTAGAGTGAAATACCTTTAATTTGATGCATCAAGTATAAATAAATGTTAAAAATTGGCGAAGTTATACGCGTGCAAAGTCGGGACATTTATGCTGGCCCACCCTGTATATATATATATAAGGCAGATATGAACAAATGCAGCTTAAGATGATCCTTTTAGATTCGTAGCCAAGTTTCAACGACTCTGCGACATTGATTAAAAACACGGTGCACAAATGTTCAAATAAACACAAACCATATATATATATACATACAACACACATACATACATACAACACACATACATACATACATACATACATACATACATACATACATACACAAAGATACATGGCAACATAAACACAGCTTTTACGCTATGTAAATATCAACGTAAATATGCCAAGTCTTGTTTTATTTTGCTCGGGCCAATGATACACTGTTTAACATCACGTCATTTTAAAGCATCACAGTTCTCATTGGCAATAACATATCTATGTAAAAAGCTTATTTTTTCCAATCCGAACCTGAAGCACAACACATTTGACAGCAATTCTGAGTTTATTACCGAGCTAATTGGCCTCAACTCTGAATGCAAAACAGTATCGGTAAATTGCCTACGAGCAGAAATTCATAATAAATCAGCGAGCTGCATTCAAATGTTTTGATATAATCTGGGTTAAAAATCATGCAGTGTTCAGAAAGGCACATCGAATGATTGAATGATCGAATTCCAAAATCATGCAGATCGACAAGTGATGCAAAGAAGATTTAATGTTACGTACATCAAATTGTTTTCAACAGAAGCAGTTTATACATCACAACTTTTGATATTTTTACAGAAGTAATAATTTTGCACGAACACGCTTAGAAAAATATGAGAAAATAATTTGAAAAGTACGTAAGCAAAGGTTTTCCTCAGAGGAAGAATGAAACAGATTTAGATTTGTAGCCAAGAAAAGGAGCTATGTAAATGTATATAATGAATGAATAAATGAATGAATGAATGAAGGAATGATCGCTGTACAGATGGAAGAATCAGGAACAAAAGTCTGGCTGCTTTGTCTTACATCGTAACACATAATATTGCAAAACATGTTACATGGATGAGACAAAACGCAGAACACATACAACATGAAAGTTCACGTTGGACTTGTGCAACGTTAAACAACGTTGCAACATAAGAATTGAGGTAACATGAAAACTGGGTTGAATTTCACAGAGCAAGAAGAATCATTTATGTAGGTAACTGCTACATTATGAGTAACACATGATGATGATGGGTAACAATTTGCATTACGAGTAACATGTGATGTGGGTTAACACTACACATAACATGTGATGTGGGTTAACACTACACACAACATGTGATGTCGGGTATCACTCCACATCACAAGTAACATGTGCTGTGAGGTAACACTCTACACTGCAAGTAACATGTGCAATGGGTAACACTGTATCTCTCGGACGAAGATGTTTTCTTCTATAGCGTCACAGATGACAAAACAAAGGAGCTAGGTAAATGGGTCCTCATCATTGTCTTCTTCCTTATCACCCAGCCGATGAAGTTCCGGGTCAGACCTGACCGGTTTGAGGTCAAACGGAGAATCCGGGGCACACAGAGGGATCATGAATCGATACTTTTCCATCCGTTGCGGAGGTGGCTTGTTCCGATGGCGAGTCAAATTTCGGGCAACTTTGGGAATATCTACAAGCCAAGAAAAACAAGAAACGTAAGCATGGAAAACACAACTGTAAACAAAACTAAAATCATTTTCTTTGTAATCTCGTTCTAGTCTAACAATGCAATTATGAAAGCAATCTCTATGTACTCCATGCCTTCCTGATCTAACTTTTATTGGTGTGCTGATCATAACTGTAGAGCTAGAAAATGATAATGAACCAACACCACAAGTACCACCACCACCACCAGTACCACTACCACCAATACCACCACCAGTACTACCACCAGTACCACAACCAATACCACCACCACAATTTCCATTGTTTTGATGGCATGTCAAACAATTACTCCAGCTTAATGAATTATAAAGCATAAACTCTGAGCATCAGTTTAGCTTGTAGATTGCTGCATGCTAACGCCATTTGGCATTATGCCACTCAGAACTAAACTCTGTTAAAACAACTGAATTCAATTGTTAGTAAACAAATATGATAGGATAACCAACTCAAAACAACATACTTTGCATACATTGAAAGCAGACAGTACCATGCAAACATAAACTCTACCCAAAGCATCGTCAGTGGTATATTGCCAAACATGCTGGTATAAATTACAAATGATTTCAAGTGTGCCAAGTCAGTTAAACAACAAATATGAAGCCAAGTTGAACGAAAACCCATACCTAAGTCATCAATTTTATACTTGATGAATCATACCACAGTATAGACTTACTGCGCAATTATTTTTTATCGCATAGATCTTAAATATATTGACATAGTCGGCAATGCCATTAAATATAATGGTACTGCTATGTCTCAATTGTCTCATATATAGAAACCTCAGTTTAGCCAAGTGCAATATGACAAGCTTCTACAAAGCAATGATGGTGCAATGTGTTCTAAGCAAACTTGTAATCGCATCCCATGAAAAGTGATATGCTTTGAGAAGCAAACATGGTCCAATCCAGCCAAAAATAAAAGAAATTCAGACACGTGAAGCAAAGGTGTGCAGACAGTTTATGAAACAATGGTCCAAGCCTTGCACAAAGAAATAGAATTCTTGATGCAGCAATGATGTAAATAAAGTGAGTAAGCAAGGATGTACCTGTGTATTCCAATCTAGTGCATGCACAAGAAAATCATTGAAACATACAAATTACTGCTCTCAATTATTTGAGCAGTTTCTACATGGTGAAATTGCTAGGGTGATCAAACATTTGTACAGGATCACTCAAAGTAAACTCAGCAGCAGAAACAACTGAATTCAAGTTCAGTGGCATACAAATTATGTCTCTATCTTTCCTTGTAAATATCAGCAGATTTTCTCCATCACTGTCAGTACCCAATACAAGTCTGCTCTAGTAAACAGAAGAGAAATTTATGAAGATGTCCAGAGAAACTAACTCCCTACACAGAACTTAAGTGCCTACAAAACTAGTTTCAAGAATTTCTGGAATACGATATACCAGTTTTGGAACAATCAGAACTACGTGCATCATTGTATGATAAAGGTTGCTGAAACTAGTTTCAGAACCACCTGTATGCTAAAACATGGTCACAACTGGATGCTTCAAATAACTGGTTAAAAGTCAGCATGCATATCAAAGCATTCGTCATGCAATCAACTAAGTACAGCATGTATAACAAAGTAATCATCATGCAATCAACTAAGTACAGCATGCATATCAAAGTATTCGTCATGCAATCAACTAAGCGAAGGCTAAATACTTAGACAGACGTCAATAAGAAACGCAAAATTGAAAAATCAAACAGAGTTGAAACAGATTGGAAGTAGGTTTGCAATCAACTTCAATCATAATTTGCACTTCCATCTGTAATATACTAAGGTCAGTTATGAAGTAGTAAAAAGAATTATATCTGCAAACAAGAGTTAATAGAAAAATCTTTCATTCTTGGTCTTTCACCCCCAAGAGATGAATTCAGCCTTGGCAACATCTCACAAAAATCTTCCAAAGAATCAACTGCTATCCACCAGAACTCAAACTACAGAAAGCTTCTAATGAAAGGGAGAATAGCTACCTAAAATCTCTAGGTTCAATTGAAATCTTTTCACCAAAATAGAAAACGCAATGACTGTCATTTCGGTTGTCAATGTTTAAGAGAAGCTCATGGCTGTGCCATAGCATGGATCAGGCTACTGGGAAACAGACCTATGTGCACTTATTCATATAAGGAGTATTGTCACTGCTACTCCTACATGATTGTCCAATAAGCCGAAACACCAAACAGCTGCAATCCCTGAACTCTCTCACTATTTCACAATGAAAAACTGCAAGAGCATGAGTTTTATAACTCTCTTTGCAGATTTTGCAGTCACCTTTCCCGGCTGTCCCAAGAGACAGAGAGAGAGACAATGAACCTTGAAATGTGCATCAAGCAATTCATTCTATCACAGGGTCGTCATTCAATACCGTTGTCAAATTCCTCCATAAGGCCTAGCAACTTACACCATTTCTGTGACACAGAGACTTCCAGAGCATTAGACATGAATTTCAGTACACAGTCAGCCGATGTCTAGCACGGCTCCACATGGACAAAGTTTCTGACTGGTTAAGCCCTTGATTTCTATGATACAGTGCAAAGGGGTTTGAGATATTCGCTTCCTATTAATACATCCTGACCATACAGCTGTTCAGTGCCACAAGTCGATGCCAGACAGCAGACAGTGATCAACACAGAAAAACTACTGGGTAAGCGAAAAACACAGACTTCTAGGTAGGTACTGGCATTTGGCAACATGCACCATGCTTGGTAATATTCGTAGTTGCATAGTTCCTAAACGCTAACATTCAAAGCCACGATACACACACAGCCTTCACGTACATACGCTGGTTACATGTCAAACTGGCTAGAATCAGAGAAATGTGCTATCAGTGTCTGAGATGGAAGTCTTCATGCTTCTGGAAACTGAAAAAAGTTAAGAAGATCACAAAAACTGACAATCAGAAACGCGACAAAATGCGATGCTGCATACTAATTTGGAGGCGCATGTCAACATGCAAGAGCTTCTTCGTTTATAGGTTAGTTTCGAATGCTCGTCTGATATATCAATAAACTCTCCTGTTCAGAAACTGAATGTACTCAAAACTCACTCTGCAAATAATTGGTACACCTTATAACTGATGCTATGTTTATTTTTATAATTTGTTGTCTTATCAACAATTTTTTGTATTTGTTGTCTTTCAGCTGACAACTAACAGGACCCACCAATGAACCGCATACACTGAGGCAAAAAAAGTCGCTTAAACTTTCTAACCATGGTTGCCTCATGGTCTGACTAATGACTATCAACCAATCTATCGTCTTCTTCTTGCGTGACTTACGTAAAAACCTCTTGCTCTCTTCAGTATGGCACAGAATACAATTGCAGGTTAATAAATAATAAATAATAATTAAATTAAAAGTTTTTATAACCAGTACATGTTTTATCAATATCGTAATGCCATTCACATGATGGAGCACAGGCTACGGTACGAAAAGTAATGATAACCCGAGGACTGCCCACAGAATATATTTAAATTCAATTCGAAATCTTTTCCAAGAAGCAGGGGCTGAAATAGGATCGAAACAAACAAAAAAGGAAGTAATAAGTGAACAGTGAACACCTTAAGCTTCTAACAAATAAAATGCTCGAATGTTGGAAGGAACCAATAAAAATTCTTCTTGATATAAAAGGTCCTTCACTCGTGCCAAACCCCAAACTCAAATACGAGCTTACATTTTCAAAGACCGGATCGAACCAGAATTTCATTTTAACGTATCATTTCACAGAAAATCAGTTCAGATTACAGGCAGATATTGATAATGAGTGTTCATTGTTCAATGCAGCAAAGCCAAGTTAAAGGCAAAAAATCTAGTTTCAAGCTGTTAGTGTCATGGATAAACACAGTAGTACTGCTGAGACATGGCATTGGCATTCTTGTGAATATTTAATGATGACCATAGCTGCAGACCATGAAAAATTAGTCAAGACATCTATGAATATTTTAATTATAAATAAAGACTCTTGCAAGGACTGAACATTACATGATATTAATATGCCTCAATGAACTCAAGAAAGCACGATGGGTTAATGGGAAATTGGTTCTGCAGCAGAATCAGCAACAGCTAATCAAGAGCACGGCCAGAAGTTACCAACCTGTTTGCAATTTTCAATTGTTGGCCTAGAAAAAAACAGGAGAGTGAGAACTCTTGCCTTAAAGCAGAGTTTTATTTTGCCAAGGTATAAATTTCTTAACCCACATTTCAGGAGGTGAACCATGACCTGCACCTCTCTCTCTCTCAAAAAGACATAGCCCACAATTGGATCAATATCCAAAAGGTCAGACAATCAAACCAGAGGCAGCCTGGAGTAGATACCGGTAAGCATTTTCAACATCATTTTCAAAAGATGGGTTGTACGTAGAGAACAAAATAACACAAATGACTGGGCAGAATGAAGGAACGAACAGAGAAGAAATTCTTGATATCAAGAAACCCACAAAAAAACTCATTCACCAAAGCACAAAGCTTTAGGTCTGACCAGACACGGCCTTGTTGACAAAGTGGCAAGACAGATGAAAAAGATGATGGCTGATTTTAATTACTGTTGTTGACTACAGACCTTCAAAGATAATTATAAACCATTCGCCCAATTTTAAACAGATTTTTCCTGAACGGAAACCTTAGATGCAATCATTGAATTGCAGAAGTTATGTACTCATATTTTATAGCTCACTTACCTTTACTGAGCATATTTCCAATCTGACACGCTCATCATATTTTCATTTAAGACGCCTCAGAGTCATTCGTCGCTCTGTCTCCTCCTCCATCTTCACTACCTTAGTTCATGCTTTCATATGCTCTCGTATTGACTATTGCAATTCTCTTCTCATTGGTCTTCCTAAAGTTCGACTTTCACCGATTCAGTCAGTTCTCAACTCAGCTGCTAGATTGATTGCCCGCCTTCCCAAGTACTCTCACATCTCTACCTTTATGTTTGATGAACTTCATTGGCTTCCTCTACGTGCTCGCACACAGTTCAAGATCCTCACTCTGATCCTAAAGTCTCAACGGGGTCTTGCCCCAAAATATCTGACTAAAACCTTACTTCGTCCTCACTCAGCTTCCTCCCACCGTCCACTTCGCTCATCCAACAGACTTGACCTATTGGTTCCCCGGTCTAGAACTTCTATGGCTCAGTCTCGGTCTTTTGTCTCAATTGGTCCTTCTCTCTGGAATTCTCTTTCTCCTTCTGTTCGCTCAACTCTTCTGTCTGTCAGTCTCTCCTCTGCCCTGTCTCTTCTCAAAACCTGCTTCTTCTCGCGGGGCCTTGCGCACTGGGAGCGCCTCTGAACGGTTTACCCTACTAGAGGCGCTTTATAAATGTTTAAATACAATACAATACAATACAATACAAAGTTAGTCATACTGCACATATATATAACTTAAGTAGGTGCGTACTTGAAAAACTATAGGTATACGTAAACAAGTGCCAAATAATTACTTAGTGCTTTGACATTCAATTCAAATCTATTTCATGCTGACTTTTTAGCTTATAAATTTGCTCTCACCTTTCCTGATGCCCTTGTCTAACAAAACAATTTTTTCCACAGTTAACAGGACATTATTTCTTCCACCATTTCTGTTGCGAAAAACTGATTTGTGCCTGAATTTCAGAGTGCACCTCCCCAGTCAAATATGTCTTAAACTCAACAAACTGCCCGATGTATTTTTTTAGGAGAAACTAACGACTTGCTACTGCTTGCACAAAATCTCATTCAGAAAACATGTTACATGCCAGAAACCAAACAAGTTAGTACAAGTTCTATTTAGCTCTGTTCAATGTTGCATGCAATTGTCGCTGAATCTGAGCATCCAAGAAATACTGAGGGGAAAGAGACGTAAAACAGGCACAACAGATTGCAAACTTGCTTGCACGTTCATGCCAGAGGATGACAAAGAAGTCCAACTAACTTGCTTTCGAGTAGCTGGTCTTGGAGAGGCGCCATAGAAATGTCTGAAATTAATGAATGAATAGCTCAACATACATGTACATGCCTTGTACTTTGGACAGTCCTCTACTCATGGGGATGAACGTTGGGTTCTTGATGACAGGTCAAACATCTACACAGCTCACTTATATACAATGGTAGCTACAAATATCTGCTCCAATCAAAGGCTCATGGGGATGAAAGCTGGTCAAACACCTACACAGTTCACTTATATACAATGGTAGCTACAAAAATCTGCGCCAATCAATGGCTCAGAGCACTCAAAAAATTCCTTCACAAGTAATATAATCTGTAACTATTTCAAAACTGACAAATCATAGTAAATAAAATACCAATCATGGCTAAAAGTGTGACAGGACGGTCATGGACGGCGTCCATGCACTCAATTTCAAATCTGAATGCCGTCCTGCCACTTATTAGCCCAGCACATATTAGAACGCTAACGGACATCCAGGCAATGTTTCTACTACACTTTAAGCACCTCTGATAACAATTCATAGTACTACAGGGATCGAATGTGTGACTTGGCTTTCAACAAATAATATCGTCTCTAACCATTATCGCTGGCACTGATGAGACTCTCGTCGTCGAACTCCTCCAGCTCATCACCGGTGCTCTCCACTTCATCCGTGCTCAGCATGTCATCCTCCGAAATGCTCATGTGACACTCGAGCGCTGGCAGCTGATTCGTCAGACTCTCCCTGCAGAAAGAGAAAGCAAAGCAAACAGACCGTAAGTATTTCATTTGCCTTGCAGCTGGAAGGTTGCACGTTCAAATTCACCTCAGGAACCTTGAGCAAGTCGTTTGCTCACAATTGCTCATGCACTTCAGCGTGAAACTCCGATTCAGTGTCGTCTGCGTTGAAGTCGGAAGCACCTCTGAGTAGCAATCTTGAAACAGCGCTACAACAAGTGCTCATACATACATACATAAAGCAGAGGAAAATGATCTCTCTATTTGATTGCACCTCCTTTGTACTTCATTGGCTGCCTATTTCACAGTGCGCTGAAGCTTAGATTTGATTGAGGGCTTAGCAAAGACCAATGGGGGGAATGCTCCTGTCCAGCTGCTGGTATGTTTTATTGTTTCCCTGTTGCGAGCTTAGCTGGCCATGCAAACGACATGGTCCGAGGAAAACTTGCTTTTCTGTTTGAACACACATTTTTAATACACAACAGTTGCTGCCACTGTTGAGACAATGAATTGCGAATTTCACATCACTTGGTCAGTGACAACTGAGCTACCGACTAAGGCAATTGAAAAATTAAGATAAGACTAACAACTAAAAACAATATTAAAGACATTTTACAAGGTGACTTTTAAACAAGCCGTAAAATCAACTAAAAAATCGCCGCCTAAAATTTCTTCAGCAAAATTCTACATTCAGAAGAAAAGAAAAGCAAAACAAAAGAAGTAATAGGCCTATTATCAATCAGTAATTATTGATACAATAACTTACTTTTTATCCTGAAGACATTGAATTGCTGCGGATAGAATCTGAATGTCGTGATCGTCCTCTGGCGTTCCCGGCTGCACTAAATTCTCTTCACTCCCATTTACCACCAGTGACAGCTGCAGAATAATATGTCTATGTATCAGCAATTTTAAAGAAATGAGCACATCTTTCATTAAAGCAAAATAGAACCAGATAGCAATATATTTAAATAGCAATACTCATGCTTGAAGAACAACTAAATCCTGAAGATGCAGCAGTTTGTTCCTATGGCCACAGAACAAAGTCGTATAAATTTGGAAAGCGAGTTGGTAAATAGTGTTCCAACTTGGTGAAACACTTACTACATTAGACCAATTTGTGATGCATCACACAAATAAATATACTTACTAGCCAACAGGCAACCCCTGCACCTCAAACAAAGCCAGTGTAAAGACCAATGATGATCAGTACCTCATGCAACTGCCTCATATTTCCAACAAAGGCAAAGACGAACAATGCTCTCTACCTGGTTGCCATGACGTTTACTGGCCCGTAGCGTTGCTAGCTTCTCATTTGCGTCAACAGCAGCCGTGTCCAAAGTTCTGATATCGGCCAATGTATATCGAATCTTCTTCAGCTGCGATTCGATGATACCCTGAATGCACCTATGAAACAATTGTAAACATCGTACATTAAAGAATTGTACCAGGCAAGCAGGTCTATTTAGCAGCATGACCTAAAAGCTGTGACCGGACGATTGTAAGTCAGAGCCCAACAAGTGGACTCAATCCATGCAGAGTGCCTGGACAACTGCTTGCAAACACACTTGCTTCATCACATTTAGAAAAACATATTAATAATTATGACTTGGCATAAAAGAGTTACGGTTGCTAGTTTTTAAATGGCAATGGTAATTACAGATTTATATAGGTCCACTTCAAGAGAAAGACTCAACATAGCAGCTCCCGAACCTACACAATAAACCCCAAGTGAACAGAATGGTCTTCAAGCATACACGAAAAAGAGGCAGAGCTCTGCAATATCGAGAAATTAGTTGAAGGAAGATCTAAATGCAGTTTACAGATCTCTACAGATTTAATTATATAGACACTTTCCTTTCTAAAGAGGACTTTGGCTTAAATGACGATTTCTAAGTCAAAAAAATTAGCTCATCACAACAATTGCTGTCTTACTAAATACATACTATTGAATATTTTCTTCAAAGGATTTCCGTTTTTAAAATAAAACCATTAGAATGATCACATCAAGTCAACATACACATCAAGGAAAGTCACAGAGATATGTCATTAAGGCTAAGCAGATACTTACATGGTCTGCTTTGGAACGTGAGTAAGGCTGTCTTGAGTTGGGAGCTCGTTGAGCGTACGAAGAATGCTGGGTGCAAAGATTATTGCGAGGGCGTTGGTAGACATGCAGTTCAATTCTTCCTGCTGTGCAACCCTGAACAGAACATCAAAGCCTGCTAGACACACTGCACTGCATCATGCCAGACAATTGTGCAATTCAATCACAATACAATCTATTGACCCATACTGCAATTGTCCTTGCCCTTTGTCAGACGGAGCCCAATCTGTTTAACATTCATCCAGTCATCCAGGATGAAACAACACAACAAATCTTAATCCTACGCCTGTCACATAAATCAAGTATCTGCCCAAACAATTGAATGATTGATTTGATCAGCGCATTGCTTGTCAATCTGTTCAAACCGTCCAGACTCATTTCATTAAGTGATTCAATCAACAAAATATATATATATACACAGCCTCCTTGAAACATTCACGAGAGATCCTGACTAGCCTACCTCTGTGGCAAGCTTACAAACTGAAAACAATGATGACAGCAGAATGACATTGTTTTAATAGTACCAAACACAATTGTTTTAGTACCGGTGATATCAAAAACCAAAGGACATCAATTGCAAAACGACAATAATAAAAATATATGATCAGCCAATGTTATACTTTAATGACATCATATAATAATTTGTCATTTCAATTGTAAGAGATGTTCAGCGTAAAAATTATAGAAAAGTTGCACACTAGCTTCTCTTCTAATCAACTAGATTTCAAGTCTGCTTTGCTTGTAAGATTCGATATGACCCTAAGGTGTAATCAAGCCATAATAAAGATGTACTATTAGATTACGACAGCCACATCAAACCTGACCATCATCATCATCACCATCACCACCACCACCACCAACTTTCCTATGACTGCCATTTGATATGGAGAAGACCCGGGCCTGCGTGTGTCTCTAAGCTGCATTCACACTACAGAAGCCATTGTTAGAAAGAAGATTTATTTTGTCTTACTTTGCTAAATGGAAGATGAGTCGTTCCAGAAGATAGTGATTGGCTGGAGGCAATTTCTCAACGATATTGTACAATGACTGCATCCTCTCCTTATCATCTTTAATTTCTAAAATGAAGAAGAACAAGACCTCTGTCACAATTTTTAAAAAGCCACATCTTCAGCATATAACCAAAATGGGAACAAAACATATTAAAGAGATGGCAGTCCAAACGACACATAAGCCGAGAAATTATGAAAGCTGGAAGAACAGATAAAGCTCTAACATCGGAGTTTTTCACAAACCGGTTATTGATCGCAGAAATTCGATTTGAAACCGGTTATCATGTTTCTTATTTGGCCCTGTAGAAAAAATCCGCTAAGTTCCAGCTGGAAGCACAGACAAAGATTGCGGCAGCTCAGATTCTACGATGTTTTCGACATAAAAACATTTAAGAGGTACCATTTATTTCTTGCAATTAGTTTGCTCACATGGCAATCCCTAAGTTTATAGTCTAGTCAGTACAAATGCATGCAACATGGGTCCCTTATAATTTTCCAAAATGATTCTTTCAATGAATTTGATTATCGGTTTGTAAACAGCAAAACGGATTATCGTATTCAGAACCGATAACCAGATCTCCGGTTATCTTATAACATCCCTAATCCAAACAAAAATGAGTTGACAAATTAATAAAACAAAAGGGAGAGATAAAGATTAGACTCACCTGCACAACGAATAAAGTCTCCATAGAGGTCAAAGGTCATGAGGGGTTCGGGCATTTCCCGAAAGAACGCCTTAAGGACCGACGTCAAGACGTGAATGTGGTGATCGGTGAAGTCTATGACAGATTCATCTGATAAAATAAAAACAGTTTCAAATCTGATATCACAAAGAAACCATTTATACCAAAAGAATAAACAATTAAATAGTTAAAAGCTCTGATCAATTATTCTAACAAATTTATTTAAAGTAAAAATAAATACAAACATTTCATAACAGCAGAAAAAATAAATAATTCTAAAAATATGTGCACAGAATTTCACTACTAGTGGACAAACCTAAAGTACTACTACGCACATTCCTTGTTCAGTTATCGTACATACGTTCGACACTACTCAAGTGCACAGCCTCGGAATTCCTCTAACCTATGCACTTAACCGACTTATGCACGTAACAGAAGCTCTCATGTACTGTTTCAATTGTGTTAAGAAAGTACAACAGGCACTGCAAAGGTGATAGACAGTTTAGACACAAAACAAGATGATTATGATACAGCTTGCACAATCTGGAATGTCAACCGCTAACAATATTTACGTCACCTGCTGATACAGACCACAGTGCAGCTAAGACTGGATAGCCAGCCATTTGTTGTTTATGGGCAAACTGCAATAGGCACACAAGCACTTCACAAGGCAGTGCCTAGGGAAGCCAAAAATAGTGTCATTACGTCATTAAGAACAACAACAATTGACCTGTGGAAGTATGTGAAGAATGTATGTGGCACCACTGTCATAACCAAACCATTCGGCAGCAATGCATTCCTTACAAAAAGCACAACATATTATAAAAAGCACAACATACCGCTGTTGATGTCTTTGATGAGTTGTTTGATCAGAACCGCATTTCCCGGTTTGCGGTACAATCCGACAACGTACAGACCGTTCATCTCGATCACGCCTAATAGCCGTTCGATCACGGCCGGAATCTGACAGCCGTCTTTTAAGAGCACACTCAACGGAGCGCCAATCACAGTGCAACCGACCTTTAACCATCAAAAGACACACAGCCACATGCGTTTATACAGGCAAAAACACAATTGCAAACAAAATGAAAAAACAGTCAATTTTTAACAGTAGGCCCACCAGCGTTAGATTTAATCGGCCCTGCACTGATATATCTATTTGCTACAATACTACGTCTGCCAAAATTTATTTATCCATTACAGGTGGCCCACTTGCGGAACCCAGGCTCCTTAGGGCCATTGTCCTTTAGATTCTTGGTAGTTAGTCTGTTTTCTACTGTACTTGCTTTTTTCAATGTCATTACTGTTACTTGGGTTTCAAAAAAATTCATGGTTATATGACTGTAGAAGTCATATAAGCTGTAGTAGCCATATATGGCTGCATATGATATTACTTATTGGTCTTAAAGGTCACAAACATGCAAATACCGGTCTGCTACTTGCATGTTTATTTGCTTAAATTGTTCACAATAAAACATGGAAGAATTCACTCAAATTAAAGTTTTCCATAATTTTACGAACAGATATGAATGATTAATGATTTTATCCATTGCTTGTCATTCGTTCCTGCTGTCACTGTTAGTTAGGCCTACTGTAAGTCTACTAGTGAGGGCTACAGAGGCGATCAGGTGCATCCGATACGACAATGGTAACTTTTCTTAGAAACAAATAATCCCTTGCAATGCATCCTTAGGTAGTTCATACTCGCTAATAAACATGTTATAAATGTGCATGGTGGATCTGTGACAGAGGGGCCTTGGAAGGTTACCATAGCACCCCGGCCCACACTAATCTCAAGGGGGCCCTGGTTAATACGAAAAACTTGAAGATAGTGTGTGTGTGTGTGTGTGTGTGTGTGTGTGTGTGTGTGTGCATTCATGCATGCGCGTGGACCACTCCCTGATAGAAATTGTCAACAACGGCTCTCTCCCTATCTTACCCTTGCAGCTATTGCAGCCTGTGTTGCACTTCCCGAACACGGTACATGTGACTTCTCGTAGCATTTCTTGTGAACTGTCAGCTTACAAACTGAAAATAATGGTGACAGCAGTATGATTGTTTTAGTAATACCAAAAACAATTGTTTCAGTATTTACCAAAAACAAAAGGACATCAATAGCAGAACAACAATAACTATGTATGATCAGACAATGCTATACTTAACAACATCATGTACTATTATTTATCGTTTGAACTGTAAGAGAAAGATTAGTACAGGGAAAAACTTACGTCAAGTCTCTTGGAAGAAGTCATCCGACACCAGCAGGTTCAAATTCAGTTAAATGAATAGAAATTATAACTTTATTTCAGCACTGTTGCTCAAACTCAATCCTTTACCATCATTGGGCCTCCTTATGGAATTCTCTTCCCTCCACTCCGTGTGGACTCATCTTTCTGTACATCTCTCATTCCTCCTGACACCTATTTTTTCTCTTGGGGGGTTCTTGCACTGGAAGCACTTATTGAATGGCCATGGCTGTCAGCGGCGCTATGGAAAATACTAATTACATTACATAAGTTACGGAATTGCACAAATCTTTTGTAAACAGTCGAATCAGATGATCCAGCAACTTGCGAATGAACCGAAGGAAGAAGATACCTTTGCAGACGTAACCCTTTTCCAGCACCCAAATGATGGATGAACACATTTCACAGAACGTTGGAATTGTGAACTGGATCTGGAGAAAACAATGACCATGGAATTCCTGACAAACAAACAAACAAACAAGACCGTTGTTAAACCAGGAAGCACTCATCATACAGATGCAGTAGCATCATTATCTTCACTTATATCGTATTTACTGAACACCACATCTAATGGGACAGCATAGACAGATGGCACTTCGCAGAATAAAGGTAATTCTGGTAATGGTAACTGCAAATCTATATGGCGCTACACTTCAAGTGCGAGTCCCCTGTGCAACCAATTGTAAACTATCAGCATCATTATTTAAGCACTGTTTTTTTTATTTTGTTAACTCTGTTTCTATGATGTTTCATTTCATCGATTTTGTTGCTTTGATTTTTGGTTGCCAAATAAATTGATTTGATTTTGATTTGATTTGAAACTCGTCAATGGCTTCTCCACATCTGGATCGCTATCACATGTTACACAGTACATGAATCATGACTTATTCTTACAGCTTCATCGAATTCAAATGTAGATCATACATATTCACATCAAACTGTATGTATGCGACTGTATGCACATCATAAATTCAACTGTGATAATTGTAACAATAACAATACAATAAGAGTGACTGTTTTCAGGCGCTTACTAGAACGTTTTCCTTCTTTTTCTTGCGTTTGACGGATTCCTTTTTCATTTTAACGTCCGGCAACTCCTTGTTGTCTCGTTTTTTGATGAATTCATCGACGAATCCACGAAATGCGTTTATGACGAGCGTCTCCGGAAAAGGTTCTTCAGATTTAACCGTCCGCGCCTTCGCCAGAAGCACCTTCTCAAAGCTCAACATCAGGTCCTTGTACTTGTACGTTACGTTGTTCTGTTAACACATTGACCGCCACAGCTATTATTACCGCCACAACAAGTCACAGGTGCAAAATTGTCAACATATGAAATTCATGAAAACAATCAAATTTCACTTTGTTTCACCCCGCCCCGCACCACTCTACCCAGCCCCAAACCCCACCCAGCCCCACCCCTCTAGAGTAAATCTAGGTTTCTTGTCATACTCCACCATCCCATCTTCACCCCACCCCATAACCCCAACCCCATCATGCTCCACCCCAAAAATTGCCAACATATGAAGTTCATGGAAAAAATAATGTTTCACTTTGTTTTCACCCTTCCCAACTGCACCCCATCTCAACCCTATCCCACCAAACCACACCCCATCTGCACCCCAAAAATACACAACAAAGCTACCAGTAAATTGATCAACTCTAGTCTCCAAACATATTCAATTCATCTGGAATGCATAAAAACTTTCCACCAACCTGTAACGTCGTTGACAACTGCGTTATTAAATTGGAATGAAATTCGTTTAAAGCTTCCTTGAAGATGACGTCGTAAGAAGATTCCTTTCCACCGGGATAACTCTTGTTGAAAAAAGCCGTCTGCAGGAACCAAAAAAACAGAGAAAATAAACGACATCAACTAAGTCTGAATGCCCTATCCAAATTAAAACTGCAATTTGTACTCTGAGAATGGATGGAAAGAAGAGAAATGACGTTGATGTGATAGATGTATGAGAGAGGTGAGCAAGCAGAAATGAGGACAATCTAATGTACAATCTGATCTATCAACATCTCTAGAACCATTGCAATATAGCTGAAAATCAATCTATTCCATTCCACAATTGCTTCTTCATGTTTGTCTGGCTTCCTTGTGCACTTCACATAGAAAACCTAACTTAGCTCCAAACAATAGGCGAAGACTGTCTACGTAGGCGAATGGCTGGGGAGTGCAAGTGTTGATCATTTTGCGGTGGCCAAAGCATTTCCTCATGTTAAGTTTTTCATTCTGTTCGGGATTTCGTGATACGTTGGATGAGGACTTAGTTTCTCAACGCACATCAATCGGCTGACTCATCGAGCTGCTACTACCAAACTCATCAGCTACGGGTTATTTCTCACTCCCTATCCCAAGATGCATTGCATTTCACGCAGGACAACGCATCGGACATAAAGTGCAACATACGAAACGCCGAGGCATTCGTACCTTTGTCGTGAAGAACTGCTCCAGCTGTTTCAGCTCTTGGACGTTCCGCACGACCAGATCCAACGGATACTTCCACTGCGCAGTTCCAGATACGCTCCACGACGACACCGTCGTAGTAGACACCGGTGGCACCACGGTCACGGATGACTGGGGAGGGGTGGAAACAGGTGGTGGCGGCAGCTGTGGAAGCGAGTGCTTTGGCTTCGGTCTCATGAAAGCAGGTTTGTGTCTGCGGCTGTTGTTGTCGTATCCCTCACTAGCAAGACTGACATCCTCTTCTGTTTAAGAACAACGCAAACAACAACAGCATTGCAAGTAAGTAAGTATTTTCTTTATTACTCCACTTGCAAACGCACAATGGGGCATGAACATCGTTATAATAGATCGAAGTAACAATAGGTAATAAAAACATAAAAAAATTAAAATCACGAGTTAAGCATAATATAATTACTAAAATATTAGCGTCAAACAATCATACAAGTCATCTATTTAACATTCTGGTGATAAATCCATTTCCAACCAATGAATCACATCGTGTAACATGGTACCCGTGACTGGCAGAGAGCAGATGCTTCCAAGCATTTCTCTGGTATGTATGCATATTCAACTAATGACCTGGATGCCTTTAACACACATCATGAAAACACTTATCGGATACTAGCAAATGCAAAGTTCCTCATTACAATGAGTAAAAGCAAAGTAAAGTAAGTGAGGTGCTCATCTCCTTTTCTTGGCCCTTGAGTCGGCAATGGATGAATCCCAAGGTACTGTGGGGCGCGGTAACAAGTGCACATACAAACAAATACTGGACACAGGGCCAGTGTATCGCAGGACTTGACATTTACTTCCCAGCTGACGCCGGTACCAAATCATACTGCTTGGCGACACTCATTACATACCCTACATTCAGTCAATCTAATGTAAGCAACTCTAGCCCAATCTGGTCAATGACTTCTGCAACACATGATACAAGAACGCGAGAGAAAATGAACAAGACTCACTTCCAACTACTGTTGTTGTTTTCTTTGGCTTCTTGACCCTGCGGAAAGGACTGCGCATTGACCCGTGACCATTTACGTCCTCAAACACCGGAAGAGCCCTATGGAACTGTGGCAGCACCAGCTTCTTATCGTGGTCATCGTCATCAAGGTTCAATGTCTTGATCTCAACAGAACCCTAGAAACATTTCCAATTCCACAAAATTTAAACACCACATGGTTTACGTCAGAGCAAAATGTGGAACGTGTCTGCCTTTTAAAGCTTTTATCTGGGTTTCACAACTACACACCTTTGATCAGCCTCTGATCATTGCAACAAAATTCTGTCATCTGTTGTCATCAGCATATACAAAAACAATTGGGATGTACAGCAGAAACCATTACCAAAGCAAAGGACTTCTCAATATCTGAGTAATCAATCAATCAATCAATCAATCAATCAATCAGAATTTATATAGCACCCCTTGAAGATATATCTGCTCAGAGGCACTCCCGGCCAAGACGGTAATGACAGTAATGGTAACTTATCAAGCACATCTCATAAGCTTTGCTGCAACCGATTTAAGATCAATCAACATACTAAAATGCTTAGAAAAAAAGAAGTCTGGCCTTTGTTTATGACAGCAACATTTATGTCCTAGAGCGGATAAGGAAATTTCTACAAGTCATTTAATTATAAGAACAATTTCATCAAGAGACGAAAACGAACTGGCATATACCTCTTCCGCTATCGTGTCTGTCATGGATTCCATTCGAGCCAAAGGTGCTCGCACCAACCTCTTCTCGAGAAGAGCAGAACTAACGCTCACATGGTAACTGCTGCTAAGTATCTCCTCGGAGGATGCCTTCATTATAACTGGCTTCACCTCAATCTGCCAAAGCAACAATTTCAAGATGCATAGATACAAAGTCAGAATATCTAACAAGAATACGATACAGTGAATAGACGCAGAATGGTGTTTGTCTTAAATTCTGGTAGACAATTCGACGATTCAACTTGCTAACACCTGTCACCAAGGTTTCCATTTTTCATAGCGTCTTCGTGACCTCTGTGGTCAAGTGTATTCTTCATAATCAAAGAATTGAAACATCCTACATCCTTTAACCCTTAATGACAAGCTGCATTGTTTCCCATGAATAGCAAGTACGGGAAAATGGTTGCTAAAGGGTTAAACTGCAGGTTGTCTCTGACCAATGTTATAAAATGCCTTAAAATAAAATTTCATTTCATCTCACACACTTTGAGTCAGACTCTGAAAGCAGAAGTAAATATACAAGCACAACAGTAGACTCGTATCCGTCATTAAGACACGTGTAAAATGCCTGTAAAAGCAACTGTCCACTGTCACTTACCTCCAAGTCCTTTGGACCAGGCTGTGTTCGCATGTTTGGAAGAAAGGCTGACTGTGATCTGAAAAATAATATGCCAATACAATATACCACATCTATGTATATACCAATGTGGAAACATAGCAGTGACTCAGCCATGCATGGTCAACTGATCACATACCCATACTTTTCTTCGGCATAGAACTATTTAGAAAAAACAGCATATGGGGCCAATAGCAGAGAAAAATGCACAGACCTGAAGTAATCTTCTTTGCTCGTGGTTGGGCTGGGAGCGCCTCTGAGTAGTTTCTTGAAGGAGCGCTATATGAATGCTCTGAATGAATTAATCAAAGCATTTCTTAACATGCTAGATGTTGGCTCATAGTCAAAATAAATCGATCAAAGTTTTGCAGAACAGTCTCATAAATATGACTTTGTCTGCAACCTACTTTTCTATTGTCCGTTTTGCCAACGGAGAATTGTCTCGTTTCAGCCTCAGTGGAACCAAATCCTTTCCACCGGCAACAACCGACGACGGAAACCTCTTCAAAACGTCCAGAAAGAGCGCTCCGGAAAATTCCGTTGGAGAAGACGGAGCCGACCTTGATGGACCCTTTTCGACGATTATCTCTTCCGCTGGAGAGTAAACGTCGTCACGTAAAGACTGATCATTGGTTCGAGGAGAAAACTTTGGCAGAGATTCGTCGAGGGGATGACGAGGAGTGGAATTTATGTCGGATGACTGCAACTCGGGCGTTGTATCATCCAGTGAGAACGTTGTATCATCCAGTGAGAAGAGCACTTGGTCAGTGATCGAGTAGGATGAGCTCAGTTTAACGTCCAATTCCTTTGCGTAGACATCGGAACTAAAAGGTGAAAGAAACAACTTAATTATATGATTTTGCTATTATGGTTACTACTATTACAATAATTAGCAGTGCCAATAAGCCCCAACAACGAACTTCTCCTTAGAGTTTTCCGACCAAGCGAAGTGCTTAACCTTGCATCATCCAGTCATGGAAGCATCTGAGACTCGGGTCTCCTTTTTTCTTGCTCCCATTTTACCATTTTCTCTTTCTTGCCCTTCAGTAACAGTTCTCATATTATGTGACCAATCCACTCTGTCACATTTCTGCTATAGAACATAGGTCTCTCTTCACCCATAATGCACACTACTTCTTAGTTTTATGTTCTACCAACTAGCTTAAAAATTTCATGTGGCATCAAATCTGCATCTCAAAAACTGCTGACCTTCTGATGTTTATGTTTCTCCCGCGTTCTAAGATTCTACTAATACTTTACTGGGTAACAAACACCAGGAGAAGGAAACAGTAAGCTTCATGAACAATACTAGTACACAAAACTAATAATAGTAACAAAACATATATAAAACATTTATCTAGCAACTGTGCAAGTGCTCTCAGAGGTGCCACCAAATGTTCTGTGCAATCTTAACGCATGCTTAAGTCATCTCAAGTTTATTTTCTGCATATGATTCAGGTTAATAATACACATAATCAGGCACTTTTGAAAATAAAAACCATAACAGGTTTCATTTGCAAATAAAAGCCAGTCATTGGAAAAATATTTTTTTAGCCAACATGAAATCAGACGTAATTCACAAATCATTTTCGATTCATCGTAAGTCACACGTTTCTAGGTCTGACATCTAGCACTCTGAAGAGCAGGGCATTTTTTAACGTGCAGTTCTACACAAAATGTGCAGTTGTAAATGGATTTGTGCAGTTGTAGAAGCACTTCTGTGCAGTTAAAACTAGTGAAAAAGGTCATTGTCCTTCAATTTAAAGTAATTTGCCATGGAGGATGGGAAGAGAAAGAAGAGGTTGTGCAGTTATAAAAATTCCTTAAAAACAGCCCTGCTGAAGAGATTCTAAATGTGTCCATATAAATTTCCAGATACACATGGCTGCACTCACATACCTTGTACTCGTCACACACTGCGTTGAATGCAGCGGACACGCATCACGACCTTCGCTGTCGCTCGCAGACACAGAATCCAACCACGTGCGGTCATCCTCCGGCGACATCGCTTCTTTCAAGTCGACTGGACGTTTATCCGTCACAAAATAATAATCGTCTGGATCGCGTTTCATCGCAGAAGCACAGCCGCCATCAACAAAATCGCTCACCTGCGAAATCTGGCAACTGTACGTCGTAATGAACTTTGAACTGTCGGCCACAGCATCAACGGTACGATTCACAACCGGTGTCGCAGTCACAACAGTATCTGAAACGACAGTTTTGGAATCGTGCTCGATATCTTGCACGTTATTATTTGCCTGCCGCATGAAATTATCGGAACCTGGTTTATCGGCGACTCGAGAAAGGTTTTCGTCCTGTACTGAACGGGGCGCATCTGCAGTGTTTCTTGCCGTTTTGTCTGAATTTCCTATAAATCGTACTTTCAGAGCAGGATCCACGCTCGACAGAACAATGTTCGTGACGCCACTGTCGGCAACAGTCAGAGAAATATCGATTCCGCTTTTCTGCGCAGTTTCTAAAAGTATGCCGTCTTTGATATCAGTGATTGTGCTTAAGCAATCAACAGCTTTGTCCGAGCTGGCGTCGGTTTTGATTGCAGCATTCGCAATCAATTCGTCGGTTTGTTGAGCTGCAGACGTTGCTTCAATGATTGACTTTAGCTTTTCTTTGGCTTGCTTCTCTTTGATTACTCTGCATGAAACAGACGACAAAAACAGACATGATATACGTCAAACACTGGAAAACAAAATACCACAAGTAGCTGATTCATACGTATGTATGAGCATCTGCCATAGCGCCCTTCATGATCTATGTTCGGAGGCGCTCCCGACTACAGCGTGGACACTGAATCGGAAATAGTCGGTTGCATGTTCCTAACCGTGCTACATCAAAGCTCATTGATAAAGAAACGTGCTAATGACGTCTGAAGCGTACACTGACCAGGAGGAGAAAGACAAAGAAAACTTCACGAGTGAATGACAACATAGCAGTCGCTAATAATCATAGAAAGGATATTAAATTTTAAAACACTCTGGTACGAAGACCGCACAGACGTGGGATCGTTTCCCGCTACACTCCCAAACGTCAACTCAACCTTCCATTCAGCAGATGCTGTTGACTAAATGATCAGTAGGACGTGACGACGCCTTGCAGGGTTGCCAAACAACTAAATTCAACTCCCGTAATAACGTGACATCATCCGTTCATATTATGAACTACAATCATTATTATTAAATAAATTAAAATTATTAAATAAATTTGTAACGCGCGCAAGGTCACACCGAAATGTGAATCTGAGGCGCGGAGTGTGGTAATAGTGGTATGTCAGTTTCAAATTAAACAAAGATATTATTATTGTTGTTGTTATTATTATTATTATTGTTATTATCATTATCAACCTCTGTCTTGCTATAAATCCTCGCACTACTCTCTGCATTGTAGCGACAGACTGCTTCTTCCTTGCGAACGATTGTCTCTCTTGGAAACCTCGGCAGATCCTCTGAATGAAGATGCACGACGCACACAACTTGCGCAGCTCGGAGGCCTTTTTTCTTGCCAGGAAACCACGGCCAACCGCCTAGAAACCAGAAATGCAAGTCAATGTAATGTAATCCTAGACACTTTGATTAAGTGCTCATTCAGTAACTTACAAAAGCACAGCCTATACTAGTCTATATTTTCCCCTCACATTTGATATGGCGCCCCTTGCAGTGCCCTCTCTACTCAGAGGTGCTCAGGCTACAGCGCGAACACTGCATCGGAGTTTCAAGCTGAAACACTCAAGCAATTGAGAGCGAAGGACTTGCTGAAGGTCCCTATGAGGCAGCTTCAGATGGATTCGAACCTGGAACCCTTCGGTTCCAAGGCATCAAACCTACCACTACAACACTGCACCCCACAATGGTGTTAATGTTAGTTTTAAAAGAACAAAACATTGTCACGTTAACAAGATTAGGCTGGAGTAAATTTCCGTGCCTACTTATCTGATGATGTCTAAAAATGAATCTTTGGAAAAGCTGTTATAATGCAGCAAGCATAAATAACTATCAGTAGTGACCTAACCTGCTGGCATTGGTTTCTCCTTATTGCACACTACAGCAACGCTATTTTCTCACCTGTGCCATTATAGTTGACGACCTAATCTGCAGGTATCTTTGTCTCTGTAGCCGTCCTCTGATCCAGTGCTGGATTCTCTTGATGCGGAGGAGCAGCGCCTGATGCAGGGCATCCTCCAACAGCAGTTTCTCCGTCTCTCGCAAAAACACCTATCGAGAAACACAAACATGCTCCAGTGCACAACGTTAAACATTCGCATAATTCCACCCAGCAACAGAAAGTCGTCAACAGTGAAATCAATTGAGTGCCAAAATTTTCATTCATTAGAAATTTTAACAATTTAAAATAGATAAACTATTTTAACTTTAACAAAGGAATATTTTAATTTTAAAGATATTGACATAATGACGATTGCATGGTGTGTCGCCAAATTTGGTTGGAAGCTTAGGTGTGTCACGCGCAGAAAAAGGTTGAGAACCTCTGATGTAAGTGATAGCTCACAACACAAAAAAAATGAAAGTAAGAATGAGATATACACCTTGGTTGCTCCGATCTGATAATTCTCCTGATTCAAGTCAAGTACGTGAAGAAAGTTCACAATATCGTTTCGAGAACTTGTTCTACCGTTCGGTAACAGCAAATGGTACTGGTAGATGAAATCCTGCATCATGAAAAACTCAAATCATTAACAGCAAATCAAATCGCTAATGTTCTAAAATTAGGATTACACTACACTGACTGTCTCCTAATTTCCTAACGTTTACAATAGCTTCAGGAATCGAATATAGGTATAACCACTGTCTTAACACAAATCTCGACTTTACCAGTTAAATGACCCTGACCAATTGTTCTGCAAACAAGAGGCGGCGCAATATAAATTGACAAATAATTTTTTTTTAAATCGATGGTTACTTCAAACTAAAACTGCAATGGATGATCCAAATCTCACAAACAGATCCTACATCATTGCCAAGTAGAGGAAGCTTGAAATAAAGAAATGATGATAAAATCTCTGGTGAAAAACCAACCACACAATAGGGAAAGGGATGCACAGCTTTGTGATTGTGCATATGTGGTGATGGCTGAAGACGTGAGACTGACCTCAAATGAAAGACGATAGTTGTAGCCAGACTGCCGGATCTTAACTGTCGCTAGCATCCCAGTGTATCGCAGCTGCCTCTGAACCAACTCCTCGTCAAACACACATGGCGCCTAAACCAATAACCGTTTACAGAAGCACTTCACTCTTCGAGCATAACAGAAAAGTTTCAGCAAGACATGACAAAAAACATATTTAACAACAGTTTTTAGCTATAAACCAGGCATTGTTCACTTTTATACCAACTAAAAAATTGCCATTATACATACGCTGATGCATACTGACAGCCATGAAATGAACTTTCTTAAATTTTTTTTATCTCTCACCCACTACCCACTTCGATCTAGCCCCACACACCCAAGATACAATGCACAGGAAATCAGAAAATCGAAAAAGATATGCTCCTGCATTCATGAACAACATCTTACAATGTCATAAAAATGTCTAATATCATAACATCGTGACCCATCGCCAACCAATCTATTTCAAAGTGAGTTTTCTATGTCTTGCTCTCCAACTACAATTTCATCTACTCACTGTGAAGATCCAGAAGCTCAAATGATGACTTTCACTGCTCTAGAACATCCGTCCATTAGCCCTTTACCCGTTCATTTTTAAATTTTAAGGTCATTTTCAGCAGATATTCTTGGGACAAACGCGTAAAAGATTAATAACAGCCGGAACATTGCATCTGGATTTGAGAGATGCCTGAGAAAGGAGCTATATAATTGCCTAGCTTCGTACAGAAGCAACGTATATGTATAGCAAGTCAAAGTATATAGGTCAGTGCACACAGTCAGTGAGACAACACAGAGACATTGCATGTTTCAGTGTCATTTGGATGCATTAGATTAATTTATTTTTTCCACCCATTAACAACCGAGGAGGCAAGACCATTTTTCCAAATCACAATTTCAAAAATTTCTACTCTCAGACACAGATTATCGGAATGACTGGTTTCTGACCTTTTCCGCATTTGACTTGATGCATCGAATGAAGAAAGGATTCGCCTGGTTGAGCGTCTCCATCAGGCGCTGTAGGGAATTCTGAAACATACCAGCAAACAATTACGCCAAAGAAATACTCCTTAGACACTCATTCAAATTTTATCGTACTGGCAAATTCAGAATATCACATCTCGGCACCAGTAAATCCTTTATTACTATGGTCTAATAATTATCAGATATTCTATTTAGAACAAAAGATTTCCCTCAGTAGCCAGGCTTATGGTTAAGGTGGTCAAAGATGAAAGAATTAAATCACACATACACCAATAAATTCATAGAGCGGCCTCATGGGAGAAATTTGACTTAAACAACTTTTAAACAACATTTCTGACAGTAGTGGCAGTCACTAGCTGAAAGTCAGAATTGAATTCATGAAGTAAAGTGGCACTGAAAGCAGATTTTGCAGATTAACTGCCGAATAGTAACACCATGTGAACCACAAAGAAGCCGAGAACTATGAACAACGAAAACTGTAAAAGTTTATGTAACACTTTTTAGATATCTACCAAAACATTATCAGAAACCAATGATGATGTTGCTGCTGATGATAAAAAAATGCACTTTTCATAATAACAAACCAATAACAAGGGCTTAGGTAGAGTACAAATTCATCAAAAGCTTTTAAAAATCATAAACCGATGCGATGACAACAATGATGATGATGATGACAAAGTGCTGCTTTCATAATATACCAGAAAGTGTTGCTTTCATAATTGAATGAAATGAATAATGACGGCTTATTTGCATTTACATGTATACAACTTCTGTCTTACATGGAACTGCGCGCTGATGCTTCGTGGTTTGCTCTTGCTCTTGCTTGTCCTCATGCCCAGCTGAATCTTTCCCGGTCCCGAGTTTTTGTTAGTTTCCAAGTCGCGCAGATGCTACAAGAATACAACTACTCAATATCACAGCTGCCCAGCCATTGCACAGACAGGTTTCAGATAGTCATCCTCAGACCATCTGACAGTCAGTCAGTTAGACTTGTAGGCCAGATAGCAAATCGACCAGAGAGTCAGGCTTGAGCAGAGCTAGTGAATCAGTACACTAATTACTATATATAATGAGATTAATGATATGAAGAAAGAGTTCACATGATGGTAGCATTGACATGACTGTACATTACAACAATGCCGTAATTATTATTATTATAATAATAACTGTTATGCATTTATTAATGACCATGTGTCCCTTGATGGTGTCAATCAATCATGAGTGAAGGATTGATCAATGTCCTTGAACAGCAACCGTCTTAGGGGAGACTCAAACCCATACTTTCCATGCTACTGAAGCACCTCTGAGGAGTTTCCATTGAAGTGGTGCTATATAAATTTCTGATTATGATTACGGTCAAAAGGCAAGCACTCAACTAATCGACTACTGTGTAGACCTACAACAATCATAACAGCAGTAATGATGATGAACCCAATTTCGCTGCGTTGGTCAAAACAGTTTATCATCAATATAAAAAAAATCTCTTACGCGAACGGCCAGGAACCGAGGTCTGTACACTTTGTTCTTCCTACAAAAGTTCACACATCAAACACAAACATGTTAGACTGTTGTAACGATGTTCAAAAAGAATCATCATGCATGCGACAAAGTAAACAACTAAACATCAAGAAAGATAAACGACCAATTACATGTAATAATGCTGGAAGTAACAGTTTAATAGGCGCTTGTTCGCTGGCGCTGTTGATCTGAAACGCTCGTCTGCACTCCGTTCGTGCCATTAGTGCTGCATGTGATTACATGGTTTTTCTCTCGATTCATAAAGGTGCACCTTTTCAGCTGTTTGATGGCCAAGTGCTGAGCTTCTCTAAAGGGCTCTCAAGTGGAGATCCATAAATGTCCTGCCACATTAAAATACATTACATTGCAAAACACTGCAACCATGAGAGTAGACAAAACCATGAAGTGGTGCTACGTTCATATGATCCGTTTTGTGCACTGTATCAAACGACATGTCGGACAATGACTTAGCATTAATGAGCCCATAATGCACTCTGTCATCATCCACAGTCTAGTGTCATATCTTTATACACATATACACAGGGTCCAAAGTGTGGCTGGACAGTCCATGCACTTTTTCAAATCTGACTGCCTTCCTGCCACTTATTTCACCAGCATACACTAGAAAATTAAGGAGCGTCCAGGCACTTCTTTCTTACGCTTTAAGCGCCGCATATACAAAAGGCATCACTGCATGGTCTAAACGTTCAGCTATCTTGTTCACTTGTGCTTTCCACTTATAAGTCATACCACAGGGTCAAAATCACAACTGACTTTTTGTGGCCTGCTTTTTATCCCATTCTTCCAATAACAAAATTCCCCCATGCAGTTTCAATTCCATACCAGTAAATTCACTGTCGCCAACTCTACAAAATCACTCGTTCCATCTCTTTACACTTTTCAAACAGTCACCTTTTCCATCAACCTACACTTCTAAAGTGAATTCGTTTTTGACACCATTTAAATCTCTCTCTCCTTCAGGCTCGGATTAATCCCTCTCTGGGGAGGGGTCAGCCACTTGGATCCTCCTCTTCCACTTGTTCCTGTCACCAGTGTCCTCCTTTCAACACCATTTAAATGCCTACCAGGTAATTAGTTTACTATGGTATTGTTAGAGCTCATGCACTGCTCTAACTTCATTTATTTTAATATCTTTGCTATCCACAGAATTCAAATTTTTTTTTATAATATACTTCAGTGTGTCAAGTACTGTAGCTTGGAATAACCCGACATATTAAACCATCAAAGGAATTCTGAAAGAGTTTTTCATTTGCCCAACAAAACATGCTGTGTAATATGGTTCAGTTCATGAACTCTGATCAAAATAAAAAAAATGTCACAAATGATTACATTTTCAACCAATCAAATAAGATAGGAAGCAAGGTACAACCAAGCAAGCAGACAAAAAGCCAAAAAAGCAAGCTGCTAAGGTTCAAAACACACGATAATGAATGACAAACAGAAACAAGCATAAACTGCACAAGTTTTAAATCACAATGTTTACATGACCAAGTGATCTGTTTATCCAGATAAACACCCCAGTCAAATATAAACAGGAAATTCAACACATATAATGACAGCATTTCCTAAAACAGAGATACGCCCTGCAGTCCCAGACAGCCAGAGAACAAATAATGACTGTATTAGCAACAACTCTACAATAACAAGTGGGGTGCAGTGGTGTAGTGGCGGGTTTGGTCCTTGGAGCCGGAGGTTCCAGGTTCGAATCCACAGTCGCCGTGTAGGGACCTTGAGCAAGTCCTTCGCTCGTATTGCTCATGCGCCTTGGAGTGAAACTCCGATGCAGTGCCTGCGATGTAGTTGGGAGTGAATCTGAGTAGAGACCTTGAAGGGACGCTACAGCAAATGCGAGAAATAAATATAAAAAAATATAACAAATTAGAGTCCAAAACTGGTAAATCCCATGGATACCAAGAACGCAAAAGTAAACAAAACGAAAGCATTATTATTGATCAGCTGTAGTGATATTGGATCTACATACGCACTGGACGGTGACTTCTGCTGCGGCTGCTGCTGCTGCCTCTCCGGCTTGTTCTTTTTCTCCGCAGCAGGAGAACTTTCCAGCAACTCCTTCTTTTCCAGGCTGGTGGAGGAACTCTGTCTAGATTCCTGCTTTGCAAGGACCTTCACCGGCTCCACGATCTCCTCGTGCTCCCCCGGACAAGAGAGTCTTCTACTCGACCGTTTACGGAAAAATCGGTTACTCGGACTGGCTGCCGGTTCAGGCGGCGCTAGGGACGTTTCGAGACTTGGTGAATGACCCAACCGTCGGTAGGACTTGGACTTAAATAGAGAAGTCCTAGAAGGCAAACAATTGTTAGGCGAAGACAGTGAGCACGTCTCACATACGAACTGCCTTCACAGAATCGAATGATTGATTCAAAACATTTATATATAGCGCTTCTTCAAAAATCTACTCAGAGGCGCTCTCTGCGCAAGCCTACTTGATGCTAAGCGTCATTAAGAACAGATATATTACATCAGTTAGCATTCTTGTGGTGAGATAGAAATGAAATAGATAAAAACCAATACAAAAGCAACAAGCTATAAATTAACGGCATACAAGGTCTGTGCAATCGAAACAGCAACTTAACTCTAGCATGCAAAACGAGGAAAGACACTTACAGAATGTTCAGGCAAAAATTATGCTTCTAAACTAACTTATAATTACTGACCAATGAATATTATTGCAACAATAACAAACATATACAGGCTTGAAAAATATGTAATGTAATGTAATGCAAGCCAACAAATTATACACAAATATTTACTGTTGCAGCCAAACAGCATTTTAGGTGTAGCAAGGAAGGAGTGAATATCATTCCAGATGATTAGATGCATGGTGCTACCAGCTGGAGTGTTTGACCCTAGGAGTTTATGGGGTGAGAAGTACTACAGTGACAGAAAGCGTTTACACCATTTGACACTGTTTAACACTTTAACAATAGTCCTCATTTAGTACACGCTCTTCATCAAAGTGTTAAGTGTACTTTCATTATGACTATAAGTGCCAGAAATGCGTATTTTGACAGCTCAGAAAATTCCGAGCGCAGCAAAAACTAAAGGTGGCAAAGCAGAATAAAAACTGATCATGCTAACTTAAAGTAATGACCTCAACTAGTGAGCAAATCATGCAAGAAACGTGCTTCGGTATTTGCGTATATTTAGATTGTGCCTCATTACGAACTTCTCGTAAAGCACAGAATAACAAGAACAGCAGAACACAGATTAAAAAAGCACAAAGACAACAAACATGCATCAGTATTGCATGTCATAAATAACAATTAACCCTTTAAGGTATGTGCTGCATTGGTTATCCAGTCATTATAATACATGCTCGTCATTAAGGGGTTAACACTTCCACACTTGGAAGGGTTATTTTTTTTATCACAAATGACTTGTAAACACTTTAAATCTTTGCACGACAACATACTAAAAGACAAAGTAACGGATTGCCAACAAGGACATGACAAGAATTGCAAAGCTAAAGAGGAATGCGTCACCGTACCTTGACTCAGAGAGCAATGGCGTTCTTTTATGCGGCTGCTCTGTACGTGGAAGGCCACCAAATCGCATAACTTCAACAGAAAAACAGCAAAAACACATTTACAACACGAAATGACAACATAAACTAATCTTTTGAAAATAATTTTTTTTCATAATTATATATACAATAAACATGAGAAATTTACATACATATTTATATACAGCAAACTAATACATCCATGTAACGGTAGAGCATTTCAAGTGAAGCTGTTCTGGTGAGATATGACAGTAAAGCACTTAGATATAATTACAGGTAGACAATCGTGCAGGTGAACAGCAATGAACTCCATGTGACAGAATCTAATTTCTGTGACCATATATAGCAAAGTTGTCCAAGGAATATCACATCACAAATAGACAGTGCAATGTTGCAATGAGATGTGGAATGGTCATACAACATCTGAAATCAATGAATGCACAGGTAGCTACGTTAAGCGCCGTCGTGAGGTTATTGTTAAGGCGCTGCTATACGAATGTCCATATACAATTACACATTCAGTACATACAATACATTACACACATACCGTTACTTCCGCTCTTTCTGTGTCTCCTGCCAGCATCCATGAACGCAAAGCAAGCACGGAAAAAGCTTCTGACAAGCGCCCATCGTAAAACAGCCAACGGATCCTGACCTAAAACAAGATCACAGTCACCACTACAGATGCAGAATATCAGATGAGGAGGAAAAAGAGAAAGAGGAAGAAGAATAAAGACAAGACAAGAATGTTCTTTAATTGACCAATAATTGTTCTTCCAAATTTTTATTTGCATATATATGGTAATAAACGAACAGCATCCACAGAGCCGTTGAAAAAAGTCAAATTTTTAAAAAGCACATTCGTTATCCTACAAAAACAGAAAGAACAGATGAGGGAAGGACAACAGGAAGAGGAATAGGAATAAAAAGAGGAGGTTACAATACATAAACAGATTCTGGAAGCTCCCGCACACGAAAGGTGAAGAGACAACATTTGTGTTCAACCATTTCCTAGATTTTTAAATCAACAGCCTCCATAATTCTACGGACTTTTAATCTACTGCAGTCACATAACTGTCAATGCAGCAAGAATCCAAATGTCCATGCACAGTTTGTCTAATACCTCGCAATTTCTTTCTTACAGACAAGGAGTCGAGACCACATTCGTCATTCGTGTTCAAACCACTTTTTAATTTTTTTACATCGCTGCTTTCATAATTCTTCGGAGTTTGAATCTACTGCAGTAGTGCAGGACTTCACATAAAGTTCTGCCAATGAAGCAAGAATGCAAACGTTCACAAGCTTCATTTCCAATCTTGCAAATTTCTTTCTAAATGAGAAAAATTCTTGCCATGCAACAAATCCTGAATTAATTTTAAAAAAATATCCATGCCAACTGACAGGCTCAGTGACAACACAGCAAGTAACATTGACACACGACGTTACAAATTTCATGACCAAGTCAAAGGATACCACCAAGTACTATAAGAGAACAATATTGCGCAAACAACTTACCAATAAGTTCCCTCAGAAACGCCATATTGCTGTTCTTTAAGAGCACAAGTATATCATGCCGCATGAGGTCGCTGTTCTTCTCACGAAAGTCCTAAGCAGTCATTTAAACAGTCTGTTATTTCAAAAGAAACCATCATAACCATGAACAAGTATTTCATCCGAGCAATCTTATTTAGGCAAATAGAATGGAACCTGTCCTAATGATAAGATACAATGAGTTTGCCAATAATTTGGTACTTCCCACATAAGTATGGACTGGCAACCAGGTAGGCCAAAAACAGAAGACACTTGAGGACTGCGTACCACAATAACGAGTTGTGGTAACATCTGCAACCTGTGTTTTCTCCAACGGCCAAAAATTTCTTCAACCAGATCATCCATTTCACAATTGCTACGTATATGAAGGGGCGCTATAAAAATTTATGTGATTGATTGATTGATTAATTGATTGATATGCATCAGGTACACAGTAGAACTACATGGTTATGAGTTCGTCTATGCTTCAGAGTGGCTCATTAAGCAGTTACAATGGCTTGCATCTTACATAAAGTTCCTAGACACTGACAGTTTATTGAGAAGATCAGAGTCACACTCCATGCTACAAGAGCTCCGCCAAAGCTTCACTTATCTGGCCGTAGGTGATGAAAGTGTCATAGAGTAGAAACAAAAAAGGTAATAGATAAACAACTAGTAGTGGGTTTAAACATTATTTATATTGAATGTGGTAACATGCAAAGCTGCTTACCTGTATGTGATATTTGACCTTTCCCGCATAGTGGACAATACTAAAGGCACTTTGGCGTGTCGGTGGCACCTCGAAGTGTGGAGTGTTCTGGTGTTGATTTTTGAACTTGTTAAGAAGAGTGTCGTTTGTAGCACCAGGGAAACTAAGAGAAATATCAAAAATACATAATGCAATTGTAACGTACATTACTAAAGCGTCATAACAGTTTAAATCAAAGTACTGATAACTTAGCAAGGGAATAACGCTATCCTTGCCACTATTTGTAAACCACAAAACCAGCAGGCAATTAAATCTGAAGACAATGTACTCTTACACAAAAGTTGGCAGGCATTAACAGAAATAAAAACAATTGTACGGACTATGAACAGATGGAAAGACGAAAGTGTGCATTTATAAATAAATCAGTTGAAATAAAACTGCGACTAATAAAGTGAAACCACAAATTGGTCATTGAGCCTGAGCTCAAATTCTACAATTGATCGACACAAAAACTACCCATTGAGTTTTCAATTGGCAGTTATTGGTTGAGTGCAACAGTGTGCAACCAAGGACAACACAGGATTGTACGCACAACTCACTGATATCACCTAACCTGACCCAGATGTAAAAAAATACACAACTATTACTAAGACTAACAGTCTTAGCTCAACTGCAACCCATAATCCAACTGAAGACGACTGCAGATACAAGTACACCATAAACTGTCCATTATCACATCTAAATACACATGCAATCACTGCACCTTTCAATACAGAATGGATCATATGACCTAACAATAGAATGCAATTATTATTATTATTATTATTAATATTATTGCCAATATTGTACCTTTATTAGGCACCAATATCTAACAGCCAAACATCAATTGATGACGATTAGCTATTCATTCATTCATTCATTCATTCATTCATTCATTCATTCATTCATTCCCTCTGAGCATTTATATAGCACCATTTCAAGAACCTATTCAGGAGCACTGCCAGCCCAGCCACGACTAAAGGTGGACCACAAGCAAAGAAATTGTAAGAGACTTCCTTGAGGTAACATACACACCACATAACCCAACGTCACCTGGGTAAAAATGCCAAAATGCCACTACTCACTTGCATTCCTCATCCAAAAGGTAGAGCAACCCGGTCGGTTTTTTCGAGAAGAGATCAAGGCACTCAGTGTTATCGATGAATTCAATGTTCTTCCACTGAATGCCTTCTCTCATGTACTCCTCCTGCTCAAACTTGAAGATGTGCTGATTGAAGTAGTAGTGAAGGCTCTCGTTTGCGTAGTTGATGCAGAATTGTTCGAAGCTGTTGCTGTGAAAGTCTTCGAAGCCAAAGATGTCGAGAACGCCGATGGAATTACCCTTACAACGAAAGCAGATCACGCATCAAAGCAAAACAAGAATTAACCAATTTCAATCCAACACATATGTGACACAGGGGCTCAAAATCGGTCACATGTCGGTTTTTGACCATTTGATTTAGTCATATGCTACAATGGCTATGCTCTAAAATGCTTTTAACACAATGAAATTATCTTTTTTCTAACAAAAGTTGTGCTCGTTTGATTCTTTCATTAGTTTATAGTGAAAAAATAAAATAAAAAGTTACTGACTATTGGTGTCATCCAAGTCTACTGAATCCACTAAGTTATTATTCTGAAATTTTTCTGGGCATTAGAGGCATATATTCTGAATCAGATAACCCAAACGGCATCAAAATCGGTTCACTACTTCGCAAATTAGGGCGAATTCACAGTCATATACTGAATTGAAGAATAAACTGCATTCTTTACCCCTCTCGCCTATTTCGGCGTCTAGCGCAATATATAGGAAGCGACAAACGACAGGTTTTGAGCCCCTGCGTCACATATATGTGACCCATCTGACCTAAACCAGGTTTACCGTATGTCGTGCGCACACTTCGGAGATAATGACCAAAATGTGATAGAACTTCAATTGTTTCAATTTTTAGTTTCTGACAACAACAAATTCTACATAAATATGTTTTAATTATATTTTAGATGATTTTGAAGTGGAAATCATTCTAATAAATCACTTGCTTTTCCTGAAATTTGCCACTATCCAACCATTACTAGCCAATAGCCATATTCAGCCAAAGGCTAGCGTAGTAAATGAGGTATAAGTAAAAAGTTCAGACCTCCTTCAACCTGCTTATCTGTTGCAAATTGCATTAAATTAAGGGTTGTACCATTGAAATTCAACAAGTGGTTTACACATGATGCCATTTCATATCTATAAATATTATATTTCCTAAGTAATTTGTTCCTTAAGCACGGCAAATTGAAAAGCACGCATAAGAAAATTTGCTACCAAGATGCGAGTTCCTGACATTTTCACATCAAAACCTCTCTGTGGTGACGTCAAATGGGGCCAAAGAAACCGAATAATTATTATGACACGGTACGATCGGAGTCTGCAGTCATTTAAAAAAATATACAAAACAGCAATCAATACTCTAAACATCAGTTTTACTGTCCAACAGCATCCTGTTCATGGACAATAAAAATGAGGGAAAAAAGAGTTTCATTTCATTCAACATAAGTGCACATGACTTATTCAACTACATACAGCGTTAGTGATGATGTTCATCGGGAATGCATGATTCGTGTGAAATCCACAGAAGCATCGCCCAAAGCAAGATTAATGACGGAGCTCACCACTGAATATTAACAGCGTATTACACACGCATCTGAAAGAGGTACCTACGGCTAATAGCATCGCATATTTCATGTTGGTGACTTCACCCCTTATAGGTGAATTCGGCAGTGTAGTGTACGACAACATATACGTCATTTTTAGGACAACATACCCCAAATGGTGCTAGCTTTTTGGGCACTACCTGCATCAGTTTGAGAGCTCTGACATTTCTGCAAACT
Organism: Lumbricus terrestris; assembly: GCA_949752735.1. Classification (NCBI taxonomy): domain Eukaryota; kingdom Metazoa; phylum Annelida; class Clitellata; order Crassiclitellata; family Lumbricidae; genus Lumbricus; species Lumbricus terrestris. Next base: position 15,184,938 of record OX457053.1, on the reverse strand, counting down.
CATTCATTACCTCATGTTCACGCCGGTCATGTTTGGAGACAAGAGCCGCATTGATCTGGAAGACAATCCAGTCAAAGAGGGCACTGTACAGGCACTTGGACATCGCGTCTCGGGTTGAAATCGCCTGAAACAAGAACGCAGAACATAATCTCATTTGGAGATGTCGTGACACGAATCAGTGTCACGTAGCACTTTCAGCAGCATTTATTTATCATGCGGCTCAGCACACATTTTCCAACAGCAGCAGATAACATTATGCTCATGAATTCTGAGTCTTCCATCAGACATTTTCTTTGTGCGCTTTAACTATGGTAGCTGCTCTCAGTTCGTTAATGATCATCATAGCTTGTAGTGTAAATGGTGCACAAGTGCAGGAACGGTACATGTACTAGTTAAGACATACAAGGGCCAAAGTCAATAACGCATTGTGTCTCATATTTAGAGTGCTACCAACAACCAGGGTCTGCAACTCTGCATCTGAACAGAGATTTTTTATGATGGAATAAGAAAGCCTCTACAGATGTAGGTCATGCTCATCATCATCATCATCGAAATCCTTGGGCTAAACGCCCGTAGGTGTCCGGCGCCACTCTCTGTTTGAGTCTGTCTCGCGTCATGTTGCCCATCTTCAACCTGTCCGGTCTGCAGGTCCATACCATTAACATCTTGAACCAGCTAGACCACCTTGTCTGATGAAGAGAATATTGGGAGAGATGCACGAAGGACAACCTGGGTCAATGCCCGTATGTGTCCCACGCTCTCTCCCCCCGACTCTCTCCACTGGTCTGTACTGACCGGCCTGTGCATGTCAGCTCCACATCATGACACCTTGAGCATCTGGGTCGCTATGTCACTTGTAGTGGTTTTTGCGGATTTCAATGGTCTTGGTCTTTTACTGCCAGTGTATCTCCACCCATCCGGCAAACCTTCCTCATTTTATCCGGGCTTAGGACCGGCACAGGGAAGTTGCTGGTTCCCTGTGGCAGAGGATGGATGCAGTTTAACGTCGTGCCCAGGACCCAGGTCATGCTCTCTCTCCCCCAATTCTGATAGATAAGAACCTAGCATAGCTGTGATGAGGTCAGCAACTTGCCAACCTTGGCTTAGTTTCCCCGTACAGTCTTCAGCAAATCAGATCTCTTTGTTCCTTATTTAGCTCCCTAGCCAACTACAACCAGAAATGGGTGACTAGACAAACCTCAGCCATCCTGTAGCTCATCACAACCACGTCGCCACCTGCCATCGTCTTTCGCTTTGTCAAGGCCTCTGTCAGTGTGGCCTCCTTCACCTGCAAAGCAACAAGAACATGTGTATTTAGAATTCAGACAACAAACATTCAATATTTAGTTCTACTAGATGTTCAGTGATTCCCAACCTTTTTTTACTTAAAGGCCACTTTTTTCTAAGTTGGAGGACACGAGGGCCACTTTTTCTTAGTTGAAAGACATTTGGGGCCACAAGGCTAAAATTTCATAAACTAATAGAATGTAAAAATTTTAGAATTGAATCAAAATAGAATGTTTGATGTTATTTATTGACATCAAAATAAATTAATTTGTAATAGCAAATAATTATGTGCTCTATCCTGTCTAAATTGTCAATTTATGTATATTTTTGGATATTCTTAGAGAGATGAGGGCCATTTTCTGAGACCTGGCGGGCCACTTTTGGCCCAAGAGTCACGGGCTGGGAACCACTGTACCAGAACATAGCTTACACTATGTCTAAGTTGACTCCACTGCAACAGCCATTTATAAAAGTAAGCCTGAGCGTCAAATGATTAATGGCAATGGCAAATGATGATAACAAATAATGATGACGATGACAAATGATGATGACAAATGATGAATGATGATGACAAATGGTGATGACGATGTTGGTGAAGAAAATAATGAAGATTAAAAAGCAAGAAGAGTGTGATGATGAAGGATAAAGATTATGAAAGATAAAGATCATGATGATGAAGATGTAGCAAACAAAAATTATCACAAATCTTTCAAATCCAACGATACATAACACGTTGCAACATTCATAACGTGAAATGTGAAGGAAAACAAGGCCAGTTAAGAAATTACGATAACAAGTCGTTGTCAACCTTCAGAAGTTTTGAAACAACGGCGATTTCTTTCATATTCTTAACAGTCACAGCTTCATCCTGATAGCCAAGTTCTGACTTCTGTAAAAAAAAACAAGCATTAGTAAAAAAAAGCACCTTCAAACCTATGTGTTACATTCGTAGAACAAAGAATTTAGCCTTAAAACTATCTGGTTCCATCAGGATTTCAATATAATCATTAAGGTCAAACTGTAAGACTTCCCTCTATCAACTGGCTTACCTACTGTCGCCTAACTTCTGGTTTCTCTCTGAACCATCATAATTCCCAACTGATTGTATTTTTATTGCAATTTAACCTGATTTAGGCATTGGCCAGTGCAATAATATTTGGCATTATAACGGTCAGTATATTAGATTAGCTCTTGACCACTTGTATGTATTATAACAGAGGAACTAATGAAGTTCTCAATTGTTCTGATAAAAACATCTGCCTTGAATATTATGAAAATCAATTATAAATCTATCTCAAGCAGAGTATATTTTCTACATGCTACAGCAACACATGGCAGCAAACATCACGAATCTGCAGTCACCCAAATGCACATATCTTTCCCTTAATCACACAGCTAGTCATATTTAACATATAAACTTCCTTTCTGAGGCACAACCCTAAATGAAAATTTATGGAGTAGGCTTACACACATATCAAACAATTTCTGTTCACAAAAACATCAACCTTTAACCAAAGCAAATTGTCAAAACATAGAAGACTACGGTATATATATGAGGCTTTTGCAGCGATTACAGCACAAATAGCCAAATGGAATGAGAAAATAATGCTTGTGGACACGTCAACACAAATCCAAACAAGCCTGAAATTGCTCTGGTAAGTAAGCAAGCAAAATGAAACAACGGCAGTTTGCCAGACTAATTGCCCATAGATCTGCACTTTGGTGTAAATGCATTGGATTAAATATAACACTCAAACATTATAGTCTTGAGTAAGAAAACAGTACACTTTTGAAAATATTGGAAATTATACATCTCAAAGTATTATTACAATCTTGTAAAATATTTATGCGTGCAACATCACAGTGTAATAAAATGTCTAACCTTTTTGAATTCGATATTACCGATATGAAGCACAGCTGAAAGGACGGTGAAAATTCTGGAAAGATCAGAAAATAACACAGAAATTAAACACTTTGCAAATTGCAGTTAGAGATGGTGACAATCCTGTTTCATTGCACTCTGCCATAGGTAGGAACACACTCGCATGCGTTTACCCAGACATTTCCAAAGAAAATAACAAGAACTTCTAAACAGTGCCATCTAAAAGATATAACCAGCATCCAATATTTTTTAAAGAGACGTGGACTCAGTAAAAAAACCAGAGGCAATGAACCAGTCATTCATTCATTTCGAAAATTTATATAGCACCCTTTCAAGAAGCCTACTCAGAGGCACTCCCAGCCCAGCCATGGCAAAAAAGACGGGTCAAATAAGTGAATAATATATCAAGAGAGAACAGAAGCGGTCAACCTGTGCTGGTTTTCGGTTGAGAATCCAACAACGTCCATCGCATGTCGCAGTCGAGCGAACTCCTGCGCTTCGCTGTCGCTTTCCAGACCCTCCAGACGGTAGCAGTCATTCTGTCAAGTAACGCACATACATGAGATAATCCGGACTGATTCGTTTTGTAAAGCATTACAGTAGAACAGTAAAGCTTACTCTGTAAAGCACAGATGTTAAATATGAGAAAAACCGAATAAAAAACAAAACAAAATTTCAAAAATTTGAAAAATGGTTTAATAAGAAATTGAGCGATTAAAAATAGTGAATATTTTGAAATTTAAATTTGAAGCATAAACCCTCGTCGTCCATGCTGACTGACAACTAAAAACTAAATTTTATAAGCATACCCTATAAAAGTGTACTTAATAAAACAAATTGTACTTAAAATATTCACTCACAATTTAAGAACTTGTGATAGCATATGATTTTTTATAAATTTCATTCTCGTACTCTGCCATTTAGGATTACGTTAAAACGGTCAAATAGTGACATAAATTAGCTGAATTCTTGAAAGAAAGGAAATAATGTAGGGGATTTCAGAAAATAATAAATTTAAGAAAATAATTATGAACAGTAAATAAATAAATAATGTTATATAAAAAAAATGGGGAAAACATGATTAAAAAACCCCAAAGAAACAAATATTATCATTCATAAGCCAAACTGTGGCAACGAAATTTAATTTCATTATTCAGCACAATAAACGATGACGCAGAGCAAACAAATTAATTATATTAATAAAATATATACAACCATTCAATATATAGCAAATATAAAATATACAATATAATATAACCATGACTGAACAAAATAAATAAACAGACATAAGCGGAAGAATCAGGACAGCAGCAACAAGTACATAGCAACTCACAGACTCTGACAGAGATGATACTTAGTCATGGTTCACCTGGTTCAGATAGAAGTATTCTCTGGCAGCACCAAGACAGAAGGCCTCGACATCCGCTGGACTGGCAGCCGCCAACAGATAGTAGAAGACGTGGTAGTTCCTGTGCACCAGAATCACATACACAAGCATATCTTATCCAACAGTTCGCAACGACGTAACAACTGGCATCCTGCCTACCGTAATGTATTACGGTAAACAAGCACTCATTTATTTCTCACCTGCATACTCAGGACTGGGGCTGAAGGTCATTCAGGCAACAGCAATCCAACAAATGGACTGTCTTAACAGTTACCATTATGGTACCACATATGGTATGTGGTGGCTTACGGGTATGTTTGGTGCCCTGGAGCTGGAAGGTTGCGGGTTCAAATTCACTGCAAGCCGCCACGTAGGGATCCTGAGCAAGTCCTTCACTCGTAATTGCTCATGCACTTCGGCATGAAACCCTGATTCAGTGTTCGCACTAGTCGCGAGCGCCTCTGTGTAGTAATCTTGAAGGGGTGCTAAAACAAGTGCTCATACTTACATACATATAATTATATAAATATATACAGTGTTATACACATACCACAACAAGTTGTCCTTATATCGTATCATTCATTCATATAGAACATTTATATAGCACCACTCCAATAAAACTACTCAGCAGTGATCCTAATCATAGCAGGCACTGAGCCAGAGTAAACAAAGCTGAAGCGCCACCTATCAACAATTTGTCATATATATTGCAACCAGAGTGCAGCTTTGAGAGGCAATCTGTAACCCGGATTAGCCCCCATGTTATCTATCAGTCGTGGGCCACATATTTCCGTGCAGCATTAGCAAGTTGTTTGATTGTGACTGCCACACTATCACCACATGAGCTGTACATTGATACATCAGGTCAAATATGAAACAAGTTTCAATCAGAGTATTAACCCTCTATAGTATATACAGGACCTAGAGATCAGTGCCCAGGCCCCACGGAGAACAAAGATAGCGGAAATAAGTGAGAACATCACACAATGGGTTCTTCTGTAACACAATGGGTCATGTCAAGCAACTTGAAAATCTATGTGGAAAAGTTATTTTATAACCCATTACCGACAGAACGTCTAGGATTTTCCATGCCATTAACTACACTATGGTTGGCAAAGAGTTAAAGGTCAGCTTGGTCAAAGAGTTTGACCTGCGTCATACAAGACACAAAGACAGTTTCTCAGGTCCCACAACATGTTGGTTGCCAAAGTCACCAATGACAAGTCATACCTAATTCCTTTGTCTGTGATAACTGGCAGAATTTTTTTTCAAAACAAAGCTCAACAAAAAGCATTTAAAACAATTACGCAGACGACAGCTGTTAATCCTTGCAAAAAACTGCACAAAGGACACATCAGTCAGTTGCGATATCCTTGAGCCAGTATTTAAATTTTGACTTGCTTGACAGACTCAATTGTCAGTTAATGAGATTTCAGACAGCAGCCCATACATATGTCACTGCATAACAGGCAGTATCCCCATCAGACTGTTCATGACTTGAAACCATACTGGTAATTTGTCATATAGGGTATTATGGTAATGCTAATTTCTAAGGACAAATTGTCCAATTGAAGAGACAGACCCAGTTAACAATTTTAAATTTTTTTACACAACTAATATTGCTACTTTCTAAGAGGTCGCATCATCGCAAGCGTTATCACAGTATACAGCTGATACCGCAATACAGAAGTAAATCTATACAGAAGTATATTGTTGCAGAATCTATAGTACAAAGGTGTAACAATAATACCGCAGGTGCCCACAAAATATACTCTTCTGTCACGGGCTTAAAGTGTGACTGGACGACCATGGATGGCGTCCATATACTTATTTTAAAATCTGAACACGGTCCTGCCACTTATTAGGCCAACATAGGTTGGAAAGGTAAGGGACGTCCAGGCACTTATTTTTCTATATCTAATATTACATAAGGTGCTCACATTTCTATCACCCGGCTGTCAAGATAGCATTGCCATGCTCGTGCTGGCAGGCCATGTTTGTGCTTCTATTGTTCTATTGGCAATCCACCAAATCCAAGACAATGCTTGGAGGACTGACTCTGACACTTTCAAACGAGTACACTCATTCCAGTACTCACCAAGAAACATACTATAAATGATGTCTGAGGTCACACTTTCTTCTATGCAAAGTGTGATTATTTAGCAATTGGCCAATTAATAAAGAATATATACTTACTTCATATTTACCCACACTTATATAGAACTTGACCCCTATTTTAACTATCACTCCATTATAATATGTAACATAAAACTACTTGAGTGTCTAAGAACCTATATTCTACAATGAATAGGATCAAATTCATGTCCAAAAATAAAACGTGATTTTAAACAGTTTATGTAGCAATCATACAAAATATACTATTCCATATCCAAATAATTAATTGCATAATGATGAACAGTGCCATATATATTAAAATAGCAATGGCATGACGCACTGCATGTTTCATGACGGGATGATGCGACATTCTAAAGACAGACCACAAGATCAGTCAAATATACGCTACTTCAAGACATGACACAGCCATTATACTGCAGTGCCTTCTTCGCCCACACAACTCGCGTTCAGCCAAACAACAGTGACCCACACACACACAGTTCATCATTTCATCACACACAGCTCAGACATTAATGCGTCTAACAGAACATCTTTGTGCGACAGCGTAGCACGCAAACACAAAACACTCGACAAAGTACTCTCCACAAACAAAGTGTGACCCCCATTATGATACATACAACTAACTACTTACTCTCCACAAACACAGTGTGACCCCCATTATGATACATACAACTAACTACTTACTCTCAACAAACACAGTGTGACCCCCCCCATTATGATACATACAACTAACTACCAGTCATTCAACATTTATAATAGATCTACTGCAGTACATGAAGACACTAAAGTAGCAATATTTCCTCAAAGACAAACAATCACTTCATGGTTTCTAAATCTGCCGCATTGTAAAGACATCTTGTACATCGATTAAAAATTAAATATGTTTACATTGTTTATAAATGGAATATTTCTGTGGTATGTTGAGCCACGAAGCAGCTGTGGTATGGCCAAGCAGTCATACAGTGCAGTCTCACTGCTCAGACACACACGCTGTCTGGTAGGAAGCACAGCACAGACAGTAAATGTGTCTACAGAACAGGATTTTTTGGTTTGACATGAAAGCCACACTTAGTGTAATTGCATGCATGGCAAGATAGCCATCTGGCTGGGCACATGCTTTGTAACATACAGTTCAGGTTCACATTACAGTCCACAATATTTTTACTATAACTATTTCACTTCATCAACCGTCAGCTGATGACTCGGATATTTTGACAGTGGCGCAATAGAAGTTATTAGATAAGATAAGATAGGGCCTCATGGAAGACAGACATACAGACAGACAGTAGTATTCAGACAGACAGACACACAACTTACTTAGTGCTAACAGTTGATGCCAGTAATTACATATAGCCATAGTTGTAAAAAACGTTTTTTTCGTTTTTTATTCTCTCCCAAAAACCGTCGTTTTTTTTCGTTTTTTATTTTTCCCATCGTTTTTTATCGTTTTTTTCGATTTTTATGTAACTTTATTTTATTATTTACTGTCTAATGTTATTGTCCTTAATTTAATTTTTGTCTGGTATTCCATACGTTTTCACCGTACTCTCAAGGATGCAGCTAACTATAGGGTCTTTATGTAATTGTTTAAGTCATAATTTTGAGAAATACATGTAGTAGATCCTTACAAGAAATGAAATTTGTAAGAGCTATTTTGATATAAAATTCTTGGGCATAATTATTAATATTTATAAGCAGTAATTTTAAGCACAAAATAATATACAATATATAATTTAGTAAACATCTGTGGTTTTTGATTCTGGTTAGATTTTAATTGTGTTATGTCGATCAGCATAAACTTATAATGTGGACTTATGTCTACAATTTAAATTTGAAAAGATTTCAATACCTTTAATTTGTCCGAATTTGTTATAAAACGAAAGTTATAAGAAAAAATAACTGTGGTAGATTAATGTTACTTATACCAATTATTTTGGCCTAATAATAAAGTTGTGTTATTTGCAGTTTCGTAATAAAATTGCACAAGCAATTAAGGTTTGTAAGCTGAAAATGATATTTCAGATGTAACAAAGGCAAATTATTTTCCGTTTCCGTTTTTTATCGTTTTTTTGTCGTTTTTTATTATTTCGAAAAAAACGACGTTTTTTACCGTTTTTTATTTTCCTTTGATCGTTTTTTACATCTATGCATATAGCAGAGACAACATAAATTTACATAAGAAAGCTAATCCTTAATAACATCATTTCTCAAACACAAATGGTTACATTAGCGACCGTAGTAACAAGATGTTAAGGTCAAGAATACAGTAGTATCTAACCGCACAAACATATTCCAGTTTCATCAAATTTTAAATGGACATGATAAGACAGCCATTGTTCACCTGATGTATCTTGTACAATTTAGAATGCACTCTAATACAAATGCATGTCGCATCATGCCTTCAATGATTCATTATTTATTTAGACATAAGAGAGTGAGATCAGATTAGATTAGATCTAATCCAGTTAGAAAAGACATATTTGTATGCATTACCTTTCATTGGAAGCCTGTGACACAATCCGTGACTTTTCCAGCAAATACTTTTCCACGCTGGCTCTGAAACGAGAGAGACAATCAACGAATTGCAATTTAAAGAAATGTCCGAGAATTTAGATAAAGTTGATTCAGCTCAATTAAGTGGATATAAATTTAATTTAGTAACCACTCTCAGTGATCCTTATCTAATACATATGGCATCACTTGATGGCTGCTGCATTATCAGGCCATGAAAAACTCAGGGTCCAAAGGATCAACCAACCACAAGACTGGCATAGATTCAATGGGAACTGGGGTAATGGTGACTGCTTGCTCCCTACACGTCACAGGTGATATACATATGCAATGCATTATATACACATATATATGTCACATATATATATATATTCATCTATATATATATATATATATATATATATATATATTTGTACTATAAGAATAAAACAAGTAACTATAGACAATGTCTGCACCCCTTGGTATGATTCATCAAGCTCTGGCTACATAATGGGTGCAATAATTGTCTACACATTGGTGCTTAGACTAGACTGGGTAGCCATCTGTTGATATCTCGTACATTAAGATAAAAGCACCACAGACCTCGTCATTTTCACCTCAGGCTAACCCACGTGAGGTTCAGTCAAGGTTGAAAGAAAGTGCACAACACTTAAATCTGAACTGATGATGATAATCAAAGACAATATACGATGAGCGAAACTTTTACGAACACACTATGGAAACATTGCTCATGTAGCATAACAACAGTGATGCAAGAAAGTCTCATATCTAGCCAGCTGAACTGCAAAATCAACATGTTGCGGTTCAACGCGGCAGACACATAAACATGATTTTTGTCCATTAGTAAACCTAAGCGAACGTGGCTGCAAAATGAGTGACCACTTGGCATCTTCCAACACAATTATGGCAGAGACAGAACTTTGAGTTACTTTGAGTTAAGCCAATTATCCAGTGCACACTTAGCCCTTCACTCTTTAGAGGTCAGTAAACGCAATGCAAAAGAAGGTTAAACAGATGACCTGTAGTAATTGAATGGCTGTAGTAGACTGACACTTTTTCACACAGCATTAACTAAATTTAGTGTAGTTCGTTTATGGATAGTCAGATGTTTTTTTTTACATGACATGAGAAACACATGTATGGAAAACCTACCCGTGAACTGATCCATTGGCCCTGTAGTTGACTTGAACGAATTTGCCAAACCGACTTGAGTTGTTGTTATGAACCGTCTTCGCATTTCCAAATGCCTGATTGAAAAAAACCACCAGCTCATTTCTCAATCGAGCAAAATATCCAGCATATCTTCTTCTCCTATCTATGCAGTAGGATGCCAAAGAGAATTAGAAGTGCATAAACTTTAGTTAGTTAGTTTGGCAGAAAGCCTATGCTCTTGACAACAGGTCGAGCAATAGCAGAATGAATCATACTTCAGTTAAAATTTAATTATCTATTAATTAACCAAATTTATTATCCAATATAATAACTCTGCTATGCATGGCATGTCATGGATCTAAGATGAATCAGAGTGTTAGTAAATCATGTAAAAGCAATAACCAGCAAATCGAATTTAAAGCCCATATTATATATATATATATATATATATATATATATATATATGCATCTGTATAACAGCACTATAACCGCTTCTTCCACTTAAACATTGCTAAAGAAATTCCTGGTCTTGAAGTCCGAAGACATTATTATTATTATTATTACATAAATTTATTACGCGTGCAAGGTCACACCAAAGTGTGAATCTGAGGCGCGGATAGTTAGCCGCCAGAGGAAGATGCAGTTAAAGGTCCATGTGCTTGAAAGCCAAAGAGAAATAGTGAGTTTTGAGCCGTTTTTTGAAGGTAGGGAGTGAATTTGAGCAACGAAGAGAGAGTGGAAGTAGATTCCATTCTTTGGGAGCAGAGGCATGGAATGCACGCGAGCCCATAACAGTTCTGCATCGAGGTTCAACTAAAAGACCCATGTTTGATGATCGCAGGCAACGAGGAGGAATATAAGGAGTAAGCAGTGACTGAAGGTAGGGAGGTGTTCCGGTAGAGAGGGATTTGTAGGTTAAACAGGCCAATTTAAATTTAATCCTAAACTCGACAGGAAGCCAATGCAGCTGATGAAGTAAAACTGAGGAACTTGATCGTAGTGGGACACGCAGCACAACCCGAGCTAAAGAATTTTGGATGCGTTGCAGCCTATGTAGCTCATAGTCTGAAATGCCAACAAAAATCGCATTAGCATAATCAAGGCGAGAGGAGACAAGGGCGCAAGCTAAAGTCTTCGACATATCCTTAGTCAGAGCCGACCTAATGTGGCGTATTGCCCTGATGTGATAAAAGCAAGATCTACAAAGGTTAGTTACATGCATCCGAAAAGTAAGCATACTGTCCAGGGTAACCCCAAGAGTTTTAACAGAATCTGATAACGGTACTGCGGAGCCTGCGAGGTCGATGCTGGAAAGTGAAGGAAAAGAACGCAAGCGTTGTCGTGACCCGAACAAAATTGCATCAGAAAGATTAACAGCTGCATTCAGAAAATGACACAGTAAGCTTCCAAGAAATGCATACTGATTGTGTGCTTCAACGGTTTAATAGATATCTATGATTTATTTCACGCATTTGCTATAGCACCCCTTAAAGCTTTCTACTCAGATGCGCTCCAGACTACAGCGCGGACACTACTTCCGAGTTTCACGCCAAAATGCACAAGCAATTGCATGTGAAGGACTTACTCAAGGTCCATACGTGCCAGCTTGAGGGATTCGAACCTGGAACCCTTTGGTTCCAAGGCACCGAACCCACCACTACACTACCGCATGGTAGCTATGGTAATTGCAAATTTATATGGTGCCATTTCAAGAGAGACTCATCAGAGTTGTACAAAGAATTGGGTAAAACAACATAAAGGGAACACATTGCAGAAATAATAAATGTACTTGTCCTCTGTGATCCCGATAATTAAGGTCAATTGTTCACAACAGAAAACAAGATTCATAACAAAGACAATAGCCAGCCCATAGCTCAATGGCACAAAGCCGGATGTAGAGACAGTTGATCATTAGTTACAGAAAGAGAAAACTGTATAAACTATATTATAGTTAGAAAATAAACATTAATCACGAGACATTAGTGTTGCAAGAATGTTCATTGTTCATATAGGCATATTATCTGAATGAGAGTAATTGTTGTTTATAGACATTACTGTGGCCTTTCACAGTATTCAGATAAGATCAATCTATGCACCACATTAACTGTGTTGTGCAACTGATAATTAATCTACATGTCTATTGGCATTAACCCACTCACTAAGTACAGGAAGGAGTGCACATGCAGAGGACTCGATAATCATGGCATATCATTCAATTTTGTTCCTGGAAAAAAGATTCACTGTTGAGTGCTAGTCTTGTAGACATCAGTGAAACATTAAATTCAATTACAGTTTGACATTGAATTATGTATCAGGACTATAGAACCAACTTCCATAGGTTCCAATTACAGTCTGACATTGAATTATGTATCACTGCTTTCTACAAGACCAGCAGTCGTCAGTGAATCTTTCTTTAGGAGTAAAAAATGAATTCAACTCATTGCACGTCCTGGTTGAATTCAATTTTGCTCCTGGAAATATCTTACAAGCATCGAATGCATAGATATAACAGTTTCCTGTCTACCTTACAGAGAATTTAACAGCTCCATTGAGAACTAGGCAAAAGTGGTACAGCAGGGCCTCAGATTTTCACATACATCTAGATGCAAAGCAGACGAATTTTTCGACAGTATCATAATTGTGGGCACCAAGAAATCAATTTCCAGGCAGAAAATCCCGAATGTTCAGTAGAAATTGGATATTTGTAGAATCTGATCCCACATACCTCTAACATCTCATAGCCTCACTAGCAATTGCCCTGGTTTCTAGCACCAGTTCATTCAATAATGAAAAGAAACCCTCTCCAATAATGAAAAGACACCATGTCAGGCAGTAGGCAACACTATATGATTTGAAACTAGAGTTCGTGGATGTCCTAGTCACAGTGTTGCTGTCAGAAGAAATTAACTTATAAATTCTTGCTGTACAGATCAATTCATTTAGGTCAAGTACTTTGAATAGATCAAACGACTCAGCGCATGCTTCTTACACATATTAACACTGCAGAAGCAGCTGATTCTCCAACTCTGATCTGCTGTTTCCTACAGCCACGTGAGCATAAATATTAAACCTATGGAAGTTGGTTCCACAGTCCAGTGCGGTGACATGCGAGGTCTAGCCTGTAAGGCGGTAAGAAATTATCCAGATGAATGAACACAGCTCTATGAAGATCCTCAAAGAATGTGCTAGAAGCTGACTGCAAGTTATGGGGGAAACCAGACCTTTAAGTCTGCAATAGACAAGCCTGAAATTTTATTGTCTATGGGATAAGTGCATCAAGCTCTTTGCTCTGCTATGAAGAGGCAACTTTCAGTTCCACGGCTCACTTAGCTGCCAGACAATGCGGAACTTTCTCCGTTGTAAGGCCATCCATCTGGAATGACCTCCCTTCAAAGATGCATTTATTACATCTGACCAATCAAACTTTGTTTTCATAAATATCTCAAGTCTTTTTTCTTTCAGTGTGGAGGGGCTGGGAGCGATACTGAGTATTTGGGTAGGTTTCCCGGTACAGGCACTATGTACAAGTCCATAGAATGAATGAATGAATGAATGAATGAATGAATGAGCAACAAGTCATGTTGGCAGAGAAAGCAATGAAACATATATATGGCTGAATTGCCAAATTGACACTTGAGGAGTGTACCTCATTAGCAGCATGCTTGTTTGCACAGAGAATATTTATATGAAAGGCTAGCCAAACATTTCCTGCATAGAAATTAGCTGGTGATCACATGACCATCTGGACAAGAAGATCAACAGGCTGCAAGCCTTTGACCAGGACTGTTATGCAAGCCAATATGTAGCAACTGCCAAAAATAGCTAACAGCCTAACACCTGAACATACAAGTCTATTGTATACAAATGGATAATCCATGCCCCACTAGTGGCCACTACGTTCCCTATTTAAACGTGTGAAACACCTAAGGAATAAGTGGCAAGGGAAGAAAGGCAGGTCAGTGGAGGCCAATAGGATGAAGGGCGGTCCAAGAAATTCGTTTGTTTATGAACTCATCAGAAGCCAGGATATCTGTGCTGAAGTGCAAATCCATACCCAGCAATTCACCTCCTAAGTCCTAACCCCATTAATACCAGATGACCTGGTACTCCATGGATGATAACTTATCCATGTAATATTAAACAAGCATCTTATCCACAGATCCTCCCCAAATGATTAATGTGGAGGAACTAATGATCATGACAACAGTGATGTAGCTGAGATTATCAACATTATCATTCTTTCACTTTCGTGGCAACCACTTAGCAATTGGATTGGCTAAGTCTAGCCTCAATGAAGTATGAGAGTTGCTGTATGCACAGACAGAGAAAGACTGATTTTTCTGTGGCGTCAAATAGTTATGACCTTCAAACGCTGATGCTAATACAGAAAAGGAATTCATAATCACTCTGACTAAACAGGATCTAAACTCAATGCAATTTAACAGCAAGACGCAAGACTGAATGAAGGCACTAAAGCTTCATAAAAACAACCCTTGTGTTATTCATTCATTCATTCATTCATTCGGATATTTATATAGCACTCCTTCAAGTAAAAAAAACTACTCAGAGGCGCTCCCGACTCCAGCGCGCCCAAAAAGAACAGTTTTAAGCTTAGTAAGGAAGGATCCTGGTAGAGTACCAGGGTGTAGGCATGTGGCTCAAAAGGAGGGCCATTCCAGACCACTGGACCAACCACAGAAAAGGCTCGATCCTTCATGGTAGTAGTACGAGCAAAAGGAACTAAGAGGACTCATAAGAGGACATATATAGGTACTTCAAAAATTTGCTATACCAAATGTCCTGACACGTACAAACCTAACACAAAAAGATGGCCAATGCTCTCTACTGGAAGCAGACACTACTTCATCTTGCCTGAAAATTTGTGATAAATTGCAGTAATACCAGACCAGGAAAACAGTGAAAAGCCAGATTAAACAAGTTTAAAAGAATTTTCAAAGATATCTGCATCTCTTACCTCTAATACCGGTCCAACTCCCAGAATGCTCTGCTCAATGCCGTCGCTATAGAAGCCCCTCTGACTGAGCGCGGAGAGATGGTGCAGCAGCAGGTTCGTGCTCTCAGTCTTGCCCGACCCCGACTCGCCTGAGATCACGATGCACTGGTTCGCCCTCGTCTTCATCATCGCGTGGTACGCCGAGTCGGCGATGGCGAAGATGTGCGGCGGAAGGTCGGAGAGGTTCCGGTTCTGATACATCCGGACGTACTTGGGGTTGTAGATCGGGAAGAATCGGAATGGATTGATCGAGATGAGAATGGACCCGACATACGTGTAGATCATCCCGTTGTTGAATCTCTTCTTCAGGTTCTCGAGCAGCGTCGTCTCGTTCAGATCCGGTAGATTGCAGAGGTCCTGGTACTCCCGGTTGCGCGGCTGCTGGAGGAACCGCGTGAGGAAGCCCTCGATGGGGTTGATTTCGGCCGAGTCGACCCACACCCCGGCCTTCTGCTGCGGCTCCTTGCGACGCAGCACGAAGTTATATCCGGGCTGGTGAGTGTCGGAAGAAATACTCGACGATGACGACGACAACGAGAGGCGGGGCCAGAGCAGCTGGATCTTGACGGGGTTCTCGTTGCCATGGAGACGGCGCTCCTTGACGATCTGGCCGCCGGAGCTGAAGACCTCCGTCAGCTCGTAGTCGTTCGGGTTGCCGAGCGCCAGCTTCTGAATCGCAGACTTGACTACGTCGTCCGCACGACTATTCATTTTGGCTGGGATGGTGACGGGCTCGCCGGTGACGCCGGGAACGATGCCGTGGAAGACGTCGACCGTGTAGGCGTCTGGTCCGGTGGCATTGTGGTAGACTGGAGAGATGGTGGCTTCTTTGCCGGGAAGAGGACCCACTGTGGAAGTCATCGCCTGCAACACATCAATCAAAGTCTATTCAATCAAAAGTTTATTCAATCAAAATCCATTCAATCAAACGTCTATTCAATGAAAATCCATTCAATCAAAAGTCCATTGAATCAAAAGTCTAATCAATTACAGGCATTCATTCATTCATTCATTCATTCATTCATTCATTCATGCATTCATTCATTCATGCATTCATTCATTCATTCATTCATTCATTCATTCATTCATTCATTCATTCATTCATTCATTACAAGAATTTATACAGCGCCTGTTCAAGATATCTACTAAAGATCCTCTCTGCACTGATCTATAATATGATGTTAAATGTCATTTCAACAAGTAAGCACATCAATTAGCAGAATAATGCACAATAAACTGAAAAAGTCACCATCGGAGAGACAGAGGGGGGCGACTCAAGCGTGGAACCAACCAACTGCTTCCTGTCGCCAGTCGAGAGATGGCAAAGATGGATGGTTAAGAAGTAGTTTTGAGGATGAAGTGGAGAAAGCGAAGGAGAACGAGGGGCAGGAAGAAGATGGATGATGAAGTCCCTTAAGTGTTAGCAACTTCATTTGTGTGGCCTCTGCACATGGGTGGCCAGTCCTCTCCCTCACCGTCTCATCCTCCCACTGACAATGTACGGTTGATGTACTCATTACAGTATGCTACAGGCAGAGCAGAAATCTCAAGCCAGCATACTGACTTTACTTAGTATGCCACTTTAATACACAATGTAGTAGCCCTCAGTTACAAAATGTCTGGTTATATTATACTTATATAACTCTTTTTTTCAAATGTATCCCCTGCTTAGCAGCAAATACTTCACAAACTGACATGCATTTCTGTTCTGTACCGAATTTCAGATGCAGCCTTTGTTCAGTACCAGTAAAAACATACTCAGAAAAATCAAGCAGCTCACAGTTGCTAATAATCAATGACCAGTATACATGAAACTTAACTTAATCGACCCATAGATAGATGCTGGCAAATTTTCGTCAATCTATACAGTAATGTCCATCTGACGTGACACTATAATAAATCTATATTTAATCTATATTGCATTCCTAAGAATCCATTTCTGTAGGTGTCATCCAAATGTCAAGCACCCAGTGTTTACGAATAAACAAAGAACGTGCAGTGACCTCATTCTGGAGCCAGACTTAGGAGATGCAGTATATAAAAGAAATGAGTACAGTCTCCCAGAATCAACAACTATCCAGTTACACTTGTTTGGCGAGTGAAGCAAGTACAGGAGAGGTCCTTACATTCCTGTCACATCCACCACTTAGTATACATCTCAGAAGCAGCAGATCCATCTGATCCAGTGGAGCAAATTATATTACCACACAAGTTTCATCGACCGGTAGAGCATCTCAACGAACATGTAAAGTGGAAATAAACATGCACAGTGCAGATAAGTTTAATAATCGACAGTCAGTCGGCAGATGTGATCTTTATGATACTTAGAAACCAGACCCAAACAAAACAATTACTCCAGTGGTGTGGCCTATATAGTCATTAGTCAGTTGCTGCTGGTATATATATATATATATATATATATATATATATATATATATATATATATATATATATATATATATATATATAGTGCTCATTGCAGTATTTACACCCAAAGACCTGTAAAAATCCACACAACCATAATAATAGAAATTAATAACATTTGCATAGAACCATTTAGGAACCCTGTTGAAAAAAGCAATGTTAGTCATGCCCCTAACATTATTTAAAGGCATTTTAAGCAGCAACAAGTAAATTTCAACGATCTTAAGCAAGACCTAAGTAATCCCTATATTATAGGTCAAAGGCCACATTCGAATTGCAGACGAATTTGTTATTAGAGTGCAACACGTGATTTGGTTCCCTATATCTCCATGACTTAGTATATCTTCAAGATTTAGTATATCTTTGTGATTTAGCATATCTCTGTGATTTAGCATATCTCTGTGATTTAGCATTAACTACTAACCAGTAGAAAATCATATATACAAAATTTACCTTACATTGATTATTCAAATATGTGACATGCGATTGTACACCCACTCCACTCAGTTATACCCAAGTTCAATGGCGAATTACACCTTCTCTTTCATCATGGCTGACAACTGCTAATCTCTGACCTGCAGCCTTGATCTCTTCTCAGTTTTGTCAACACCAGAACGTCAGAATCATTAAATGATAAATTTTATACATATTGTATCATCAGCATTATGATTACTGGGGTATGGTTTAAAAATGCAAGTACAAAGACAGTAAGCAAGCTGCAAATGTGCAACTGTCATCACATGCAAAATAGGAAGAGAACTAAGATTGTGCTTAAACAGCATTCCTTCCAGGTCATGTTGCCTACAGATAAAGGTTCCACAGGGCTCACTTTCCCAGCATTACAAACCACAAGGACAAAGTGTTATTCTGTGACCTAATTTACTTACACAATCCATCCCAAAACAAAAACAGAATGTCTGAATACCATAGAAAACAGCCAGACACAACGAAAAATAAGAATCTAGAACAGCAGCATGGTCGTTTGCAAGATGTCTTTATTTCAAAACGACACTGGGTGTTTTGGCACCTATCATTAACATTATCCATTAGTCTCAGAGTTGGAAGAGCTGCTTAAAACAAACCCTTGAAACACCCAAACAGCTCAAGCGTCACTGCCTAAAGTCCTATAATTAGCTGTCACAGGATGAGTCAGGGCCCTCTAATCAGAATATTTACAGTACTTACAAATCAACAATGGCAGCAGTGACTAATATGGACACACTGAAGAACTAATCTGCTTCAAATCACACTGTGATTAGTTTATTGACAGTGGTCCTATTTGGTGCAATAGCAGTCAAATTCCTCAGTTGGTTGAAATGGCTGTTAAAAGTACTGTCTAATAAAGAGAGAGTGAAAATCAAGGACAGCAAGGTGCTGGACAAATCCGAGAAAATGCATGCAGGAAAAAGCAGAGTAATTAAAAAATCACCAACCTGAAAGTTCTGTGAAATCAGTTACCATACAAAGTACGAATTACAGAACAAAGTTGATGAACAAGAATACTAGAATGAAAGTAGTCCTTTGATCCTGAAAGTGTCCATGTCAAAAATATATTGTCTACAATTCTTTCCCATACAAGACCTCAAGTTCCATGATGAAAAGTTCTGCACCCTCTCTCTCTCTCAGCTAATAAATTCACAGAGCCAACTCAAAGCATATTTGGTAAAACAATACCAGAACCTACTTATAAAGGCCCTCTAATCAGAATATTTACAGTACTTACAAATCAACAATGGCAGCAGTGACTAATATGGACACACTAAATTGAGCTACTTCGGCCATGTGATGAGATCTAACGGTTTGGAGAAGGAGCTGATGACGGCATGCGGTGAGGGAAGGAGGAGACGCGGAAGACCAAGGAAGAGATGGTTGGATGAGGTACAGGAAAAGTCTGGCATGAACTTGGAGGAGCTGAGAGAGGCAACAAGAGAGAGGGGACACTGGAGAGGATACATCAAGAATATCGCCAGAGCTCCAAGAGCTGACGGCACCAGGTGAGGTGAGGTGACTTATAAAGTACACTTCAATGTAACACAGGTTCTTGTATAAAACAGTAAGTGAGCTGGATTCCATATTTTCAGTATTAACAAACAAGCTCATCCTAATTGAATGCCATCGCTATATAACGATCTATTATTATGTGTAGGATAGTAAAAGCATGCTTGGCTGACATCGTCTTTGTCTTATCTCTGCTACAACAGCTCTGACAAGTTTTCTGAACAACCCAGTTATGTGCTTTAGTACAACACCTCTGATCTCAACAGTTATGAATGTGGATTTTTCAGGTTGGGAATGTCTGCAACGAACGTGTCCTCACAAACAAAACAGATGGGTATGACACTATGATCACTATACGGGCACTGCATGGCCTAAAGTGATTATGATAGGCACTCATGCAAAGACATGACTATTATTTATTCTATTATTTATTATTTCATGCAAAGACAATCAGAATAATAACATCTTCGACAAATGCTGTATGCAACAAGCGCCTACATCCTTTCAAATACAATGAGAGCTTTCACAAAAAGAACATTTCCGTCCATCCATTCATCCATCCATCCATCCAACAGTCCGTATGACGATCATTCAATCATTTAATATAGGAGCCATTTCTCTCCATGCAACACAGAAATCTCTGCCTGCTTCCTGCAATCTATCTAACAACACTCACAATAATTAATGTGCAGATGCTAGATACTAACCAGATACTACTGTGGCATAATAACAGTATTTAATTTCCTTTAAATGTTATCATGCTCAGTAGGCAACAATGAAAATGTGTTTCAGCTCTGCAAAAGTTTCATTTCAGTCACAAATAGAAAGTTCTATGAAGTGTTGGTAAAGTTTTCAGCCACATCAGCACAATTGAAATTAAGAGTTCAGCAAGTTACAGAGCAGTATAAGCATTAAGCACATAAATTCATTATTAGAATTTATATAGCGCCCCTTCAAGAAACTACTCAGAGGCGCTCCCAGCCAAGTCACGGCAAAAGAAAAAAGATTTAAGGGATTTAAGAAATAAAGATTGACTGGTCAGATGGAGGTTAGGAGGGAGGGAGGGAGGGAGCACAACTTGCATCATCATCATCATCATCATCATCATCATCATCATCATCATCATCATCATCATCATCATCATCATCATCATCATCATCATCATCACACATACTGACTCACATTAAATATTCATGATTACATTGACTTCAGTTGACCTAAACTGCTCTGCTGGTATCAGCACGACTACATCATTGTACTGACTAACATGTATTGATGTCTCATTCAGGATGTCAGTTTAGCAACCTGCAACTAAAGATAACTATTTTCATAGCACCACTTAATCGTAACATTACACTTACCCTGTGCCTAGGACAATTTGGGAGTTAACCGCAATGTGGTTATCATGTTTCCATTCATCTTTCCATATCCGTGTTCCAATCGTACGAACTGCAACGACGCAGATTCGAGCCGTCCCGATTTGAGCTCAGTGGTCTGTAATTGGCTCCACATGAGCTACATAAATTTGCTTCCTGGGGTTCTTACTAAGCATTTTTTTAATCAACTCAAAAACAGTACATTTTTGCCGTGCATTCCAGTCGGGAGTGCTTCTGAGTAGTCCCCTTGAAAAGATGATATATAAATTCTTGAATGAATGCTGAAGGATTTAGTGATAGGCGCCAACACACTGTGTTTTATGCTATATTACAAACATCTGTTGAGGGTGGGTTGCAACTGCTTGCATGTATTATTAAATAAGCATGATAAAATGGGATATAAGTCTCCTAAACAGTGGTATTAAAAGGTTTCACATGTTTGCCAGACAGCCAGTGTTGCACAATAACATACGGGTCCAAATCATTGCTTCACTTTGAATTTCTTTAAAGCATTACCATACATCTATCAACTTTGAAGTGTGTGCATGGCCACCAGCACAAATCTGACTTATAATCATGCTCAAGCCTAGCAATATAACCTTAGGTCTAGCTGCAGGTTACAGATTAATACTATACAACATAAGTGTCTGACGTTTCCAGACATTATGAATCCACTTTTACCATGGATTGGTTCCAACGATTTATCGACACAATCATGGCAGAAAGTTCGTTGACGACAAACATACAGTGTCCACCACTTAGCTTGTTTGAAATGATTTTATACGAGCCAGTTAGTATCTGCCATTATTGGACACGACCTTTAGGTGTGTATGCAACTTGTGAGAGCTGTTTTAAGCAATGGACAACACAATGTATACCTGCAAGCAGATAAGAAGTGACTAGAGGCCACTGCTTAAATGCTCACAACGGCTCTGAACCGGGCATAAAGCAAACAGGCTTTATATGGCACTTATTTTAACGATCAACTTTTATTGGGCAAGCTGACCGTTACTACAGTCATATAATAATACTGTGGGGTATATAGCAAAATTCAGGTCCACTGGTCAGGTGTCCGTTTTAATATATTAATTTAACAGAAAATTATCAGAAACAAGTATAACCAAATGCATTCATAGTATTATTGGCACTGCATATATGCATCTATTTAAGTACTAAAAATTGATAAAATGTAATTTCATCCTCAGTCAGTCAAACTCAGACAGACAAAATTCAACCATACATCTAATCTAATCTTATTTAATCGTATATCTAATATGAACATTTCTACAACGCTTCTCAAATCTCCTCCATAATCCTGCCCATCAGCAGATTGAATGGGGGGGGGTTGGGGGGTTAGGCAGAATAACTTTCAGAGAGCGGGCCCCAAACACATAAAGTAACAGCAAAGGTGCTAAATAAAACCTATATACATACATATATGTATACGAAATCAAGTATGCATACATATATATATATAATTACACACACATACATAAAATCATACATACATGCATACATACATACATAATTGAAGGATTCATAAAGGTCCATCAATCTCAACCCACCCCTATCCCTTTTTACCTGAACATTATGGCTAAGCTGTGTGCTAAAAGAAGAAAAGTGTGCCCGTTAAATCATGATAATTGCTGTGTGCACTCACCGGAATGCCCACAACATACCATCATAATTTAGGGAAATATTATTACTGTGCACACATACACACACACATACATAAACACTTGCTTGCAGCACACATTGAATGCCACTGAATGCCAAGTAGGCCCTTATAAATGTTTGATTGCAATTACCACACACACACACACACACACAAATATGTACACACATACACATGCATACACAGATACATATATGTAATAGATACAAATATATATAATATAATATGTAATATATATAAATGTATAATTGTTTATACATATATATATAAATATAAAACCCATGACTTGACACAGTGCTATACATATATTTACTGCCCTTAACTGGTGACAGAGGTGTGGATTGGAAAAGTTAAAGTAGCCTACCTCAAGCAGGCTCCCCATTAATGGAGCAAGCATAGGAATTCTTTCAGCAAACAAAGGCTTAGCCTTTCATAGCATCTGCAGCCCCCTCAGCAGCCCATGACTCACCCCAGTCACACTTCATAGGGCAAAAACCCGGAACCTAAACTGCCTGGAGGCTGTACAATGAGTACGAGAAGGGAGGAGGAGCATGAGGAGGAGGAGGAAGAGGAGGAGCACGAGGAGGCAGCAGGGTGTGAAGCCCATAACAGGAGCTGCTCTCATGGGGTCACAACAGACAGATCCAAATGATCAAAAGAAGACTTCCGGAGTGGGAATTTTCAAATTTTAACAAGGATCTTTATGTTCTTATCACACATTCAGGTTCTATAGCACAACCATAATATCACACACACACTAACTATTATTAATAATTCAGATTATTAATTTTTATGTATTACTATTTGACATCAATACTACTAGTATTATTATTTACTATTATTCATTAGTATTATAATTATTATTAATTACAATTTCATTAATTACAATTTCATGCAATGGAATGAGGTGCTGAACTGATTTTTAACACTAGCAGCTGCTGTTAGTAAACATCCTACAACAAAAATTGTCATCATCTAACAATGACAAGCCAATGTTACGCATCTGCTGAGCATCCAGTCACATTGTTTCAGGACTGCTTCATAAATCTTCTTATATTATAAATTACAATAATAATAGTACCCTAATAATACAAATAATAACAGCAATAATAGAAATAATATAGTACTCAATAGTAATAATGTATACCTTTCTCTTTTTTACGGGCCTGTCATGCTGAGAGCGCTTCTGAATAGCTCTGCGGTAAAAAGCGCTTTACAGATGTTCATATTATTAAATAAGATAATAATAATAATAATAATTACTTAGCCACTCCAGAACATCATGTGCAATTCCCCTAATTTTTATAAAGCCTGAGGGATCATTGATACATCAGGCTAATAAATAAATAAAAATAATAACAACACGAAGAATAATTTTTAAAATAAGAACAATAATAGACAAAGTGCATGAATAAAGTTATAAAATAGGACTTGGATTCTAGAGTAAGCAACAATAGAACCACATACTCTGCAGTCCGCATATTAAACAAGGCGAGCACTTAAACCACTAAGGCAATCATCTTGACCACAAAAACTCGGTGAACAGGTTCACAGCGGAGTTGAAAAACAAGCACACACACAGCTGGCTAAAAATCTGAAGAAATCTCACAAATCTGAAACAACACTTTTCAAATGTAACTCAAAATAATGAATCACATTTATACAATTATGATCATCATTAGACAATGTATTCACCATCAGTTCCTCAGCATAACACTGTAAATGAATCTGGGCATTTATAGAGCACCTCTAGCAGTACTTAGTAATGACTATTCAGAGGTGCTCCCACTCTGAAGAAACGGAACTTTTTCAAGCAACAGAGTGAAGTGGATATGCAACCTATGAAAATCATTGCTACAGTTTCAAGTGATCTTGTAAGTGGTATATATAGTGCATGCTACTGCAAGTGCTATTGTACACCAAAGCCAAGTAAACTGATAAACTATGCCATGATTCAAAATGCAAAAATGTAGCTAAAGCACATGACTAGCAATGAATAATAATATTACAGCTTTGAAATCTAGTGACCATATCACAATGTCGCTCAACTACTGGCGTAAAATAAACTAGTAATCAGCACAGCTTGCTAGTTACTTAGTTGAAGCAATACATGCTAAGATTATCATTTGCAATTTAGACTGGTCTCATAACAATCACAAAAACTAATCATGCTTAGTTATCAAAACTGGAATTTCTTCATCACATATCTCAAAACTAAGATAACGTATGCGATAAGTAGATTATTGCGCTTTGCAAACAGATGGCTAGGTGATTAAGAATCTAGCGTATGGTAATTAATATGCCAAATCTTCACAATACATGTGTAATAATTGTGTATGTATGATATCTGTGCACCCATGTGTGTGTGTGTGTGTGTGTGTGTGAATAAGTAAGCAGGTAGTTACCACAGCACTGTATGTACATATAGACATACATGTGCATGTACATATTAAAGGAAGTACTAGATCATGCACCAGTAACTACCATAAAATGGGAATTCGATGCATGCATGTATGTGTGTATGTATGCATGTATGTGTGTAATGTGTATGTATGGCATTGTATGCATGTATGTGTGTATGTATGCATGTATTTGGGTATGTGTGTGTGAATGCTTGTATGTGTGAATGCAAGTGTTCAGCCAAATAATCACTAAAGCAGATTGCAGTATTAATCATATGCCCTCTGCTAAACAATGAAGGTCATCTGTACAGAGGAAATCAAGGAACCTTGGATGGAAATATACTTGATATAGAATGGTGCAGCTCACAGCCACCCATCCGTGAAGAACATGGACTAACAAGCATATTATTTAGAGTCAGAAGAAGTCAATGTTGTTTCCTACCAGTAGTGGGCTAACAGAAACATTGGCTTTGTTGGTAGGGCCACTTACTGTCAGTGGCTTTGTTGTTAGGGTGACTAGTAACTTCCAATTAGGCAGGGCAGAGCCTTCTATTACTGTAACAGAAGGCTCTGGGTAAGGGATGAAAATGACTCACAGGTCAATCTTTATTATCCATGGACCACAGAGTGATGGGCAGTCAGGTACACCTTAGAACTGACTTCCCTTGTCAGAGTGCATTGTGAAGAAACTTCACACCTGCACCTTTTCAAGGCCTCTCTGAAACCCTGTTAATTACACAAGTAATAGTGGAATATTCTGTAGGAAAATATCATGATTGGTACCAATTCCACAGGCAAGCACTTGCTTTATGAATGATTGTTCACCTTAAATCAAACTCAAACAGACCACTCGTTTGTGAATACAGAAGGTTCCAGAAACTGGCAGAAAGTAGTCAACATCACTTGGTGTTGTTCATAATTACCGGTATATGAAACAGAGCAAAGGAATGACAAACAGCTATACCCACCAAGATGCGACCAAATGTTCAACCTTGTGATGTATATTTTAAGATCCCAGTCAGACTAGATGGCCAGCTTGAAATGCCCACTTTCCAACCAATTAACAAAGCCATATGATTTCCAAAACCATATCTGTAGGTCAGAGTTTAGTAGATTAGCAATAAACAGCATCAACTCCACACGCCAAGGCTGGCGAGAATGCAAGGTTCCAAGAGATACCGCACACTGGAAGGAAAAGTAAGCACCAAGATTTTCACACATGCATTTCACACAGGAAACTGGAAAAGAAACAAGATCAAAGGTCATTGCATGTGTGGCTCCAATAATAAATGAAAGAAACAATTCAAACGCTTCAGAGGCGCAACAGCACTTTTCAGCCGAGGTGGGGTCAGGAGCACCCCTGTGTAGTAACCTTGAAGAGGAGCTATATAAATCTCTATGATGAATGAATGAATGAACTGAAGAATGCCTGTTTGGCTGTAAAGTAATGTGATGTACATGTAGCTCCGCATAAATAACATTCCCAGTTGACACCAAAGACAGATGATATGGTACCGGCCAATCGAACAGACCGATGTGTTTAAAGATGTTTAATAGAGTGTGCAAGGGCCATGTCTTACGATTACGAAGCCATGAAATAGGAATACATAAAATAACATTTGTGATGTTTCAGAAAAACAGACGAAAAGCATCCTACTGCATCAATACAAAGAGATTCTCATGTTTCAAGATAATATGCCTTAGCATAGGCGCACGGGACATTTCGGCAGTGGGGGGGGCAAAAATTTTGTTTGCCCGAAAAATCTGACGACCTTTTTTTTTCAAATCCGAAATTTTTTGGCCCATCCATGCCTCTTTTGCCCGAAAAACACATCTGCCCGAAATTTGGAGTCATTTGTCCCCCCTGGACCTCCGTCTCGTACGCCTATGTGCCTTACTACTAAAGTGAATAGTAACTTTCATATAATGCTCTTTGTTCGAAAGATACACACTTTGAGGCTAAATTCTATCGATTGTTTTTTTTTATTATCCTGAACCTAAACTGCAGCTTCTGTACCTAGTTGCAATTGTGACAACAAATCCATGCAACGAAGGCATAAATAGTTGCTGAGTGATAGAGGAAGCAGCAGTAGTAGTGGTTAAGTACATAGTAGAAGCGGTAGTGATACATGTCAGAGGATTAATTCTAGCCTGAAGGGAAAGAAGAAGTACTTAGTAATATATGGTGAAGCACAGCAAAGCATGATAAGGAAATTTACTCAGAATGGATGATCAGTTAAATACGAGATTGGGTACATATAGATAACAAGGGTAAACCTGAAAAATCACATCTAATCAGAACGTGTGCATGTAGGCCTACACTATCAAAACGACAGAGCCACTTCAAACAGCCCAGTAGAATCAACATGTATGTTTTAACTAGACTCAGGTGCATACAAGACCCACACAGAAGCAACTCAACATTCTGTCAAATGCAACACCCCAAAAAATTGACATGCCAGTATATACCTCTACCTCATGCTGAAATCCATTTAAAATTTTGACAAAATGGGCAAGCTGCATTCATTCCTTGAACCTTTCACCACGACTGCTTGCAATTTTAAAACTAGATAAGAGGGAAGGTACGAGAAAACAACATTCTTCTAAAACTTATAATGTAAACATTAGTCTGAACATAGCTTTGTCAGGGACAATTACCTCAAATTTAATTAAGCTTCCACAGCTAGGTTAGTTTTTATGCCCATGTAAACTTAACTTGTACTTAAATTTTATTTACTTATTTCTCGCATTTGCTAATGCGTTTTGCATCCCGTCAAGCTATCTGTTCAGAGCTGACACTGCATCGAAGTTTCACGCCGAAGCGCATGAGCAATTGTGAGTGAAGGACTTGCTCTTAGAAACAAACCAATCTTAAACAAATTAATACAAAACTAGAAGGCTGCAAATCTTTTTTTTAATTATAAAAGAGGTGGAATATTCGTACAAAAGTTATGCTATTCCCTAAGAAAAGACTGCATCAAGGACAAATATCAATGCGACGAAAAATGGCATCAGAATGAATGCTCTGTTCCTATAAAGTCTTTTAATCGCATAAAATCGCAAATCGCTTATTGTAAATTTTTATTCTTTACAAATAAATTACTTTCCAAAGCTACGTTGATCTCCTACTGTCTTCACAGATACACAATTTCAATCAAACTCCATAAAGAATCGATTTAAAACTTAGACGAACACCGTGTCCGGGTTGAGAGTGAACAGTGAACAGGCAAGTCTCGCCCGGCGCTAGAAAAGTTATTCACTCACTGCAACATCATCGTGCAACATCAGACACTGGTAATCCAAAGAACTCATGCTCTTTAGCTCCTATGTGCTTAATTATTGATAAATTCTCCATTCACGTGAAAATCAGTATCCTAATAACACCATCCTGTTTATTGGTCTGAACTGGCAACTGGCCGCCCCAACTAGAATGACCGAAAAACAGCGTTAAACTCACTTTCTGGTCAAACCTAACATTCAGATGGTGTATTCAGCACACAGGTGTACTATCCCTTGCTGGTTTTATACGCGAAACTCACTCCGAAAGACATAATTTTAAGAATTATTAAACTTAATTGAAAATAAACTATTAACTTTCCGGACGTAAAATGCAAACTTCCGGTAGGTGTCAAGCGACATCTGGCGAATCAGCCGATTCCTCCACACATCTGCTTACATCGGCTTGCGTAAAAATTGGAAACACCATTTTTTATTTAAACTAGCACGGTATTTTCTTACGAATTACGCAGTTTATTTCATTTCTGCAGGGGTTAAGTCAAAAGGTAGATCAGTTTTTGTAGTATAGGCTTGGCCTACTGAATGAAGACTGCGAGTAGGTTAATTGAGCCATTGGTTGAGCGCCCAACGCATGGACCTAGGCTAATGCAGAATGGCGTCTTCGAAGGTGCTAGCCTACTTCGTAAAATGAATGACCAGCGAGGAAGTTTATCCTGTCGACTTAATTTTCCACCGGAGGTTGTAAGCTGAGTGAATTGCTAGCTTGTCGACTTGGTACCCGTTACCAGCATGTAGACCTAGACCTGGGGCTGGGAGTCGACCGGGTCGACCCCCAATAAGTAGACTAAACCCCAGACGACTTGGTCATTTCAAGTCGAATCGTTTAAATTCTGTCTAGGGGTCATTGCATAATTACGTAACGCTCGAGGGTGGGTGGGTGGGGTCATTGAAAACGTTACGACACGTTAAATGGGTGGTCAAGGGCAACGTTACGAAGCGTTACAGGGTGCACGGGTGGGTGGGTCAAAAACGGTCATTTTCGGCGTTACGTAATTATGCAATGACCCCCTACCGCAACTGGCCCCGATCGAGTTGAATTTCTTAGGGTAGTGATTTAAGTGAAGTTGTTTTTTTCCATAAGTCGACTTAAATTGGTTTGAGACACAGATAAGCCAAGATTTTGCACTTCACACCAATAATGATCGTGTGAGGTCAAGACAGCATTTAAGCAGTTTTGTAGCCCATATAGGCTATAGTGTGGTACAAAATGAACTAGGCAAGGGCCTACCACTTCTAACTTCTGCGGTCTACCACGTGCACATAGGCCTACGAAGGCTGCGGAACTTTTGCATTAGGCCTAGGCCTATCGAAGCCGGCTTGAGTAATAACCTATAATATTACGGATTTAAAATCTTTATTATTATCATAGGCCTTGGTGCATATATAGGCCTAGTCGTATGCCATTCAGTGCAACCAATACGCGGTCGCCACTTTATTTTCAACCTTGCGCGCGTTACAATTAAATTTATTTAGAATAATAAACAATAATAATGACAACAACAACAAAAGTAGGATAAAGATTGTAATCTCAATAATAACTGATTTTAAAAACACTTAAAAACTCGTAATAATTTTCCGTCACATTGTCAGCAGCATAATATTAGGCCTATAGGCTAAGCCTGGATAATATAGTTAGGCCTAGGCCTTAAGATCGATTGCTAGAATAGAATCAATAACCCACTGGATAACCCTAGATAACTTACAAAGCATCACAAAACTCTTCAAACTTAAACTCAAACACAAACACAACCAGCATAAAAAATAGGCTTTAAAAACGTTGAAAACTTCCAAATATGAAGTGTACGTTGAGGTCTCATTATATAGGCCTATACTCATCAGTAGGCATGCATGAAATTATTGCTTGCCAGGCAATAGCGGTACGTTTGACTTCTTGCATATTATTATTTATTATGTAATTAGGCCTGGGATTATAGGCTAAAGGCAATTGAATTATTAATTAAAAGGGTACCAGTACAATGTGGAACTCAAAACGAAGTTATTATTACAAGTTATAGTCAATATAAATTTTATTGAAGTCATAGCTAGCTAGACCACTCTTGACTTCTCGCATTATTCCTAGGCTTAAATTGGCTTTGTCTGTATTAACGAAACATTTCGTAACTTCAACGGTAGATTGCTTGATGCGGAAAATGGTCGACTGAATGGGAAAGCACGAAGCACGATATACTTTACTCCCCGCATTGACACACAAACACGCAAATACCCAATCACACGTAGGCCTACAGAGATACATAGTCTACTGTCAGTCATAATATCGATCCATTCTGCTCTGACTTTCTCCTTTGTGACTTCCTATCATTCTCGTTCATCTGTCCGTCCATCCAACCACCCAAAACTATCCTACCCATCTTTACCCATCGTTCCATCCATCCATATATCCATCGATCCGTCCGTCCGTCCGTCCTTCCGTGCATCCATCCATCTACTCATCCATCCATTAACCATCCATCTATCCATCGTTCAATCCATATAAAGACGACGTTTTCCTGGGGTACAGTGGGGCTAAGTCAGTCGGGGGTTGTGATGGACAGGGCCGGATTTAGGGTGGTGGGGGCCCATGGGCGCCCGTTATGGTGGGCCCTTTTCTGCAACGGATATGTTGCATTTGATGCACAGTATCGGACAGGAACAAACCCACACGTATACGACCATAACATGTCACAGACAAACAATGCTAAAAGCAATGTTTAAATTGTTGACTTATATGGTCAATAATTATAATTTTTAAATACATAAATGAAGACAAATTGAAAAGATCATTTGCTGATAGATAAAGTGTCTAAATCAATTCTCAAATGCAAAGCTAAAGAATAAAATTAAGCAGCTTCTTGTCCAGTTTTTATTAATAAGGCAATGAGATAAAGAAAGAAAGTAAAAATAGGGACATGTGAGACCTCCAAAATAAAGCAGATAGCCTGACTGTATGCAGTTAAATAGCTCGGTTAGGTATACAGTTGAGTCTAAACTTTAGTAGGGTCGTTAGGGAATTTGTACCCTTTTCTATTGGCAAAGTCATCAATTAGCTGATTAAAATAGAGTTGGTAAAGAATATGACTCTATACTCAACACTGCAAGGTATACGCATGGGCGGAGTTTGGTTTCCGTTCTTGGAGGGGCTAAAGCCTTCTTGAGGGGGCTAAACCCGGGAAAAGATACCATTTACACGGTAAAAAATTAATCTGGGTCTTCTTGGCTTAGCCCCCCTAGCTCCTGATAAACTCCGCCCATAGTTATACGTCTCACATGTGTCTCAAATAATCGTAAAACGAGCATTCAGTACTACAGTTTGTGACCATGAGCTCCAAGTACATTCTTAGCATAATTTGCACATTTGAAAATGAATTTTCAATTAACATCTTTTTCGAGTAGCCTACTTGGCACATGAACTGCTACTAACTTATGCCAAGGCCTGTTCTTCCAATTTCGTCTTTAAGCATTTTGACAAGATAAGAGAACTGCTCGTTGCTCGTTGCCAAGGTTTTCATCGAGGTCGTCACCACAACTGCTACAAGCTTTTTCACAGAGTTGAGGAGTTCTCCATCACTAATATTTCACTATAGGCCTACATAATTCAAGATTAGATAGGAAACAAACGAAACCTTGAGCAGAGCAACAGCTTCTAGTCCGCTATGCCTATTATAATTATAGTGCCCTCATGCCGATTTACAATTCGGTTCATGACTGTCGGTTGAAATCATTTAGACTCTTCAAATTATATTAAATAATAGTCTACTGATCTGCAAACTCCATCTGTGACCTTATAAACCATGCATATTATGAAGGTAGAATCTATATAAGACTGGGGGGGGGTCTAAAAGATACTGACAGACAGCACAGCAATGACAGTAAACATGTCGCCGTCCACTGCTACAGATGTGGGCATTGGGTCGTGGCACTGGAGTGCTACAGTGTTAGACAGAATACCTCACTGTCTGCAGCAACCTGATACACGTGGGAGGGGTTGGAGCTCAGGACACTGACTGCCTCGATCTGTTCCTTGTCTGCTGCGTATACCGACTAATCCAGGGAACACCTCCGACATGCACTGACAGTGTATGTCTACACCAACGGGCTGTCATAGCTTGAGTTAAAAGAAATATAATCTGTCAACAGCAGGTGTTGAGGATGCCATGCTTAAAGCCCTACTGTCAGGGTGACTGGTGAGCAATATTAACGAGTACAGATAATGGTCAATTCAAAACCACTCACTGATTATGTCTAAGATCCTGTGGCGATTAATACACTTATGGTTCATTCCTTAATTTAAAAAAAATAAACTTCAACTGGTGGGGGCCCCTAAGTGGTGGGGGCCCATGGGCTGGAGCCCGTGTAGCCCATGCCTAAATCCGGCCCTGGTGATGGATGTCGTATGTCTGACGTGACGTGACATTGATGGATGACCCCATCCCCTCCTCCTCCTTCTCCTCACAGCCACTCCACCCATTCAGATCCGGCGCCGATCTACTCCTCGCCCTTCCGCCTCGCATCGTCAACTCCAACCCGTCAACGCACTCAACCGAATCCTCCGTTCTTCGATTCGCTTCCTCGTCTCCGTTCCGCTCGACTGCGCCTCCTCTTCCTCCCGGAAGCAGATCAGGCCTCGTCGTCCGGTCGTCACCGCCCGCCTCCAAGTCCTCGTCGAAGGTCAGCTGGCTGGCCCTGACCTTGACCCCTTGCCGCCCCTCCATAGCGTAACAGTGCGGACACAGCATCATCTCTATGACCGCTTTCGACGATTCCAGGCTCCGTTCCCTGCCCTTCGTGAGGATGTACTCCGACGGGGAGAGGCATGGGGGCGGCGGCGGTGGCCCAGCCTTCGTCCCCTTCCCATAGTACTGCACGACTGCCGGATGGTCCCCCAGGGAAGAAGCCTTGTCTTTATATAGCGCCCGACTGTGCGGCTTCTCGTATTGTCCATGCAGACCGAAGGTCATCTCGTACGCGTTCTCTGACCGACAGGCGAAAGCTGCTGAAGATGCTGAGGTGGGAGATGCTTCTGAGGAACAGCAGCAGTATCCGCCGCATCTGGCCACCAGCTCACTGAAGATGCTCTGCCTTGCAATGTAATCGCCAGGTGGAGACTCGTTCGACCGGGACGAACCGCAAGGGTCGCACTTCCTCCCAGACTCTTGGCAGCTGTAAATGACAGATCCGCAAGGTAAGGCAAGATAAAAGACAAGTAGGCTATGCGACAAGGTTAGGTCTATTTAACCATTTCTGTGTGTGTCGGTGTGCGTGCGTGCGTGCGTGCAAATGTAACTGTACCCAGATTTTATATAGAGACCATGTATGGCCTCAATGACCCTGTTCATTTTTCAGTGAATTTGATCGGGTGAGATCCTTCACCACCGCTCAACCGTTTGAATGGACGCCACACCAATTAGGTACCCTTGCACGGACCGTGCTAGCCCTAGATTTTTTAATCTCTTAAATAAGCCACCTTCGGGAAGCGAACCGCGGCCCGCGCGCTCTATGTCACAGAGTCGCGTACAGACGCGCGGCCAGCGCTCTTACCGATGTGGCTGAGTGTGCGTGTGTGCGCGCGCGTGTGTGAACAAACATACCCCAGACCAGCAGACGCTGTAGCCTGTACGTGTCACCTGCCATTCAATTTCAGTCTTGTAGAAGAGAAAATACCCTTTGAGCTGCACTCCTTTTATCAATCAACGAACGCAACAAGCGCAACATCATCGAATTCTAAATAATTAATTACGACTTATTATGGTTCGTTGTTTGTAAAGACCTCGCACAGTGTCGCCACCATCGCAAAAGACTTTGATTGATTCTGTGTCGATCGATATATTACAGAGAGCATTTCTTTGACAACTTCAATCAATAATAAACTAGACGTCTGCAGCCCATATCTCGCGCGCATAATCCCCGGAACTCCATCAAGCAGACGACAATGTGTGTGTGCGTGTTTGCGCATGCGCATGCGTGTGCGTGTATGAGCGCGTGCGCGCGCGTGTGTGTACAAACGTGCTCCAGCAGTGTTTAATCTAGACGTCTCTGGGGGGGAAAGTTCCCCCCCAGGATTGACATTCCCCCCCCCAGAAAAATTTGACGAAATGATATTGGTTTTTAGTTACTGCTTTCATCATTGTTTTGCATGAAGTGTTATAATATATCGTGATATTATTTATTATTATATGATTATAATGACATTATTTTATTACTATAATATATGATACTATCATGTTAAGATGACATCTTAAAATGCAGACATTGCAATGTGGAAATTCAAAAAGTTTCTAATAAGTCACTGAAAAAGTACAGCTACTTTGTTAAGACGACACCTTAAAATGCTGCCATTGCAATGTGAAAATTCAAAAAGTTTCTAATGGGTCACTGAAACAGTACAGCTATTTTGTTAAGATGACCCCTTAAAATGCTGCCATTGCAATATGGGAATCAAAAAATTTTATATTGGGTCACTGAAAAAGTACAGCTATTTTGTTAAGACGACACCTTAAAATGCTGCCGTTGTAATGTGGAAATTCAAAAAGTTTCTAATGGGTCACTGAAACAGTACAGCTATTTTGTTAAGACTACACCTTAAAATGCTGCCATTGTAATGTGGAAATTCAAAAAGTTTCTAATGGGTCACTGAAACAGTACAGCTATTTTTGTTAAGACGACACCTTAAAATGCTGCCATTGCAATGTGGAAATCCAAAAATTTTCTAATGGGTCATTGAAAAATTATAGCTATTTTGTTAAGATGACCTCTTCAAATGCTGCCATTGCAATATAGAAATTCAAAAAATTTCTATTGGGTCACTAAAAGTCTAAAACAGTACAGCTATTTTGTTAAGATGACCCCTTAAAATGCTGCCATTGCAATGTGGAAATCCAAAAATTTTCTAATGGTCACTGAAAAAGTACAACTATTTTGTTAAGACGACACCTTAAAATGCTGCCATGCAATGTGGAAATTCCAAAAGTTTCTGATGGGGAGGGGCGTATCCCCCTCCTCATACCCCTCCCTCTCCCAGTCTCGGTGCTACGCTCATCAAGAGCGTCCTTCGGACGTTCAAATGTCTCCCCCCCAGAAACCCCAATTCCCCCCCCAGAGGAAGGGGACTAGATTAAACACTGGTGCTCCAGACCAGACGTTGTACGTGTAACCTGCTATTCAATTTCACGCACAGTTTACGACTCAAGACAATGCAACGCTGTAGGCCTATATACGTCTATAGAACACCTCAGTTTAATTTGCTCCCAAACTAATCGTAATCGCAATCTCTAAACTTCAAATCAAATCAAATCAAATCAAAACTTGTTTATTCAAAGAGATCAACAAATCAAAAAGAGCAATAAAACAAAGAATAAATGAGATAAGAGTGTACAGAGGGACAGAGGAGCTAATAATATCATCTATCAGGTGAAAGATTTCTAAGAAAGGGTAGCCCAGAAAGAGAGTGATCCCGCTAAACCTGGGCAACCACAGCAGAGTTATATTAAGATGGAGGTGAGAGAAGAGTGGGGTAAATATCTATCAATATAGACGAGACGAAAACAGTAAATGAGATATAGGAGAGAGAGCGAGGGATAAAACAGATCATAAGCAGGGTGGAAACAAAGGACGTATACATTAATAACTAATAATAAGCAAAGCTAAATTCGAGTTATAAGTGAATACAGACAAGGGGTTAAAGACTTCTAAAGCGTACGTTACTCGAAAGTCAAGCGCGGGCACTGTGACTATATATAGATTATTCACAAGCGCTGCATTGAGTCAATATAGAGTTGTCCTTAAGAGAAGTTTAAAGTAAAGGACGTCCGTGTGACCGTGTCCGGTTTCCATAGGATCAGAGGCGGAACAGCTATACTAAGGCGGGTATCGTCTGGGATGGGAATTTGGAAAATGGAGCACCAAACGAAAAACAGTATAAAGAGTTCTTGAAGAACTAGTGCTATACATACATCCAATGCGCCGAAGTAGTTGTAGACTACGACATAGGCCTACCCAAAATAAGTAGTTTGTAAATTCATTCATTCGTTCAGAGAATTTATATACAGCCTCTTCAAGAGACCCACTCAGAGGCTCTCCTAACCCATCCACAGCTAAAGCATGTAGGATCTGAGCGACTTATAAAAAGGCAAAAATCGCAAGCATATTCCCATTCGGCGGCCGCCATTTTGATTATCGCCCATCAGTGTCGTTGCTATGTTGAATTGCCACGCGCCGCATTGATTTTTAAGTCAATCAAAGCCCAATTTAGATAATTTATCAAGATTTTTCTAAATTTGCGCTAAAATTGCGCTGATTGCCAATTTTTGCGCTGTTGCGCGAAACCTGGAATTTTGCGCAAAATTTACGCTGCGCAAGATCACGAATTTCTGGGGGCCCTATATAGCGCCCTACGCTTAGGTGGCTTAGCTGCTACATTACTGTAGATTATGCTATGGCTTAGATTTACGAATACGACTATCATTACGAGGTAATAGAAGAAGATGCATGCTGGTTATAAAGAGCGAAAATTGCGACGTTGCCTACGTATGGGGCCAATGGATGTATACACTTTATTAGAGTGATTCGTCATTTAAGTTGGACAAGTGGACTTACATGTAAAACGTTGACGGAAATGGATTCGAAACATTGGAGGAAGCGAATTCGTAACCGACACGATCAACAGCTTACATGTAGCCTTTAGCGCAACCGATTAATTTAAGAAAAGAAAGAGTAGCCTATTCGTGAATTTTGGTTTTAATATTCGTAGATATTCGTGAATATTAAGATTTTTTAATATTTGTAAATAATCGTAAATATACGTTAACAAATCAAAGTGAACCATCGAAACCCTGGTCAAGCAGATTAAGTTTCTGTATTGGCCTATACTATATAGGCTATCTCCATGACATTCACTCGCATTCAAAGACCTTGAAGTTTTTAACAAGAAACCAATTAAAGTCACTGATTGCGTGTCTCAATTTTGCGCGAAACGTGAAACTTTTTATAAATAACAAAAATGCGCGTGCATTTCGACTGTTTCAAGTTGTAACAGACTCACCGTATGTGGCAGTAGTACGCAGACAGCATGAGGAAAAGCGTTATGACGAGTACGGCTGCAACTATACCCAACGTCACTCCTGAAATACATGACATTGAAAAGACATCACACGTACACCAAGGGGTGACTGAGTGAGGGAGAATGTTTGAATGAGTGAGCAAGTATAGTGAGTGATTGAGTGTGTGAGTTAGACTTTAGAGAGTGCGAGCTAGTAAGTGGATGTGTGTGAGTGAGGGATTCAGTGAGTGAGTAAGTGAGTAAGTGATTTAGTGAGTGAGTGGAGTGAGCGAGTGGAGTGAGTGAGTGGAGTGAATGAGTGAGAGAGTGAGTGGGTGAGTGAGTAGAGTGTGAGTGGGTGAGTACCGTGAGTGGAGTGAATGAGTGAGAGAGTGAGTGGGTGAGTGAGTAGAGTGTGAGTGGGTGAGTACCGTGAGTGGGTGAGTGAGTGAGTGAGTGAGTGAGTGAGTGAGTGGAGTATGAGCGAGTGAGTGGAGCGAGTGAGTGAGTGAGTGGAGTGAGTGGGTGATTGAGTGTGTAAACGAATGATTGATAAGCAGACTTCTAATTGCGAAGCTCACTTGGGATTGATGGTGCGAGAGAGAGTTAGGACTGAGTTAGTGAATAAGGAGTAAGTACGTAAGTATTTTCTGTTTTTACTCCACTTGCAAACACACACTGGGACATAGAAAATCCAACAATGCATCGAAGTAATAATTGACAGTAATACGTACAAATTAAATCACAAGTTGAATAAAATTACTAAAATAGTATCGTCTAGAAGCGATCGAGTGAGTGTTTGAGTAAATATATGCAATTACCGACGATGGAAGCGGATTTATCCAGCGACAACTTTCCGTTCGTAATTGCTGGCACAGTGATGAGGTTTCCATATTGAGGATGGTGTGGAAGAGGAAGACGAGGAGATGGTGGATAAAGCGTCGGAAATGGAGCATATGGTCTTGCTGCAACAGAAAAACAGTCGCTATATCCAACACATGCATATCCTGAAATGCGCTACGTAAACGGTTTCCAGATGACAACCGTATACGTTGCGTATCTAGTCCCCAGCTTTTTGAGGCGGATTCGGGTTTGGGGGTGGGGCGACGGATATAGGCGTAAAGGTCAGCTTTAGGTGGACTTTTAGGCGCCCATTTTTCTGACGACCCTTTTTAGTCGTTACAATGGTTATTTAAAAAATGTCCGGATAATAGGCCTTTTAACCAGGAAAAAACTGACGAACAAAATCTCAGAAAATACATTCTATTTTCACCACTCAAAAACCTGAAAGCCGGATGACCTTTTACTGGTGGGGGAACTCTCCCCCCCCACCAGAGAGTCCAGATATGGACACTGCGTGTCTGAAAAGTAGGAATTTAGTCTATATTATATAAAAGTGCAAACACACAAAATAATATTTGTTTATCGGAACGCGCGGTCTAATTGTCCAGTCCGTTGATCAGATAAAATTAATGTTCCAAGTTAATTATCCAGAATTTTAGATGATTAGATCCTTACGAGGACACACTTCATTTAGAATAAGACGGACGGACGCACGAACGCACGGACTGACCGAAGGAACGTACAAAGGCGCAGCCTAGACAAAAGCAGAATGATACCGGCCTACTTAAAGACATCAAGCAAGACAGAGACACGCACCGTCCGAGAGATGATCAGAAAGAGTGAGAGAGAATCAGAATGTGACGCGAAAAATCGAGAGACAGAGAGTATTAAGTCGTCAGATAGACAACAAAAGCATAGACATTCAAGCAGACAGACAGACAGACAGACAGGCAGACAGACAGACAGGCAGACAGACAAGACAGACAGGCAGGCAGACAAACAAACAAAACAAACAGACAGACAAACAAACAAACAAACAGACAGGCAGGCAGACAAACAAACAAACAGACAGACAAACAAACAAACAGACAGGCAGGCAGGCAGACAAACAAACAAACAAACAGACAAACAAACAGACAGACTGACAGACAGACAGACAAGCAAGCAAACAAACAGACAGACAGACAAACAAACAAACAGACAGACTGACAGACAGACAGACAAGCAGGGCTTAAAATGTGGCAGGACGATCATGGACGGCGTCCATGCACTTGTTTTAAAATCTGAATGCCGTCCTGCCATTTATTGGCCAGCAATGACTGGGAAGATATATGGGGCGTCCTGGCACTTCTTTTGAAAAGATAAGGAGCGTCCTGGCACTTATTTTTCCACACTTTTAGCACTGCAGACAAGCAAGCAAACAAACAGACAGATACGGCCGTTCTGTAAAATCTAAATATAAAGAATAATTATTTACGGAATTTCCCGTTAAGTAATTAATTAATCTTCGCGATTGGTCGTTTTGTTCCAACCCATCGAGTCAAGAGGGAGGCGGAAAAGGAAAAGACCGTA